>CM059446.1:26609798-26844798 GCA_030390025.1 Squalus acanthias | reverse complement strand
GTGGATGTAGTGTACATGGACTTCAGGAAAGCCTTTGACAAGGTACCACGCTGGAGATTACTAGAGACGGTTAAGAGGTATGGAATTAAGGAGAGGACAGCAAACAGGATTAAAAATTGGTTAGAAGGGAGAAAAGAGAGAGTAAACATTAAGGTCAGTTTTTCAAAGTGGTTGGAAGTGGGTAGTGGTATTCCACAGGGTTCAGTTCTGGGATACTTCTGTTCACTATGTATGTGAATGATTCCTATACAGGTCTAGAAATTTCCAGATGACCTCAGTTAGAATATGGTGTGCAGTATTGGGCTTCAGACCAGAGGGAGGGTATTAGGACTTTATAGAGAGGGTACAATGCAGTTTCATTAGAACGTGTGATATGAGGAAATACAAATGCAAAGACTTGGAAATAAATGGAGCTTTTTTTCGTTAGAACACCGCAGATTAGGGGCGATATGATAGATGTGTTTAACATTATGAAGGGATGAGACAGGGTCGATAAAAGTGGACTGATTCCAGTGATTGAGGGCTGAAGAACAAGAGGCCATAGATCCAAGATTAAATGTCAGAGATTTAGAACAGAGGGCAGGAGAAACTTCTCCGAGCTGTGAGGCGGTGGAATTCACTCCCAGGGTTAGTGGGTGAGGCAGAAACTGTCAACATTCAGGATTAGATTGGACAGGTGGATGAAGATGAAAGGTATGGGAACTGGGCGGGTAAATGTGATTGGAACGATTTGCTCGTGTGGAGGGTAAATGAAAATATAGACTTGTTGGGCCGAATGGCCTGTTTCTATGTTGTAAATACTATGAGCTGGATTTTCTCAATGGAGACGAGTTGGAGGCGGGACTGCTGCTTGTCGGGTCTATGTCCTGCCTCCATCATCTTCTGGCTAGCCAGCGGGATTTTCCCCTGATTGACCTTGTTAAGCCTGCCCTGCAGGCTCAGCAGGCCAATTAGGGGCAAGTCACTGACCGAGCACGTCAACGTCTGACGTGCCATCTGTCAAGACTTCTTGAAAGAAGAAATGTCAGCGTTTGACAGCTCTGTGAAGCTGTCAAACACTGGCATTCTCTGTAGTTTGATGAGCCCTTGTGTTCAGGACTCATCAAACCTTTCAACTTTGTAGATTTCAGATGACTGTTGGTTCGGAGGATCCAACAGCCAGTGGATGAAGGCAGTAGGCAGAAACCAAGGTAAGTGAATATTTTATAACACTTAACATCACCTTACATACTTACTACTCCACACTTGCACCCATCACTCACCTCTACATCTTACTTTCAGGCCCCTCCGACCCGCGCAGACCTCCTCCACACCGGCGGGGTTCTCCGAGGTCGGGAAGCCTTCACCTGTGAAGGTAAAATGGCATTAATCCTTTTTCCCGCCTGTTAACTATCTGTTAACAGGCAGTTAAAAGGATTTAATCCCTTTCCCGCCTCCAGGAGACTGGACCCGATGCAGCACATCTTCCCGTCTCCTGGCAAAAGGGCACGGAGGCGGGATGGGGGCGGGTTTGCCAGCTGCCTCCACTTTCTGCTACTTTACCGGCAGTCCCGCCTCCTCGGGGCTGAGAAAATCCAGCCCTATGTAATACTTTGTATCTGAGAGTGCAGTGTTGGACTGATGGGCATATTTGGACTCAGGAATCGGAAGTGCAATCAAAATTTGCAGACACCAAATTGAGTGGTTTAGTTAATACTGAGGACGACTGCAACAAAATACAGGAAGACATTAATAAACTAGCAGAATGGGCGTGTAATTGGCAAATAAATTTCAATATCGAGAAGTGTGAGGTGGTACATTTTTGGTAGGAGGAAAAAGGAGGTCACCTACTCCTTGGAAAATGAGTGTCTAAACGGGGTAGAGGAGCAGAGGGATCTGGGGGTACAGATACACAAATCACTAAAAGTAGTGGCGCAGGTTAATAAGGCCATTTTAAAAAAAGAAGCAAATAAAGCACTGGGGTTAATTTCTAGAGGGGGAGAATTGAAAAGCAAGGCAATGACTATCTCCAACAAGCGAGAGTCTAACCACCTCCACTTGACATTAAATGGCATGACCATCGGCGAATCCCCCACCATCAACATCCTGGGGGTCACCATTGACCAGAAACGTAACTGGACCAGCCACTTAAATACTGTGACAACAAGAGCAGGTCAGAGGCTGGGTATTCTGCGGCGAGTGTCTCACCTCCTGACTCCCCAAAGCCTTTCCACCATCTACAAGGCATAAGTAAGGAGTATGATGGAATACTCTCCACTTGCCTGGATGAGTGCAGCTCCAACAACACTCAAGAAGCTCGACACCATCCAGGACAAAGCAGCCCGCTTGATTGGCACCCCATCCACCACCTTAAACATTCACTCCCACCACCACTGGCGTACCGTGGCTGAAGTGTGTACCATCTTCAGGCTTCTTCAGCAGCACCTCCCAAACCCGCGACCTCTTCCACCTAGAAGGATAAGGGCAGCAGGCGCATGGGAACACCACCACCTCCAAGTTCCCCTCCAAGTCGCACATCATCCTGACTTAGAAGTATATCGCCGTTATATGATAGATGTCTTAAGATTATGAAAGGGTTTGATGGGGTAGATGTAGAGAGGATGTTTCCACTTGCTGGGGAGACCAGAACTAGGGGTCGTAAATATAAGATAGTCACTAATAAATCCAATAGGGAATTCAGGAGAAACTTCTTTACCCAGAGAGCGGTGAGAATGTGGAACTCGCTACCACAGGGAGTGGTTGAGGCGAATAGCACAGAAGCATTTAAGGGGAAGCGAGATAAACACATGAGGGAGAAAGGAATAGAAGGTTATGCTGATGGGGTGAGATGAAGAGGGGTGGGAGGAGGCTCGTGTGGAGCATAAACACCGGCACGGAGCAGTTGGGCCGAATGGCCTGTTTCTGTGCTGTACACTCGATGTAATAATTTGTCTTTGAGAGTGTAGTGTAGGACTGAGGGGAACATTTCTATGCTTCTTCTCCTCCAGTTCTGTTTCTCTTGCTCTCTGTTTGTCTTTGTCCCTCTGTCTCTCTCTCTCTCTCTTTCTCTCTCTCTTCCTTCGCTTCTAACGCTTGTTAAATTACACATATGTAATGGAATGTTGGCCTTTACCTCGGGGTCTGGAATACAAAGGGGAGGAAGTTAAGCTTCAATTGTATAGAGCCTTGGTTAGACACCATCTGGAAACTGTGTTCAGTTCTGGGCCCCGCACCTCAGAAAGGATATATTGGCCTTGGAGGGGGTGCAGCGCAGATTCCCCAGAATGATCCCGGGGCGAAGAGGGTTAAATTATGAGCACAGGTTGCTTAAACTTGGCATCTTTTCCCCTGAATATAGAAAACTGAGGGGTGATCTGATCGAGGTGTTTAAGATGATTCAAGGATTTAATAGAGTAGATATGGGGGAAAAACTATTTCCTCTGGTGGGGAAATCAAGAACATGGGGACATCATTTTAAAATTCGAGCTAGGTCATTCAGGGGTGAAATCAGGAAGCAATTTTTCACAAAGGGTGGTGGAAATCTGGAACTCTCTTCTCCCCCTGCCGCCCCCCCAGCCAAAAGGCTGTGTCAGCTTTCAAGACTGAGATCTTTTGATATCGAGGGATATTGAACTAAAGCGGGTAAATCGAGTTGAGGTGCAGATCAGCCATGGTCTAATTGAATGGCAGAACAAGCCCGAGGGGCTGAATGGCCACTTCCTGTTCCTGTGCAGCTCTGGAGGAGGTTGTGGTATAGGCTGTCACGGTAAGCTGGGGTGGTGGAAGGGCTGACTCCCCCATGGCAGGGGAACGTTGCCAATTGGCTGTGCAGGTTGGGAAGTCTCCGGAAAGCAGGTTCCTGACTTCCCGCGAAGCGGAGCTGGTGGGTGAGCCACTCGCCGACCCCGCACAGGCGAAGAATTCCTCCCCGGTATGTGCTGGGGGCACTCTTGGTTCTTACCGTGCCAGGAATGTGCTTGCTTTGGTTGATAAATATGTTTTTCCAAAGAAGAATGATGGTGTGGTTGAGCATTTATACAGACACAAGTGAAAAATAGCAAACCTCGTGTGATTCGAAGAATTCATTACTTTATTCCAGCCAAGATGTGGTCAAACCGAGAAGGAACTTGCATTTCTATAGCGCCTTTCACAGCGTCGGGACGGCCCGAAGCGCTTTACAGCCAATGAATTACTTTTTGAGCGTAGTCACTGTTGTAATGTAGGAAACACGGCAGCCAAATTGCGCACAGCAAGATCCCACAAACAACAATGAGATCTGTTTCAATAACTCAACACTTTCAAAATAGATGGATAAATGCCTGGTTATGGACAGAATTGAATGTTATAATTATGGACGGAGGTGAATAAGACTCTATGGAACTGCCCTGTTTCTGGGTTTTGCAGTCGATATTTTCTTGGGTATAGTTTTTACCGGCTATTGAAATCTAACGTGTGCTGATACATGAATTCTGCTCACTCGCTCGCTCTCTCTCTCTCTCTCTCTCTCTCTCTCTGACTGTGAACTAAATAGACGCTCTTATCAAATCGAAGTGCAGCCTTTAAACTAACAAGTGTTTTATTTGCATAAGATGAATGAATGAGCAGTACAGTATAACACCATGAAATACAACTGCTTGCAGTTTATATAGCTTTTGACGTAGAAAAATGTCCCAAAGCATTTCATGGAAGCGTAATTAGACAAAAATCAACACCAAGCCAAAGAGGGAGACATTAGGCGAGGTGACGAACAGCTTGGCCAATGAGGTGGGTCTTGGAGGTGGCGAGCTGTCGAGGGGGAATTCCAGAGCCTCGGGCTTCAACGGCTGAAGGCACGGCCGCCAGTGGTGGGCGAAGGGATTTCGGAATGTACAAAAGGCCAGCGTTGGAGGCACGCAAAGTTCTTGAGGTTTGTAGGGCTAGGGAAGATTACAGAGGTGGGGAGGGTCGTGGCCATGAAGGGATTTGAACATACGGATGAAAACTCTAAATTTGCAGTCCTGAGCGACCGGGAGCCAGTGTCGCTCAGCAATAACGGGGGAGAGTGGGACTTGGCGGGCGATGGGATGCGGGCGATGGGACTTGGCGGGCGATGGGATACGGGCGATGGGATACGGGCGATGGGACTTGGCGGGCGATGGGATGCGGGCAGCATCATTTTGAATGAGCTGAGGTTTCTGGGAGGTTGACCAAGAGAACGTTGGAATAGTCCAGGCTGGAGATGACAAACGCATGGCTGAGTGTCTGTCTGTTTCCCCTCTCAGAAGGACATAAAAGATCCCATGGCACTATTTGAAGAAGAGCGGGGAAGTTCTCCTGTGTCCTGGCCAATATTTATCCCTGAACTAAATAGATTATCTGGTCATTCATCTCATTGCTGTTTTCTGGAGGCTTGCTGTGTGCAAATTGGCTACAACAGGGACTGCACTTAAAAAGTACTGAATTGCCTGCAAAGCACTTTAGGACATCCTGAGGGTGTGAAAGGTGCTATCTAAATGCAAGTTCTTTTCATTCCCTCCTTTCCTTCCTTCCCTCCCTCCCCTAGGATTGGTGCTGGGGTCTCTACTGTACCTAATCTATATAAATTACCTGGACTCAGAAACAAAATGCAAATTGAACTAATTGGTAACTGGCACGAGGATTTGGCGTGCTAGGGCAGCCAAGGAACTGGAGAAGAACGTAGACAAAACTTGCAAGTGAGCAGAACTATTCCAGGTGAAATTCAATATGAATAAGTACAAGGTATTAGACAGTGGAAGGCAGAATAGGAGACACACTAGCTCAATGAATGGCATTGAAATACTAGCGGAGAGGCTGAGGAGATCTGGAGGTGATGGTCGACTCAACATTGACCATGTCCGGTCACGACAAAGCAGCAATCAATAAAGTAAACTGAATACTGAGCTATATTACCAAACCAGTACAAGTCTAAGGCTGCTGTGGTCAAACTGTGCAGTGCTCTGGTCAGTCTACACCTCCAGCACTGTGTTCTGGTCAGTGAGGCAGAGGGGAACATCCTTGGTATCGGAGGATTGAGTTACAAGGAGAGGCTAGAAAAAGTTGCACGGTTCAGTCTTGAAAAGGAGGTGAACGAGAGGGGATCTTTATAGAGGCCTAAAACGTACTGAGTGGATAGAAAAGGGTAATCTAGGGACTATTTTAAGTTTTAATTGTGACTGCAGGACAAGGGGACCTGGGTACAAACGGGGAAACGGGGCAAGTTCAGGACTGATCCCTGGAAGTATTTCTTCACACACTGATTAATACCTTTAGTGATCTGACAATGAAAGCAAAAAGTCTGACATCTGTTCCGGTGCTGTGATGTGGGGCAAGTTCCGATGGAAGGATGAGCTTGGGTCAAGTGATTTCTCTCATCTATACGTATCTGTATCATCTTTGTTAAATAGAAGTGACTCCAACTATCTACTTTAATTCCACCGGACACCCCTCCCAGATGGCAATGCGGCCCCTCCATTCGCCCCTCTCCCCATGGTGCAGCTGAGACAGGGGACCGGGGAGGGGGGTAGCAGATGGCAAGAAGAAAGGAATCGCCCAGTTTAACTCGCATTCTGCTGCATGGCCACCCCTGTCCCTGGCGACTCCCGGATCGACCACATCTTCCATTGTGCCACTGGCTTCAATTGGGCAGTTCCCGGAGGCTGAGGACACCAGTTGCTGCAAACCTTGCCCACCAGCAGTGGATCTCTCAAAATCTGTTGCCGAACCTGCGCCAGTGCCTGTAGAGCTGCTCCGTGGAATCTCCTGGCCTATTGACGTAAAATTTCAATGGGTCCCCCGATAATTGTCTGGCAAACCTTCAGTTTGAGCAGGGTGGTGCCTCATTCCTGTCACTCTGGTACTGCTTGCCTATTATACCATAACCAGCTTTAACACCATTCAAGCCAACAATTGATGACTGCTCCCCTTTCATTTGAATCTGCTTGGGTCGGTAGGTTCAGAGTCCATCTACCGTCCAACATGACTGCTTTTGTTCCTGGTTTTCAGCGAGCAGAGAGCCATATCCTTGAAGGAATTTCAACCGTCTAGAAATATTCCGTTATCTGCTAATCAATTAATTGGTGGAATTTTACCTTTTTGTTTTTACTACTCCCTCCCCCTAGTCCTTTTCCTCCTCCTCCTCCTGCCCAGCTTTCCCAAGGTGTTGCCTCTTGCTGGAGTTCTGCAGAGCTTTGGTTCCTCGCCCTGTTGACCATTCTTAATCCATGATGCTCGAGAGTGATGGGTATTTAACCGTGGATGGCATCACAGTTGAGCCACAGTTTTCAAAATTCTCATCATCCTTGTTTTCAAATCCCTCCATGGCCTCGCCCCTTTCTATCTCCTGTAATCTTCTTCAGCCCCACAACCCCCCCGAGATATCTGCGCTCCTCTAATTCTGCCCTCCTTGAGCATCCCTGATTATAATCGCTCAACCATTGGTGGCCGTGCCTTCTGTTGCCTCGGCCCTAAGCTCTGGAATTCCCTGCCTAAACCTCTCCGCCTCTCTACCTCTCTTTCCTCCTTTTAAGACGCTCCTTAAAACCTACCTCTTTGACCAAGCTTTTGGTCACCTGCCCTAATTTATCCTTATGTGGCTCGGTGTCAAATTTTTCGTCTTAAAATACTCCTGTGCAGCGCCTTGGGATGTTTAACTACGTTAAAGGCGCTATATAAATACAAGTTGTTGATCGAAACATAGAAACATAGAAAAATAGGAGCAGGAGTCGGCCATTCGGCCCTTCGAGCCTGCTCCGCCATTCAATATGATCATGGCTGATCCTCTATCTCAATCCCATATTCCCGCGCTCTCCCCATACCCCTTGATGCCTTTTGTGTCTAGAAATCTATCTCCTTCTTAACTATATTCAGTGATTTGGCCTCCACAGCCCTCTGGGGTAGAGAATTCCACAGGTTCACCACCCTCTGAGTGAAGAAATTTCTCCTCATCTCAGTCCTAAATGTCCTACCCCGTATCCTCTTGTTGTTGTTGTTGCTGAGCCCAGCACTGTTCCTTCTTGACGTCCCCACGTGTACTTTCCAGCATTGAGTGGCAAGCGGGATTGGGAACCCTGGCTGATCCCACACGCCCAATCCTCCCTCGGTCCCTGTGCACCGGGGTCAGTGTTGGCATCCCGGGGACAGAAGTGGCTGAGATCAGTGAACGCCGCGCGGGCTGCGAATTGAACCTGGATTCCTAAGAATCTGCATTCCGATCATTGGAGACTAAAGGGAAGGACTAATACAATGCGTGGCTTGTTAACCTCCAGTGCTTGAGTTCTGGATCCAGGGAAAGATTTGTGTTTTCTGAAAAAATGTCGTTGAAAGCAGCTGTGAAAGAGATACTTCAAATCCGCCTTTTTTAAAAAGAATCCATTAAAATTCCAATGTGATACTTTAGTACTTGGGGCGGGGGAGGAAATTAAATATAGGTGATCGGGCGAGGGGGGAGGATTCGAATCTGAGGAGACCGCTGAGCAATCTCAGATGTTTTGCTGACCCTGATTCTTTCATTCTCGCCCACTAAAAGCACCTCCAGGAAATTCGGGAGCACGGACTCGCTTTAAATACACCAGTTTAACATCTCATAAATCACTTCAGATTCTAGCCAATGTTTTCTCCCGCTTCACTTTCCTGAAGAATCTCTGGCAGTTTTATTTGCCTTCTGTCATTTGGGATATTGTTTGAATTTTTTTTTTCTGGTTCTGAGCTTATTAATTTCTTTCAGCAATAAAAAAAATCACTGAACAGGAGACTATTTCCCTTTAGGTGTTATGATGTATTATTGCATTACACTTTATGATTCCTGTCAACTATACAGCAAGTGACGCCTCATAAATGTGGCGGATTCATTGACCCAACGATGAAAGGGATCAGTGTACTGAACCGTAGGAACATAAAGCATGGTGCACGGAAGGTCCATCTAATTCCCATCTTCCACACACCATCTGCGATTTGTTCCATCACGACTTTGCCCCTTTTCCTTAGTCTTTTTTGAGAAGAAACATTCCTTGAAGTTTCTCCCTGACCTCGAAGGTAACGGGTCGTAATTGATATTCTGGAGTCTCGACCCAGGTTTACTGCAGACAGACCGGCTGCTGTCAACAGGTGACGTGCCCAGGGTCCCACGGGTTCCGAACCAGTATGTTCTGTAGGATAATTCATTGTGTCTCCGTCATCTTCACTTCTCCTGTAATCTGCAACTCCTGTTCTTTTAAGTTTTCAGCATATTAGAATCATAGAATGATGCAGCACCGAAGGAGGCCATTCGGCCCATCGTGCCTGTGCCGGCTCTTTGAAAAAGCTCTCCAATTAGTCCCATAGCCCAGCAAATTTTTCCTTTTTCAAGCATTTATCTAGTTCCATTTTGAAAGTTGTTATTGCTTCCACCGCCCTTTCAGGCAGCGCATTCCAGATCACAACAACTCGCTGCGTATATTTTTTTCCCCCCACATCTCCCCTCTGCTTCTTTTGCCAGTTACCTTAAATCTGTGTCCTCTGGTTACCGACCCTTCTGCCACTGGAAACAGTTTCTCCTTATTTCCTCCATCAAAACCCCTCATGATTTTGAACACCTCTATCAAATCTCCCATTAATCTTTTCCGCTCTAAGAAGAACAACCCCAGTTTCTCCAGTCTCTCCACGTATCTAAAGTCTTTCATTGCTGGTACCATTCTGTTTAACTACTATGTTAACTGCTTTTGCTGGGATTCAGGGCGTCAAAGATTCCTCGGTCTAGGGTTGGCGCAGCGCATGGGGAGGGGTCGCTCTGGCTGCCTGCCCCTCTCCCGTGGTATTGTCCATGCCCGGGTGGCCTTGGAGAGGGAGCTGGCGATGCCCGCTAGTATGGTTGAAGCTTCCACGACCGGTGGGCACCGCAAGGAATGGCGTGTCCAACACCAGTAAGAACATTATAATTTAGTTGTTCGGTAACACTTCGATTTTAAAATTCTCATCCTTGTTTTCAAATCTCTCCATGGCCTCACTCCTCCCGATCTCTGTAACCTCCTCCAACCTCAAAACCCTCAGATCTCTTGTGTTCCTCCAATTCTGGCCTCTTGCACATCCCTGATTTCCTTCTTCCTGCCATTGGTGGCCATGCCTTGAGCTGCCAAGGCCCTAAGCTCTGGAACTCCCTCCCTAAACCCCTCCGCCTCTCCACCTCTCTCCTCCTTTTAACACTCCTTAAAACCTACCTCTTTGACCAAGCATTTGGTCACCTGTCCTAATATCTCCTTACGGCTCAGTGTCAAATTTTGTTTGATAATCGCTCCTGTGAAGTGCCTTGGGATGTATTACTACATTAAAGGCGCTCTATAAATGCAGGTTGCTGTTGTTAAGGTTTCATTGATTTTGTTGGAATGGGACTTTGTTGCTTCATGTTAAGCATCTTTCAGTTCGATTGGACCACCTGTTGATTATATTAATGGTGCCTTTCAGGGCATTTGGTGCTGATTTGTGTCTGGTGACACTGGGGCAGCCCTATTGGTCCAATTCAAAATAGGTCAAAGGTGTCGGCCGTGGCTCCGTTGTCGCGCTCTCACCCCGGAATCAGAAGGTCATGGGTTTCATCCCCAATCTCGACACTTCAGCACAGCGGGTACAGTAGCAGAGTGGTTCTGGTACTCGACCAACAACCCTGAGATTAGCAGTTCAAATCCCACTCTGGCAAGTTGTGAAGTTGAATTCCATAAATCTGGCTTTTGCCCCCTTTCTCCTCTGTTGCCCCTTTCCTGTAGTTGCTGGGGTTCTGCTACACAGGCACTTGGCACCCTTCTGGGATCTTGTCCAATTGGTTCTTCTTTATGGGTGGACCTAGACCACAACAACAACAACTTGTATTTGGCGCCTTTAACGTAGTAAAACGTCCCAAGGCGCTGCACAGGCGTATTGTAAGACACAAAATTTGACGCCGAGCCACATAAGGATAAATTAGGGCAGGTGACCAAAGCTTGGTCAAAGAAGGTTTTAAGGAGCGTCTTAAAGGAGGAAAGAGAGGCGGAGAGGTTTAGGCAGGAATTCCAGAGCTTAGGGCCCAGGCAACAGAAGGCACGGCCACCAAAGGTTGAGTGATTATAATCAGGGATGCTCAAGAGGGCAGAATTAGAGGAGCGCAGATATCTCTGGGGGGTTGTGGGGCTGGAGGAGATTACAGAGATAGGGAGGGGCAAGGCCATGGAGGGATTTGAAAACAAGGATGAGAACTTTGAAATTGAAGCGCTGCTTAACCGGGAGCCAATGTAGGTCAGCGAGCACAGGGGGTGATGGGTGAACGGGACTTGGTGCGAGTTAGGACACGGGCAGCCGAGTTTTGAATGACCAAGTTTACGTAGGGTGGAATGTGGGAGGCCAGCCAGGAGTGCGTTGGAATAGTCGAGTGTAGAGGTAACAAAGGCATGGATGAGGGCAATGACAGTTAGCGGGTTATTTGACAGTGGAGGCTATCACGGTATAGACCAGCATTCTCACGTGTCTGCGTTCCAGCAGGACTCCTTGGATGGTGATTAGGACCGAGAACTCTGGCTGATTTCATCTCCAGCTCCTTAGCCTAGGGGGTGCTGAGGCCCATTATAACATTATCATCGCAGCCTCCGCTGAGATAAGGAAACTCAGACCAGGGATTGATTCTGGAACCTTCCCCAGACACTATCACGCCAGATGGTGCTTTTATTCACTGAGCAGTTAAGAAAGCAGATTTTTTTTTAAATCGATAGAAACATGCAACCTTGTTTCAAAGAAATATTGATTCAGAATGTTTCGAATCTCGGGAGAGGGGTTGAAGGGGCCAAAACTGACTGACTGTTTTCTCTGCATCTGCAGTCTGGAGATGTTTGGTATTTAACAAGTGTTATAAGAACATAAGAATTAGGAGCAGGAGTCGGCCATACGGCCCCTCGAGCCTGCTCCACCATTCAATAAGATCATGGCTGATCTTCTACCTCAACTCCGCTTTCTCGCCCGATCCCCATATCCCTTGATTCCCCTAGAGTCCAAAAAATGTATCGATCTCAGCCTTAAATATACCCAACGATTCAGCATCCACAGCCCTTTGGGGTAGAGAATTCCAAAGTATTCCTGTTAATACTGTGGACTTTCTTTTTGGTAAGCTGTCATTTCCTCCAGCAGTCCCTTCTCTAGGATTTCTTGCATCAAAAACCACACGTGGTTGAGAAGGCAGGAGGTCTACTCTGCAGCATCTACCGGTGTCTAAATGGCCATTAAGAGGAAGTGGACGTGCTCCTGGTCCAAAAAATCTAGAAATAAAAAGCTGGTGTCAGTAAAACTGATTGTCGTAAAAACCCAACTGGTTCACTCATGCTGTTTCGGGAAGGTAACCTGCCGTCATTACCCGATCTGGGCCTTTTTTTTATTCGTTCGTGGGATGTGGGGGTCACTGGCAAGGCCAGCATTTATTGCCCATTCCTAATTGCCCTTGAGAAGGTGGGTGAGCCGCCTTATTGAACCACTAGTTTGTTACAACTGAGTGGCTTGCTGGGCCATTTCAGAGGTAGTTAAGAATCAACCACATTGCTGTGGGTCTGGAGTACATATAGGCCAGACCGGGTAAGGACAGCAGATTTCCTTCAACTAGTGAATTCAGTCACCATTACTGATATTAGCTTTTTTTTTAGATTTAACTGAATTTAAATTCCCCAGCTGCTGTGGTGGGATTTTGACTCGTGTCTCCTGATCATTAGTCTAGGTCTCTGGATTACTAGTCTAGTATCATAACCACTACGCTACCGTGCCTACATGTGACTCCAGTCCCACACCAACGTGGTTGACTCTTAACTCCCTAGCGAGCCACTCCGTTGTATCAAACTGCTATAGTGGCTCACAAGAGGCCCACCACCATCTTCTCCAGGCAGCCAGGGATGGGCAATAAATGCCGGCCGTTCCAGCAACGCCCACATCCCAGGACTGATTTTTTTTAAAAGGAATTATATGGGTTGTCATGGGGAACTCGCTTGTGTGTTTCCATTTTGTAGCCCAGTGCCATGGGGGCCCAACATTCTATGTTGAGCTCCACAGATAGATTAGAGTTTCGAAATGAAGTATCAACTGTTTGAACCAATCTTCTTCTGATCTGACGCTCACTGGGCCAACTCATCGAGTGACCTGTTTTAAATCTTGACAATTAACATGCAAAAAGCCCCTCTGCTGGCTGCAAGGGCCCGATGTGAGATGATTTTGATCAGCGCCAATCCTAGTGCATGACCATGTGGTGAGTGTAGCGTGCTTGGGAGGGACAGGTGAATGTGGACCTATGGTCCCCAAAGCTCTCCAGCACTGGGGGGGTTTCCTCTCTCTGGGTCTGTTGTAGACTAGTGATGGAGATTGATTGCTATGAATAGTCAACAACTCCATTATCATTGTGCCTTGCGACTACCAGGATGATAGAAGGTGAACTAGATCGTGCTTGGTCTGTTTCTGTTTAGCGATTCCTATATTCCTCGTGGGTATGGACCTAGAATAACACCGCACAGAAGGAGGCCATTCGACCCATTGTGCCTGTACCTTTAGGAAAAAATTGCTGTTGATTCTGCACTAATTAGCAAACTCTGAGAGGGTGCTGGATGGAAGAGTATTACACTGGTGCACAGTGGGGGGCAGGTCTAGTTGCATTTCTGAGGTTGGGGCAGAGCGTTCCATTGCATCTGTGTCTGCGTTATCTGTCCCGGGATTGTGACACTTGATGCCTGGAATGAAAAGTGTTCTATTCCCAGCGCTCCTGTTCCTCACCTTGGTGAGGACGAAATTAACACAAACAAGAGAGTTGGCCCATGCTGTACAGAGAGCTTTCTGCTCCGTGAGCTCGGGAACTGTGCACCTGATAGTCAACAGGCTGCTCACACTTTGCGTTGCCACTCAGGACTGGAGTGTTGAAGATCTGGTGAATAATGCAAGTTCCTGCACTGTCACGACTTATGCTGCAGCTGATGATGAAAGGTCAGAATTCAAGATATCTGCTGCTAATTCCAGGTCTGGCTGAGAGCCAGGGACCAGAGTGGAGCACTTGTCAGGGTTCTGGCGACAGCAACACCTGTCATCCAGTGCAAGCAAATACTTTCCTCTGCTGACGCCTGTTGGCGTATGTCAGCCATTTGGTATTCTGGCCAAGTGGCCATTGTTTGTGTGAGCCTAGATGGTGAGGGTTGGTAGGCTGCTCCACCATGCCGGGTGGAAGGACAGTCAATCCCAATCTGATCCTCAACTAATATCCCTATACATAACACATGCCACCAGAAATCACTGGGTAGTGATTAAGAGTGGTGATCCTGCCTGATTTTTCTTTCCACCCATTCCTTCCTCGCCCAAGAGTACTGGTGCTAATTACATAGACTTACATAGAATGTACAGCACGGAAACAGGCCATTCGGCCCAACTGGTCCATGCTGGTGTTTCTGCTCCACATGAGCCTCCTCCCACCTCTCTTCATCTAATTCAATCAGCATAACCTTCTATTCCTTTCGCCCTCATGTGTTTATCTAGCTTCCCCTTAAATGCATCTATACTATTCGCCTCAACTATTCCCTGTGGTAGCAAGTTCCACATTCTCACCACTCTCTGGGAAAAGATGTTTCTTCTGAATTCCTTATTGGATTTCTTAGTGACTATCTTATATTGATGGCCTCTAGTTCTGTTCTCCCCCATAAGTGGAAATATCTCTGCGTCTACCTAACAAACCCTTTCATAATTTTCAAGACCTCTATCAGGTCACTTTTCAGTCTTCTCTTTTTGGGGAAAGGAGTTCCAGCCTGTTCAGTTTTTACTGATGGGTATAACCTCTCAGTTCTGGTATCATCCTTGGAGATCTTTTTTGCACCTTCTCCAGTGCCTCTATATTCTTTTAATAATATGGAGACCAGAACTGTTCACAGTGCTCCAAGTGTGGTCTAAGCAAGCTTCTCTAAGTCGGTCAATCTATGTTGTAATCAACGGGGGAATTTTAGCCCCCAAGAATGGGTGGGTTGGGAGCGGGTGGGAATGGGAAATTTGTGATTTCTAGAGTGGGACCACAACCCGGCTTCAACAAGTGTTTAACAGAGGCGTGTTTGGATGTCGGCGAGAAACCTACTCGCTGAAGTCGGGGATTGCGCTACAGAGAGCTGGCACGGACTCGATGGGCCGAATGGCCTCCTTCTGTGCCGTTATGACTCTATGGGGGAAAAATTCAGTTGGTTGCACCTCCCGTTAGCGCCTTAAGAGGGCGCTAATGGGGCGCAAAGCATCTAGCGCCCGGGCGCGGCGATGTTTGCGCCGCTCGCGAAATTAACTAGACATTTTGCGGCGGCGCTAAACACTACCGCCACGATCTCCTGCGCCAGCAAATCGTGACGTCAGTCGAGTGCGCAACGTCCCGGTATGGCCCCAGAGCGGATATTGAGTGGTACCGCCTGCCGCTAGCAACGACCGGTTGAGGGGAGCGTTTTGCAGTCAGGAAGGGACTGGGGGAGCGCTATTTAAAGGCGACCGCTTCCTGCCTTTTATTGTTGGTGACATTTTTGAACCACGCATTCTGAGAGAGAGAGAGAGAGAGAGAGAGAGAGACTTCTGGAGAGATTCAACGCTGTGTGAAGGAGTTTTGGGTACTGAGCAGCACTTTGCAGGTTCATTTTGATTTGCCCTTCCTTGTATCGATTTAGAAGAGACTGTGGGGCTGCACTCTGAGCTCTTTCCCTGGGCCTCTCCATTGTTCTTTCCAGCAGATTTGATCTGCAGGTCTCTCCAGGCCGAGATTCAAGGCTGCAATGAGCAGGATGTGGATGGAAAGCAAGATCGACCCTCCCCTTTAAGAACTGGCCCACGCTATTGTGTGTGTGTTCCATTGCTGACTGACATCACATGAGCTTCGCCAAGGCTCTGAGGTAGCGCCTCGCTCCTCGGCCTTAGCGCCTTAAGACAGGTGTGAAGCGCCTGATTTAGTGCTCCAATCACCTCCAGGGGCGATAAAAGTCAAGTTTGCAGTCGGTGGCGATAATTAGCGCCAGGTGCTAATCTTTGCGCCCGGCCGATAATTGCGCCCCAAATGGGCGATACTGAATTTCTCCTCCTATGACTCTATTTCCTAATTGGATGCGGGCAGGTACTTATTGATGCAATTAACATCCTTAGGAGATGTTAATGAGCTCTTTTTAAATAGTTTTTAACTTGGCTCCAAATTTTACTTGAGCAGCACGAGTTTCCCGGGGCTCGGGAAACTGACCAGGGAAACGAAGGCGAGTTTGAGCCACGGTTCAGGTGGGTATTTAAACTGGTCATTGCCCCATCTGAATAAAAGCTCACTGATTACAGCTGGTGTCTCAGTTCCCTTTCCCTCTGGCAAACGTTTGGCAGAGAGTTCTTCTGTAGATGCAGCTTTTTCTCAATCTTTGAGGATTTAAAACTGATAAGATCAGGATGGGAGGTGCGCTGGATGTGTTTGACAGCACATCAGAAGAGGAAGGCCATCACCGTCCACGGCATTGACAACGGCTGTGGTGGGATCAGCGCGGGCACAGGAGTGAGGGGCACGGGGGGAGGGGCACAGGATGTACAATAATAACTCCTCGCATTTATATAGCACGATTAATGTAGTAAAACATCTTCACAGTAGCGTTATCAAACAAAATTTGACATCAAGCCACATAACGAAATATTAGGGCAGGAAGAGGTAGGTTTTAAGGTGCGTCTTAAATGAGGAGAGATGCAGAGAGGTTTAGGGAGAGAATTCCAGTTCTTCGGGCCTACGCAGCTGAAGGTACGGCTGCCAATGGTGGAGCGATTTAAAATTGGGGATGCCCAAAAGGCCAGAAATAGAGGAGCGCAGAGATCTCGAGGGTTGTAGAGCTGGAGGAGGTTGCAGGGAATAGGGAGGGGGCGAGGCCATTGAGGGATTTGACCACGAGGCTGAGAATTTGCCGGGCCGTGAGTCACTGTAGGCCAGCGAACACTGGGTGATGGGTGAATGTGACTTGGTGCAAGTTAGGATACGGGCAGCAGAATATTGGATGCGCTCAAGTTTACAGAGTGCAAGGTCCAATTGTAAGATCCCAATCACTGGTGCTGCCAGTAGAGCCAGCGGGGGGAGCAAAATACACAGCCTTTGTTTCTGGGCGCACAGTGACAAGTGCTGAGTACCACTGTGGTGACCATTCATGAATTGCATCACCCAATTAATTGCATCTCGATTTAAAGGGGCACCGTCTTTGCTAAAATATGCGTGGCAAACCTCTCCTTTAGTTTTTCGGATGGAGCAGAGCAGTGTGTTTATGTCACGCGCAAGAGATATTGGGAACAAATTTTACCCGTTGGCGTTCCCAGCTCGGAGCAACGCTCGATGGGAGAACGCACCGGGCGTGTACGTCAGCGATCCCGATTTGTGGCCCTCCTGATACTCTGCTTATTAATTTTAATAATTGAAAAACACACGAAGGGCTGTGAATTGGGCACAGTGATCTCTGCGCCCGATTGCTCGGTTTGCCCTTCTGTCGAGCAAGGCAACGGGGATCCAAGGGTCTAATGAGAGCGAGGAACCTAAAGTAATTAATATCAGTAAAGGCAAAAATACTGGCGAAACTGAATGGGACTGAAAGCCGACAAATGCCCTGGACCTGATGGCCTACATCCCAGGGTTCTAAAAGAGGTGGCGGCAGAGAGAGTGGGTGCATTGGTTTTGATCTTCCAAAATTCCCTAGATTCTACAACATTCCCAGTGGATTGGAAGGTAGCAAATGTAACCCCGCTTTTCGATGTAAATAACCGCACATACACAAAAAGTTGATGGGCACGCAGCCAGTTAAAGCACCAGAAGAAAATTACAGGGGACCTTGGTTGTGAATCTTTGGAATTCTCTACCCCAGAGGGCTGTGGAGGCTCAGTCGATGAGTATATTCAGACTGAGATCGATAGATTTTTGGGCACAAAGGGAATCAAGGGATATGGGGATCGGGCGGGAAAGTGGAGTTGATGTAGAAGATCAGCCATGATTTTATTGAATTGCCGTGTGGCCCACTCCTGCTCCTATTTCTTATGTTCTCCGGATGTGTCAACTGGTAAAATGTGCTCCATGATTCTCTGTTTTGGCACGATCTAAATCATAGAGTTTGACACCCATGGTGTCAGCTGGCCGAACAGCAGAGGATACAATTGACCTCCGTGACGGGGCCAGAGGGGGAGAAAAAAATCATCCTGAGAAACGCAAATGGGCTGCCAATGTAACACCTCTGTCCAAGAAGGGAGAGGAGGACAAACCAGGTATTTAGAGACTGGATAGTCTCACGTGAGTTATGGGCAAACTCTTAGAATTCATAATGCAGGATCACATCAATGAACCTTTAAAGAGGCTCAGGATAAAGACACAGCACAGAGTTGTTAAAGCTAAGTTATGTTTGCCAACTTTTAAGAGTTGTTTTGAAGAAGTGACTGTGCAATGTACATGTATTTGATAAGGTGTCTCAGGAGGTTTGTTACGTTATTTCAGGTGTATGGCCTAAGAGGAAACGGAGCAGCGCGGGTAGAAAGTTGGTTGAAATTTGCTAATGACAAAAAAGTAAGGGGTTTGGCCAACACCGAGGGGAACTATAAAGGATTGAGGAATGCAAACGGGCGAGGGGAGTGGGCAGACAGGTGGCAGATGCAATTTAATACAGAGAAGTTGGGGGTTTAGGGAGGAATAGGAAGAAATAGAAGTATACATTCAATGGAAAAGTGTGGATGAGCCGAGAGACCCCCTAGCAGTTCACATACATAACTCCCTGAAAGTGCCAAATGCAGGTAGATAAAGCCATAAAAAAGGATTGCAGCATTTTGGGTTTTATAAATGGGGGCATAAAGTCAGGCCAGATTCAGAGTACTGTGTGCAGTTTTGGATACCTCATTATAGAAAGGACATTAAAGCTATAGGGAGCGCACGGTGTAGATTCTGGACGAAGCCAGGGATGTGAAGTTATGAGGATCCACTTGAGATACAGGGACTATTTGGAGCAAAAAATACTGAAGAGAATTAATAGAAGTTTTTAAAATTTATGAAAGGTTTTGATAGAGTAAATAGGGAAAGACCATCTCCTCTGGAGTCAGTGACGAGAAGCAATCCATTTAAAACTGTCACGAAGGGAATGTAGAAAGAGGCTTGGAGAGTTTTGTTAAGCACAGAGTTGATGGAGCTTGGAATGTTTTGTGACGGAGAGTAGTTGAGGCAGAGACTGTTGCACTTGTTAAGGGAAAAATGAATAAATGTTTGAAAGAGAAGAAAATACAGGGCCATAGTGATGGGCAAAGCAATGGCATTAGTTTTGGATTGCTCTATCAAAGAACCAACACAGACACGATGGGCTGAATAGCCTCCTTCCGTGCTGTGAACTTCTATGGTTCAATGTGGATGTTGGGGGAAGGCGAGATCAATTTGGATGAGGTACCAGAGGGCTGCTGGTGTGTGTGGGATTACACGTCAGAACCTTGAAGAGGGGCGAAATATGGAAAACAAAAATGCTCACCAGTCTTGAAGTTGGCCCAATCATGTCCCTTTGTGATCCATGTAAGCGTCAGCCATGGCTCAGTGGGTAGCACTCTTGCCTGAGTCAGAAGGTTGTGGATGCTAGTCCTACTCTAGAGACTTGAGCACGAAATCCAGGCTGACACTCCCAGCTGCACTGTCGGAGATGCCGACTTTCGGATGAGACATTAAACTGAGGCCCCCTCTCTGCCCTCTCAGGTGGATGTTAAAGATTCCATGACACTGTGGCACTATTTCGAAGAAGAGCTGAGGAGTTATACCCAGTGTCTTTGCCAATATTTATTCCTTGACCAACATCACTAAACAGATTATCTGGTCATTATCACATTGCTGTTTGTGGGACCTTGCTGTGCATAAATTGGTTGCCGTGTTTCCTATATTACAACCGTGACTAAACTTCAAAATAATTAATTGGCTGCGAAGTGCTTTGGACATCCTGAGGTCATGAACGGTGCTATAGAAATGCAAGTTCGTTCGTTCGTTCGTTCCAGGGTTGTCTCTATCAGCTAGTCTGTTACTAAAGGCAATCATGCATGCAAAGGACCCGACTGATCCCATTGAACAAGTCCTTGGGTCTGGGTTCTCGTCTTGGGTTTGGTCCCTGGTGGTTCGACATCGGCAAAGGTTGACCGAATCGTGAAACTTTACTTTGCACAAACTGCAAGTGTGACTTTGGAGCACATGTGGAAATGTTGCCGTGTTATTGTCAAGTCTGGTCCACCGTGTAAGACTGGCGATGACACCAAGAGAATCCAACTCCAACAGAAGCGGATCTAAGAGGAAAAAGTCCATAAAATGGCTGAGGTATCTCTCCAGGCATGAGAGCTGCGTGCAATGCTCTCATCTTGAAGCTATTTTGGAATCGAGGCAATTCAAAGACCACGTAAGGAATCATAATGCTCTTTGAAACCCAAGGCCCTGATCCATCTTCTGATGGGACCCACCTGGTATGTCTGCATAATCCCATATAATAGTTGAGGTCAATTAACTTGGCCTTGCTTGAGAAAAGCAATCGTGTTGAGAGAGGAAATGAGAATTGAAAAATGCCAAAATGGATTTAATTAATCAATAAAGCTTCAACTGGGAAGTGTAAAAAGAATACCTACACTGTGTACTTCAGTATTTGGCGACTTTTAGTTTGCATTTAAATTTATTTGGATAATTGCATGTTGAATATGTTTTAAACTGTTAAATTATGTCAAATTTTGTCTGATAGCACTCCTCTGAAACGCCTTGGGATGTTTTACTATGTTAAAGGCACTGTATAAATGCATTTTGTTGTTGAAATGCACAATTGAGTTTTACATTTAATGCAGGAGGTAAATTCATAATTGCAATCTTGCAATCTCCAGCAGCTCACCGGCTGAGTAATTTTTGTCCCTCCCTAGTGCAGGGAAGTTGCAACATTTGTCCAGACCAGTCGGTGTCGGCATTTACCCTCCACACGAGCAAATAGTCCTGATCACATTGCCTCACCCTGCTCCCATATCCCTTCATCCAGCTGTCCAATGAAGGTTGACATGGTGTCTGTCTCGATCACTAACCCCGGAAGGGGATTCCACAGCACTGGCTCTGCCCATTTGTACTTCAAAATTACAATTGGGTTCCGACAACGACCGAGGACCCCGATTTGCATATTTAAACAGCCCCCTGCCCGAAGCAGGCGGGTGGGCGGCGTGCCCATTTACTCGGGGTGCCAACTCTGGACGTATTCCTGGCGGTTTCATCACATGACCTGCTTCCAACCACCCCGCTCCCGCCATTAGTCGCCCGACACATCTATTTTCCTGGTGCCCTGCCTTCCCCGCGGTCAGTTGTAAAGTGGACAGTTGCTTCGTTACCCGATTGGGTGATTCTTAACTCTCAAGTCAAACCGGCTTTTTCTCCCCATTGCCAATATTTTATAACTAATAAATTAACGAGTTCAAAGAAAATGAAAAAACTTTTTTTTTAAACCCCTGTGATGTTTCTCCCGAGTTCGCTCGCAGCAGTGTCCAGGAGATCAAGCTTCAATTCCTGGAGACTCCAGCCCAATCCTGGAAGTTTGGCAACCCTACCATGTCCAGGCCCACCTGACCATTGCATCAGGCTGCCCACTTCAGGCAAGAAGCACCTTTAGCACCTTTTGCTGGTGCTATTTCTGCCGCCTATTTCCACCTCTGTAACCTCGCCCGTCTCCACCCTTGCCTCAGCTCATCCGCTGCTGAAACATTCATCCATGCCCTTCCAGTCACCTGGTCCCATGAAACCGATGCAGGCCTTTAAATTCTGCTTTGGGCCTTAGGCTCCACCTTCCTCCAAGCTTCTCCTCCCCCAAGTTCTGGGCTGCCCTGGGCAATTTTGCAGGTGACCTATTGCTGGTCACACTCCCGGTCTGGTCCCAACCAGAAATATTCTAATGGGATTAGTGTCTGCGAGCGCACCGGAGTCCTGCCCACTACACCGGAGTCCTGCCCACTACACCGGAGTCCTGCCCACTACACCGGAGTCCTGCCCACTACATTCAGCAGGATTTTGGAATTTTTGGGGCCTGTGCTTCTAAGTGGTGAGTATTTTCTGAAGGCAGCCACACCCCTATTTTTGTTTTAAATTAGTTCCTGGAATGTGGGCGTCGCTGGCAAGGCCAGCATTTATTGCCCATCCCTAATTGCCCTTGAGGAGGTGGTGGTGAGCCGCCGCCTTGAACCACTGCAGTCTGTGTGGTGAAGGTACTCCCACAGTGCTGTTAGGGAGGGAGTTCCAGGATTTTGACCCAGCGACGATGAAGGATCGGCGATATACTTCCAAGTCAGGATGATGTGTGACTTGGAGGGGAACTTGGAGGTGGTGGTGTTCCCATGTGCCTGCTGCCCTTGTCCTTATAGGTGGAAGAGGTCGCGGGTTTGGGAGGTGCTGTCGAAGAAGCCTTGGCGAGTTGCTGCAGTGCATCTTGTAGATGGTACACACTGCAGCCACGGTACGCCGGTGGTGGAGGGAGTGAATGTTTAAGCTGGTGGATGGGGTGCCAGTCAAGCGAGCTGCTTTGTCCTGGATGGTGTCGAGCTTCTTGAGTGTTGTTGGAGCTGCCCTTATCCAGGCAAGTGTAGAGTATTCCATCACACTCCTTACTTGTGCCTTGTAGATGGTGGAAAGGCTTTGGGGAATCAGGAGGTGAGACACTCGCCGCAGAATACCAAGCCTCTGACCTGCTCTTGTAGCCACAGTATTTATGTGACTGGGCCAGTTAAGTTTCTGGTCAATGGTAACCCCCAGGATATTGATGGTGGGGGATTCGGTGATAGTAATGCCGTTGAATGTCAAGGGACATTGGTTAGACTCTCGTTTGTTGGAGATAGTCATTGCCTGGCGTGAATGTTACTTGCACTTGTCATCCAGGTCGGTCTAATGCTGCCTTGATGTCAAGGGCAGTCACTCTCCCCTCACCTCTGGAATTCAGCTCCTTTGTCCATGTTTGGACCAAGGCCGTCTGAAGCCGAGTGGTCCTGGCGGAACCCAAACTGGGCATCAGTGAGCAGGTTATTGGTGAGTAAGTGCCACTTGATAGCACTGTCGACAACACCTTCCATCACTTTGCTGATGATTGAGAGTAGACTGATGGGGCGGTAATTGGCCGGATTGGATTTGCCCTGCATTTTGTGGACAGGACATACCTGGGCAGTTTTCCACATTGTCGGATAGATGCCAGTGTTGTAGCTGTACTGGAACAACTTGGCTAGAGGCGCGGCTAGTTCTGGAGCACAGGTCTTCAGCATGATAGCCGGGATATTGTCGGGTCCCATCACCTTTGCTGTATCCAGTTCGTTCAGCCGTTTCTTGATATCACGTGGAGTGAATCGAATTGGCTGAAGACTGGCTTCTGTGATGGTGGGGACCTCAGGTGGAGGCCGATATGAATCATCCACTCGGCACTTCTGGCTGAAGGTGGTTGCAAACGCTTCAGCTTTGTCTTTTGCACTCGTGCTGGGCTCCACCATCATTGAGGATGGGGATATTCATGGAGCCTCCTCCCCCCCGTTAGTTGTTTAATGGTCCACTGCCATTCACGACTGGATGTGGCAGGACTGCAGAGCTTTGATCTGATCCGTTGATTATGGGATCGTTTAGCTCTGTCTATAGCATGCTGCTTCAGTTGTTTAGTATGTATGTATTCCTGTGTTGCAACTTCCCCAGGTTGGTACCTCATTTTTAGGTATACCTGGTGCTGCTCCTGCCATGCTTTTCTGCACTCCTCATTGAGCTAGGGTTGGCTTGATGGTAATGGTAGAGTGAGTGATATGCCAGGCCATGAGGTTACAGATTGTGGTGGAATACAATTCTGCTGCTGCTGATAGCCCACAGTGCCTCATGGATGCCCAGTTTTGATCATCTGGATCTGTTATGAATCTATCCCATTTAGCATGGTGTGAAGACGGGACTTTGTCTCCGCAAGGACTATGCCAATAGTAGATTGGTGTGGATGAAGTCAAGTAGGTTTTTCCCTCGTGTTGGTTCTTTCACCACCTGCTGCAGGCCCAGTCTGGCAGCTATGTCCTTCAGGACTTGGCCAGCTTGGTCAATAGTGGTGCTACCGAGCCACTCTTGGTGACATTGACGTCCCCCACCCTGAGTACATTCTGTGCCCTTGCTACTCTCGGTGCTTCTGTTCTCTGCAGCCAAGAGCATGAGTCCCGAAGGCTGTGTTGCCTGCCCGGTGTCGGGGTTAAGGACATCTCCTCTGGACTGGAGAGAAACTTGGAGTGGGAGGGGGAAGATCCAGTTGTCATGGTCCATGTAGGTACCAATGACATAAGTAGGACAAAGAAAGAGGTTCTGCTGAGAGAGTATGAGCAGCTAGGGGCTAAATTAAAAAGCAGAACCACAAAGGTAATAATCTCTGGATTACTACCTGAGCCACGAGCGAATTTGCATAGGGTAAATAAGATCAGAGAAATGAACGAGTGGCTCAAAGACTGGTGTGGGAGAAATGGGTTTCGATTTGTGGGGCACTGGCACCAGTACTGGGATAAGAGGGAACTGTTCCGTTTGGACAGGCTTCACGTGAACAATGCTGGGGCTAGAGTCTTGGCAAATCGAATAACTAGGGCTGTAGAGAGGGCTTTAAACTAAATAGTGGGGGGGGGAAGATCCAGGTGAGCGGGAAAATAAAAAGTCAATGAGAAAGCAATAGAACAGGATAGAGATGGGGGAAATAATAACCAGAGTGTGACAGGAAGGGACAGAATGTTTAAAAATAAGAGTGTAACAGGAAAAAAAGGCCAAAACAAGGAAAAATGGTAAAAAGACAAAGTTAAAAGCTCTATATCTGAATGCACGCAGCATTCGTAACAAGATAGATGAGTTGACGGCACAAATAGATACAAATGGGTATGATCTGATCGCCATTACAGAGACGTGGTTGCAAGGCGACCAGGGCTGGGAACTGAATATTCCAGGGTATATGATAATTCGGAAGGATAGAAAGAAAGGAAAGGGAGGTGGGGTGGCTTTGTTGGTAAAGATGGGATCAGTGCTGTGGTGAGAAGTGATATTGGCTCAGAAGACCAAGATGTAGAATCGGTTTGGGTGGAGATAAAAAATAATAAGGGGAAAGTCTCTGGTGGGCGTAGTCTACAGGCCCCCGAACAGTAGCAAGACTGTTGGACAGAGTATAAATCAACAAATAATGGAGGCCTGTAAAAAAGGTACGGTAATAATCATGGGTGATTTTAATCTCCATATTGATTGGACAAATCAAATTGGCCATGGTAGCCTTGAGGAGGAGTTCAAAGTGCATCCGGGATGTTTTCCTAGAACAGTATGTAATGGAACCAACCAGGGAGCAGGCTATCTTGGATCTGGTACTATGTAATGAGACAGAATTAATAAATGATCTCATAGTAAAGGATCCTCTAGGAAAGAGTGATCATAGCATGGTTGAATTTCAAATTCAGTTGGAGGGTGAGAAAGTTGTATCCCAAACCAGTGTCCTGATCTTAAACAAAGGCAATTATAATGGCATGAGGGCAGAACTGGCTAAAGTGGACTGGAAAAACAAATTAAAGGGTAAGAAAGTTGAAATGCAGTGGTGGACATTTAAGGAGATATTTCATAACTCTCAACAAAAATATATTCCAGTGAGAAAGAAAGGTTTTAAGAGAAGGGAGCACTATCCGTGACTAACTAAGGAAGTAAAGGATGGTATCAAATTGAAAACGAAGGCATACAATGTTGCCAAGATTGGTGGGAGACCAGAGGATTAGGACATTTTTAAAAACCAGCAAAGGATGACAAAAAATAATAGAGAGAAGATGAATTATGAGAGTAAGCTGGCAAGAAACATTAAAACAGATAGTAAGAGTTTCTACAGGTATATAAAAAGAAAGAGGGTAGCTAAAGTAAACATTGGTCCCTTAGAGGATGAGACTGGGGAATTAATAATGGGGAACGGGGAAATGGCAGAGACTCTGAACAAATATTTTGCATCTGTCATCACTAGAAGACACTAACAACATCCCAATAATGGATAATCAAGGGGCCATAGGGAGTGGGGAACTAAAGACAATCACTATCACTAAGGAAATAGTACTCGGTAAAATAATGGGACTAAAAGACGACAAGTCCCCTGGACCAGATGGCCTGCATCCCAGGGTCTTAAAAGAAGTGGCTGCAGAGATAGTGGATGCATTGGTTGCAATATACTAAAATTCCCTGGACTCTGGAGAGGTCCCAGCGGATTGGAAAACTGCTAATGTAACACCCCTATTTAAGAAAGGAGGGAGACAGAAAGCAGGAAACTATAGACCAGTTAGCCTAACCTCTGTCGTTGGGAAAATGCTGGAGTCCTTCATTAAGGAAGCCATTTTCCCGTTCCCCATTATTAATTCCCCTGTCTCATCCTCTAAGGGACCAATGTTTACTTTAGCTACCCTCTTCCTTTTTATATAGCAGGGCATTTAGAAAAACATACTGCAGTCAAACAGAGTCAGCATGGTTTTAGGAAAGGGAAATCATGTTTAACAAATTTGCTGGAGTTCTTTGAGGATGTAGCAAGCAGGGTGGACAAGGGTGAACCAGTGGATGTGGTGTATTTGGATTTCCAGAAGGCAGTTGATAAGGTGCCACATAAAAGGTTACTGCAAAAGATAAGAGCTCACGGAGTTGGGGTTAATATATTAGCATGGATAGAGAATTGGCTAACTAACAGAAAGCAGAGTCGGGATAAATGGGTCATTTTCTGGTTGGCAAATGGTAACTAGTGGGGTGCCACAAGGATCAGTGCTGGGGCCCCAACTATTTACAATCTACATTAATGACTTCGATGAAGGGATCGAGTGTAATGTAGCCAAGCTTGCGGATGATACAAAGATGGATGGGAAAGCAAGTTGTGCAGAGGACTCAAAGAATCTGCAAAGGGATATAGACAGGCTAGGTGAGTGGGCAAACATTTGGCAGATGGAGTATAATGTGGGAAAGTGCGAGGTTATCCACTTTGGCAGGAAAAATAAAAAGCAAATTATTATTTAAATGGGGAGAGATTACAAAATGCTACAGTTCAGAGGGACCTGGGGGTCCTTGTGCATGAAACACAAAAAGTTAGCATGCAGGTACAGCAAGTAATCAAAAAGGCAAATGGAATGTTGGCCTTTATTTCAAGGGGGTTGGAGTATAAAAGCAGGGAAGTCCTGCTACAACTGTACAAGGTATTGGTGAGACCACACCTTGAGTACTGCGTACAGTTTTGGTCTCCTTATTTAAGGAAGGATGTACTTGCATTGGAGGCAGTTCAGAGATGATTCACTAGGTTAATTCCAGAGATGAGGGGGTTGACTTATGAGGAAATGTTGAGCAGGCTGGGCCTATACTCATTGGAATTTAGAAGAATGAGAGGTGATCTTATTGAAACATATAAGATACTGATGGGGCTCGACAGGGTATATGCAGAGAGAATGTTTCCCCTCGTGGGGGAATCTAGAACTCGGGGGCACAGTCTCAGAATAAAGGGTCGCCCTTTTAGAACTGAGATGAGGAGGAACTTCTTTCTCCTCTGAGGGTCGTAAATCTGTGGAATTCTCTGCCCCAGAGAGTTGTGGAAGCTGGGTCATTAAATACATTTAAGGTGGAGATAGACAAATTTTTGCAAGATAAGGGAGTGAAGGGTTATGGGGAGCGGGCTGGGAAGTGACTTTGAGCCCAAGATCAGCCATGATCTTATTGAATGGCGGAGCAGGCTCGAGGGGCCAAGTGGCCTATTCCTGCTCCTATTTCTTATGTTCCAAGTGGTGTTCAACATGGAGGGTGGTAGGAGGTAATCAGCAGGAGGTTTCCTTGCCCATGCTTGACGTGAAGCCATGAGACTTCATGGGGTCTGGAGTCAATGTTAAGGATTCCCAGGGCCACTCTTTCCCGACTGTATAGCCACCCCTGGGATGGTGATGGAGGAGTCTGGGACATTGGGCTGAAAGGTATGATTCTGTCGGGCTGTTGCTTGACTAGTCTGTGGGACAGCTCTCCCAACTTTGGCCACAAGTCGGCTGGGCTGGGTGTGCCGTTGTCGTGTCCGAAGCCAAGGTCGATCCGGTTTTATCATCATTATTGTTTTTTGTAGCAGTTAACTGAGTGGCTTGCTGGGCCATTTCAGAGGGCAGTTAAGAGTCAACCACATTGCTGTGGGTCTGGATTCACATTCAGGACAGTCATTAGTGAACCAGATGAAAATCATAGTTATTAGCCTTTAATTCCAGATTTATTTAATTAACTGAACTTAAAGTCCCCAGCTGCCGTGGTGGGATTTGAACTCAAGTCTCTGGATTACTAGTCGAGTAACATAACCACTATGCTACCATTCCCAGTGCTTCACTGTTGGATTGTAGTTGACCTGACCACCGTGGTAAACCACATCCACAGCCAATTCACTTCAGTGTGAAACCAGTAATATAACTCGCCCAGAGCAGCCTGTGTAACTTCATTTCTTGATCAGCCTTGGCTCAGTTGGTAAGACTCTCGCCTCTGAGTCCGTAGAAGTCCCACTCCAGGGCTTGAGCCCCGAATCTGGGCTGATGCTTCAGTCCAGTGTTGAAGGAGTGCTGCATTGTCGGAGGTGCCATCTTTTGGATGAGACGTTAAACCCGGATCCCATCTGCCCTCGAGTCAATCTGAAAGATCCCGTTGCACTATTCGAAGAGCAGAGGAGGTGTCCTGGCCAACATTCATCCCCCAGCCAACACCATAAACAGATTATCCGATCGTTTATCTCTGTGCTGTTGGTAGAACCTTGCTCTGCGCTTTACAAGTAATTCATCAGCTGTGAAGCAGTTTGGGACATTCTGACGAAGGTGCTAAATAAATCTACAGGATGCGCTGCAGCAAGTCGCCAAGGTTTCTTCGACAGCACCTCCCAAACCCGCAACCTCCACCACATAGAAAGACAAGGGCAGCAGGCGCACGGGAACACTACCACCTCCAAGTTCCCCTCCAAGTCGCACATCATCCTGCCTTAGAAGTATATCGGCCGATCCTTCATCGTCGCTGGGTCTAAATCCTGGGATTCCCTCCCTAACAGCACTGTGGGAGTACCTTCACCACACGGACTGCAGCGGTTAGAGAAGAAGGCGGCTCACCACCACCTTCTCAAGGACAATTAGTGATGGACAATAAATGCTGGCCTTGCCATTGACGCCCACATTCCGAGAGTGAATGAATAAGAAATAAATGCAAGTTCTTTTTTGCTTCCATGGACTGACATGTTCTTTTCACCTTGGGCTGAGCAGATTTACCATCTCCTGCTCCTCTTCCATCTGCTCCCTCTCATCATCTTGTAAATTTCTCTTCCAGTTAATCGCAGACTTTCTAACTCCACAAATCTGCTGAGTTGGCCGCAGATGTTTGGCAATTGGGCTGGTGCCAAAATATAAAGCAGACAGTCGCTTTGCGAGGACGTTTGATGTCTGCAGTGTATTCCTGCAGTTGATGATAAACAGATCTCCGTGTGCAATTGAAATGAAATAATTGAACGCTCCTTCTCTAAGAAAAGCATCATCTCTGGTTATGAAGTAGTCAGGCTTGGCTCAGTGATGGCACTCTTGCCTTTGAGCTAACAAGTGTTGCCTTCACGCCCCACTCCAGGGCCTGACTAGCTAATCCAGGCTGACTCTTCAGTGCAGTATTGAGGGAGTGCTGCACTGTCGGAGGTGCCGTCTGTTGGATGACACCTTGCCTACAAAACCACAGCGACTACACTTCAACAGTATTTCATTGGCTGTGAAGCGCTTTGGGACATCCTGAGGATGTGCAAGGTGCTATATGAATGCGAATTCTTTCTTTTATCAAGTAACCATCAACTTAGAAGGAGGCCATTTGGCCCATCGTATCTGTCCTGGCTCTTTGCTAGAACAATTCAAAACTAATCCAGTTGCCCAGCTTTCTCCCTGTAACTCTATCTTCTTCTACTTCAAATATTTATCCAATTTACCTTAAAAGATGCAGTGGAATCTTCCTCAACCTCTCCCTGTGGCAAAGCAGTGCATTCTCCAACACCGCTCAGTCGAAGCAATTTTTAACTAAACTCAATTGTAGCTGGGAACTAGTAACTAACGTTGGGTTATAGTCGTTATCAATTCCAGTTGTGAATTGTATGTTAGGAAAATTCAACTGGAACTAGTCATGGAAATGTTTCTGGCCTGGTTAAAATAAATTAAATATTTATAGACCGTGGCCCTGAAAATTCCTCTCATCACGATCGAGGTGGTTGCACTCCCTCTACACTGTCCTATCAAACACTCCCAGGGCAGGTATAGCACGGGGTAGATACAGAGTAAAGCTCCCTCTACACTGTCAAGCAGGTACAGCACGGGTTAGATACAGAGTAAAGCTCCCTCTACACTGTCCCATCAAACACTCCCGGGGCAGGTACAGCACGGGTTAGATACAGAGTAAAGCTCCCCCTACACTGTCCCATCAAACACTCCCAGGGCAGGTACAGCACGGGTTAGATACAGAGTAAAACTTCCTCTTCTATGCAACAACATAGCTCAGCCCAAGATTGCAAATGTGCCCTTTACTGTACAATAGACAAATACTGCGGATGCTGGAAATCCGAAATAACAGCAGAAAACGCTGGAAAAACTCAGCAGGCCAGGCAGCATCCGTGGAGAGAGAAACCGAGTTAACGTTTCAGTTCTGACGAAAGGTCTTCGACCTGAAACATTAACTCTGTTTCTCTCTCCACAGATGCTGCCTGGCCTGCTGAGTTTTTCCAGTGTTTTCTGTTGTTATTGCCCTTTTCTGTACCTGTGCTCCCTGACTGAGATTGTCAGTTTACTGTCGAATTGGAGGGGGTTTTGTGCTGTGGGCCATTAGCAAGTGGATTGAGAGTCGATGGGGTAGAAATTGGTTTTGGTTGGTAGCATAAAGTGGGCGGGTATCGCATTGCAGTCAATGGACCTGAATGGTGGGCGGAGCGTGTAACGGGGGGGGTGGGTGGTTGGCGGCGGGGGGGGGGGGGGGGGGGGGCGGTCCATACGTTATCATCTGTTTTGCAGTTCTACCAAAGATACATTTCTAGCCCTACATTTAAACAAAAAGCCATTCTCACTGCTGACGATGACTTAATGTTTTATTTCTGACCGGATGTGCTCAGCAAAGCATGTTTTGAATAAAAACAGTGTTGTTCCCGTTGAGGGGCTGAAGGGAGTTAGCTGAATGGTGTGTAATTTGGTGGGGGGTCAGAGGTGAGATAAAACATACTGCACGGTGACCTTCATTATCCTGTGTCAGCTGTGGCTCAGTGGGTAGCACTCTCGCTTCTGAGTCAGAATGTCGTGGGTTCAAGTCCCACTCCAGGCTGGACACTCCAGTGCAGTGCTGAGGGAGTGCTGCACTGTCGGAGGTGTTGTCTTTCAGATGAGACGTTAAACCGAGGCCCTGTCTGCTCTCTCAGGTGGACGTAAAAGATCCCACGGCCTCTATTTCAAAGAAGAGCAGGGGGGTTATCCTCGGTGTCCTGGATAATATTTATCTCTCAACCAGATTATCTGGGCAGAATCACATTGCTGTTTGTGGGAGCAAATTGGCTGCCATGTTTCCGACATTACAACAGTGACTCCACTTCAAAAAGTACTTCATTGGCTGTAAAGTGCTTTGAGACGTCCGGTGGTCGTGAAAGACGCTTTTTATATCTGCAAGTCTTTCTTTTTCTTTTTCTGTGTCTACACCAATGGTGCGGTCAAGAATTTAAACTGAAAGGAGTTCTTGGATAGCTTGAGCCACGGCTACATTGAGTACAAGCTGAATTGTTTCGGGAGATATTTATGGAAGCTGAGCTATGGAACCTTTCTAAATTGACATTAGAGTTGGAACAGTTACTTGGCCAAGATGAGGGATCTTAGTTCTGGTCAGCACACTTTAGGAAGGATGTGAAGGCCCTTGAGAGGGTGCAGAGGAGATTTACCAGAATGGTTCCGGGGATGGGGGATCTTAGCTACAAGGACAGGTTGGAGAAGCTGGATTTGTTTTCATTAGAGCAAAGGATGTTGAGGGGTGATTTGATAGAGGTGTACAAGATTATGACGGGTTTGGATAGGCTAGACGGGGAAAGGCTGTTCCCACTAGTTGATGGCACAAGGACTAAGGGACACAGATTTAAGGTTTTGGGCAAGAGATACAGGGGGGATGTGAGGGAAAACTTTTTTACGCAGCGAGTGGTGAGGACCTGGAACTCACTGCCGACGGAAGTGGTGGAAGCGGAGACACTCATGTTTTCAAGGGGAGACTGGATCGGCACTTGAGGGAAATAAACTTGCAGGGCTACGGGGATAGAGCGGGGGAATGGGACTGACTGGATTGCTCAACAGAGAACCGGCACGGACTCAATGGCCCGAATGGCCTCCTTCTGTGCCGTTATGACCCTGACTACTCTAGATTTTAGAAATTTAAGCAATATTAAATTTTCATTCGTGCTGTTCGCCAGATTTGAGTTGGAGATTACGGGTAAATTCGATGTCTAAACTCCGTCTTTCTGACTTGTGAGCTGTGTGTGTTGGCTGAAAAGCTTCCCTTTTTGAAGTATAACGTTCTTTACAGGAATTACTTTGATTTGTTGTTCAACAAATCCGGGATTTTGACGTGTCACAAGTGAGAATGTCTTCCCAATCCTGGCAGGAATCTAGGGAACGACGCAACTGAATCTCGCCATAAATCCATAGCGGAAGGCTGAGCACTTGCAGCTGCTGTGAGAATTTCTTTGCAATTGGCTGAATCACTCTTCCAGTCCGTCCATAAATCCTAGGCCGGTGACACCTGCTACAACCTGGGAGATTCCTGCTCCTGAAGCAAGCAGCCTTGCTCACCGACTGGTCGGAGATGGGAAGCACAAGACCTCGCGTGCCACTAGGCAACGTGTCGACGATTTTCTGGGCACTGCTTTTAGTTTAATGGCACCTCTGGATCCCCACTTGAGCCTGGCACGAGATCCCAACTTTGGTCGAACATTGCGCACTCGGAGGCCTAGAAATTCATCTCGCGAGGTGGCGCAAAACGGGCCGTATCGGATTGGCCGCCCGCTCCACGCGTAACAATCCGAGACCAATTTCTCGTTCTGAGTCTTGTCTCAGTCGCTGAAGTAAACTCATTTATGACCCGGAAATAGTAAACCTACCACAACTGAGCTTCAGCTCGGCTTGCCAACTCTGGACATCTTCCTGGAGGTTTCATTACAGGAACTCCTGCCTCCAGCCGCCCCGCCCAGTCAAGCAGCCTTTTTCCCCATCTCCAATATTGTTATAGCTCGTGGGGAAACACACACACACACTTGTTTTTCAAGCCCCTGTGATTTCTCTCACGGGTTTGCTCGCAGCGAGTGTCCCGGAGATTAATCTTCAATCCCTGGAGACTCCCGGGCAATCCTGGAGGGTTGGCAACTCCACTTCAGTGCTTAATTAGAATATCAGAATCACCAACTGACATGAATCTTGTCATTCACGTGGAAATTACTTATGAAATAATACTGGGCGGCCTGCTGGTGGCGCTGTCCAGGGAGAGTATAAATACTCGGGCATGAGCCCAGCTTGCTCAGGACATTCTTTAACAGGAACTAGTTAAGGACATAACCAGATCTCCATGTTGAAATACAGTTGATTAAAGCCTTGTTTAATACTCAGACCAAGTGCCTAGTAGTTTTCTCACGTCACCAACGTTTTTAAAAACCACTGTCTCGCCAGTTAAACCCGTAGAAAATGGGAGGACCTTACGATAGAATGGGTAAAAATTAAAAGCTTGCTTTTAAAAATGAAAATAGTTTTTATTAATGGCCAAATAAAAGGAAAATGTCGGATCGTGGCTCCAGCAGCCTGGCAGTGGCATGTAACTGTGAGCTCTCAACAGTCGCCTTGATTTACACTTTTAAATGTTTACATCATGGTTGTAGAAAGTACATCTGAGCGTCACACACTGTGCATGTGTGTGTGAGTCACCAGGCTCCGATTGAGATGCTTGCTTCTGGTGTTGGGTGTCAGCTGCTGACATTTCCAGCCACTGTCGGCTCGTCTCCGACTCTGCGCAGTGTCCGCACATTCCAGCTCCTTTGGACATCATGCTGCCTTCGTCGCTCAATGAGTAGTCACTCGTTCAAAAGCAAAGTGTTAGTGCTCATCGTCTGGAGATTTAGCTTTTGCTAAGGTCTCTCTGGTGGCAATACTGGAACTCCAGTCACCCACCTCCACAAATAAGTCAATTTCGAACCTCTGTAATTACTTTGGATGGGGGCTGGAGCAGGGTTAAAAAAATCAGGAAAACTTTCTTTTCTTTTCTTCACCTTTGTTCCCCATCTCTTTTTTGTTCTTGGGATTGGGCGTTGCAGGCGGGGCCGCATCTATTGGCCATCTCTCGTGGCCCTGAGAAGGTGGTGGTGGGCCTTCTCCTAGAACAGTCAGTGGTGCTCCCAGGGGTGGCTCCGTGAGGCAGTCAGGGACCCCGAGCACATCCAGTGAAAGGACATCCCAGCTCCATCTGACCGGGTGATGTGTAATCCAGCCCAGGTCAATGGTTGTAAGGCCCTCCCTGCCAGTTGGAAGGGTTGGATGGGATAAGTTCTATCTCCGTTCCCGGAGATTACAGTAGGTGCTCTTCCCCGATTATGCAGTCGGGGTTGCCTATTTGTCCATTGAACAAGTGGCGATCGCTCTTGCACGCTCACCAGGAATAGTTCTAATGTCTGACTTATTGCGGCAATGTCACTGCTCACCTTGTCTCTTTCGTATGTGAAGTTCCTTTTAGGAATTGGATGATCTTGATGGCTCACAGTGCCGTAGAACTTATCCCCACTCATCCTCTCGTAACCTTAAAAACATTTAATGTAAAGTGTCAATCGTTCCCAGGCGGTCCCATACACAGTGGAAAAGCAGACACTTTAGCTTAATTGACCCGTTGGCGCAACTTCTTAATCAGTGAATACAAGATCACCCCAAACAATTTTTTAAGTATTTTTCTACGCTTTTTTTTTGCCCTCCTCAAGGAGAGCGATGTTAGAGCTGAATAATAGAAATGCTCTCATTTCTGGGACCCCAGTGTCCGACTCAAGGTGTGGCAGAGCCAGATGCAGAGTAAAGCTCCCTCTACGCTGCCCCAACAATGTTCCTCGGCCCCAAACTCAGACGCCATCCTGACTGCACAAGTGTAGCATTGTTCCCATTTCCCACACCTTGTAACCCTGGTCCTGTCTGAGTGAGATTGCCAGGTTGTGCCAGCTTTGTGCTGCACTTCCATGCTCATTAGGAACTGTGTTGAGATTGCTGAAACTGGCTTTGCCTTGGACCCTTGCAATCAGTGCCTATCGAAGACTTCCATCCCAGCAGTCCGCGCTGGATTTGAACCTCGGTCCGGGAGGGAGAAGGCCAGCTGACCTATTCACCTCCGAGCCACTCAGTTCCTTTGATATATTTTGAGGTGCACCATTACTTCCTGCATCCTCCGACCTTCCCAAGACAAGCCGCATACACAGCAACCTAGAAAATTAGGGCAGGCTGACCAACAGCTTCAAAGAACCTGGCACAACCCCAGAAATGTGGCACCTCACAAACAGCTTGAATATATGATGTGTTGAACCTTGTAGTTACTCGGGCTTTGTAACTTAAGCAATTGGTATACACAACATTCCACTTGTATTAGAGAAATGAAAAAAACACATGGGGGGGGGGGACACACCAGGTGATGACACTCAACGTTGTTGGTGCATTTCCGGAGTGGGTGGGTGTCTTGGGTCACACTTCCCTTGAGTTTGTACATTTAAAAAAAAAATAAGGCTTCTGACTGATTTTAGGCACTTTTATGTCAAAATTAATAGATTAAAAAAAATGTGTTTTGTGATAGTCTAGTTGTTCTGGTAAAAAAAAAAATCAAAATACCACTTCCCCAAAAGCTACATCAGCAATCAATCTCCCATACCCTGCTTCACAGAGGCTCCCTATCCGCTCCGGATCTACTTATCACACTCGACTCCCATCCAACTCCCCACCCTTTCCTGTTCAAACACTTCGAGTTCATACTGGCACACTCCCTCACTGCCAAACCAGATCAATCTTCCACCCCCAGTCAGGCTGGCATTCTTCCCTCCATGCCACCCACTTCACCCGATTCCCCTAGTTAATGCTGTCACACACTCCACACTCTCTCTCTCTCTCTCTCTCTCTGTGTCTCTCTCTCTCTCTCTCTCTCTGTCTGTCGCTCTCTCTCTCTCTCTCTCTCCGTTAATGCTGTTACTCTCCCTCACTCATTTCAGTTAATGCTGTCTCTCTCTCTCTTCAGTTAATGCTGTCACTCTCACTCCCTCAGTTAATGCTCTCTCTCTCTCTCTCTCTCACTCCCGTTACTGCTGACACTCTCTCCCCCTCCCTCCATTAATGCTGTCACTCTCCCTCCGTTAATGCTGACACACACTCTCTCTCCCCCTCCCTCCATTAATGCTGTCACTCTCCCTCCGTTAATGCTGACACACACTCTCTCTCCCCCTCACTCCCTCAGTTAATGCTGACACTCTACCTTATTCATCCATAATCATCCATCATTAAAGACACAACAGTGAGAATTATTGCTTAGAATGCTGATAAACTGGTGTCACATGTAATCTGGGTTCTGAGTACCAATATCCAATTCAATCTATAACTGGACCAAAGTTCCTGCACTCTAACTAACTTCCAAATCAACCAATTGGGCCTCGTCCAAGAGGCATGTCATTTACTTCGCTTTACTTTGAAATTTGGTATGGAACGAAACTAGGAAATGAAATACAAAGTCTCCCTATTTAGTCACAATCTGTAATGTGTTAATGTAAGAAATCTTTATTCTGCGCCAGTGACCTTAGGTTAAAAGTGTGATGTTGTTTGGGAGGCTGGTGGAGTTGGGATTCAACTCCTTCAATTTTTCCTCCCGATATTCCCTGAAGTTTCTGACTCGGGTTGGGGTGTGGTGTCCATCAGTTTACGTTCCACAAGTGGCTCCTCTTCATGCATGGCCCTGTGCAGCAAGTGTTGGTGGGTATTTGAAGCTGAGGGTTGGGACGTCGTTGGGATGCTCCATGCTCTCCTCCCTGGAGCCCACCCACGTGCAATTCCCAATCTGAGTCACCTAGTGATTCGGCGCAAAATTCCTGGCGGATTTTCTCTCTTCCCTGCTCCGCAAGCCTGTTCCCAATTTTAGTGCCTCGCCACTGCCAGAGTAACATCTGTTTGGAAACCACACTGAATCGAGTCCACACTGTTAGTCATCACTCTCCCATAATCATCCAAAGGTAGACAACCCACGCAATATGTTCCATCTATCAAACTGGTTAGTTTGTGAATGCAAAATAAATGTTCTATTTGAATTTGAGCAATGAGACTTCTGCTGTTGCCCATTCTCTTCAGTCCACAAGCGCTGAGTGATCACTTTACGTGCAGCTGTGGTGAAAGTATCTGTTTTGATATCAGTACCAGTTTGCTGAAAGGTATTATTCAGTGTAGCTGGGTATTTATAAACATGGTTGTTCTGTCACCTAGGCTTTATTGAGCATCTTGGTATCAAAACACTACAGGGAAAAACCCATAATTCAGGCAACATGTATTAATGTTGTGCGATGCTCTTTCATTCATCACCTCAAATTGCACCCGTCATTTCCTGTACGCTTGTAAATTGTTCAAGAAAGACAGTGAGGAGTCCGATTAAAGAACTTGCATTTCTATAGCGCCTTTCACAACCTCAGATCGTCCCGAAGCGCTTTACAACCAATGAAGTACTTTTTGAAGTGTAGTCACTGTTGTAATGTAGGAAAGGCAGCAGCCAATTTGCGCACAGCAAGCTCCCACAAACAGCAAGCTCCCACATGAGATAAATGACCAGATTAACTTTTTTTTAGTGATGTTGGTTGAGGGATAAATATTGGCCAAGACACCGGGGAGAACTCCCCTGCTCTTCTTCAAATAGTGCCATGGGATCTTTTGCGTTCACCCGAGAGGGCAGAGGGGCCTCGGTTTGACGGCACCTCCAACAGTGCAGCACTCCCTCCGTACTGCACTGGCAGTGTCAGCCTTGATTATGTGCTTAAGTCTCTGGAGTGGAACTTGAACCCACAACCTTCTGCATCAGAGGCGAGGGTGCCACCCCCTGAGCCACGGCTACCTTCCAAACTGCCCGCAGTACAATTCTAGATTATTTTTCCCTTCCAAACTTAAACTTGTTTCTGAAGCGAATGTTTGGATATAAATAAGGATAACTGAACAAGGTCTCACAGTCACCTCTTGCTGCGCTGTTTGGTGCTTTATAACTGGTTAGAGGCGGATACTTTGTACAGACTCCCCCGCAGTTCCATGGATATTCTGAATGGGACCAATGCCCAACATTCAAGTCTTTATCTCGAGAATTGGCAGAACGTTACATTGAAAAATAAACCTCGCATTTTGTATTCAACTGTGAAGTAGACACTTGGAGCAGAGAGTGAGCTGACTCACTCGCGTTCTTTGCCAACCTAAAGTGGCTTGTGTGCAGCATGTCCGTTCTATTCTCTTCAGTCCGTGCTCGTCGCCTCTGTGAGTCTTGTAATTGAGATAAAGAGATGAAGGGCCAAGGCCCAGCGTACAGAGAACCACCAGTAGAGTGGGAGGAGGCTTGTGGTTCTTTAAAAAAAAATTCATTCACTGGGATGTGGGCGTCGCTGGCAAGGCCAGCATTTATTGCCCATCCCTAATTGCCCCTGGAGAAGGTGGTGGTGAGCCGCCTTCTTGAACCGCTGCAGTCCGTGTGGTGAAGGTGCTCCCACAGTGCTGTTAGGGAGGGAGTTCCAGGATTTTGACCCAGCGACGTGTGGAGCATGAAACACCGGCACGGAACAGTTGGCCTGTTTCTGTGCTGTAAAATCTCTAATTTTATGTCATTTTCACCCGTAATTCAAATCATGCACGTTTACCAGGAATTCGAATTCTTCACATTTGTATTTTTTTTTAAAAAGCAGGAAATTGTTCTGTTTAATAGCGGAAGGTTTATTTTGAATACAGGGTGGAGCCGTGTTGTCTTTTGCTTCGAAGAACAATCTAGTAGAAAGAATGTTGTTTCTCCCCCCCACCCTGCTGATTGAGCAGTAACTGTTTCGCTGCATGGCAGTCACACAGGAGCAGGTCAGTGGAGAAGCAAAGAGCCCCTGCACAGTGCTGCTGTCAACGATGTATAACAGTACACGGCTCCATTTCAGAGGTACACAGTTCTCAATGATGCAGGGGCGCACGGGAGGCAACATGAAGCTGGTGGGGAACTACAGGGCGGTGATTCATTAACTGCTTCCATTGGAGTAATTCTGTCACTGCACTTGCGGGTGAGGGAGAGGGGGTGGGGGGGTGGGTGAGGGAGCGGGGTGAGACGGGTGAGGGAGAGGGAGCGGGGTGAGACGGGTGAGGGAGAGGGGGTGGGGGGCCGGGTGAGGGAGAGGGGGGTGGGGGGCCGGGTGAGGGAGCGGGGTGAGATGGGGGAGTGACGGTGAGGGAGCGGGGGAGGGAGTGACGGTGAGGGAGCGGGGGAGGGAGTGACGGTGAGGGAGCGGGGGAGGGAGTGACGGTGAGGGAGCGGGGGAGGGAGTGACGGTGAGGGAGCGGGGGAGGGAGTGACGGTGAGGGAGCGGGGGAGGGAGTGGCGGGGAGGGAGCGGGGGAGGGAGTGGCGGGGAGGGAGCGGGGGAGGGAGCGGGGGAGGGAGAGGCGGGGAGGGAGAGGCGGGGAGGGAGCGGGGGAGGGAGCGACGGTGAGGGAGCGGGGGAGGGAGCGACGGTGAGGGAGCGGGGGAGGGAGCGACGGTGAGGGAGCGGGGGAGGGAGCGACGGTGAGGGAGCGGGGGAGGGAGCGACGGTGAGGGAGCGGGGGAGGGAGCGACGGTGAGGGAGCGGGGGAGGGAGTGACGGGGAGGGAGTGACGGGGAGGGAGCGGGGGAGGGAGTGGCGGGGAGGGAGCGGGGGAGGGAGTGGCGGGGGAGGGAGTGGCGGGGGAGGGAGTGGCGGGGGAGGGAGTGGCGGGGGAGGGAGTGGCGGGGAGGGAGCGGGGGAGGGAGCGGGGGAGGGAGCGGCGGGGAGGGAGCGGCGGGGGAGGGAGCGGCGGGGAGGGAGCGGCGGGGGAGGGAGCGGCGGGGAGGGAGCGGCGGGGAGGGAGCGGCGGGGAGGGAGCGACGGTGAGGGAGCGGGGGAGGGAGTGACGGTGAGGGAGCGGGGGAGGGAGTGACGGTGAGGGAGCGGGGGGGAGGGAGCGACGGTGAGGGAGTGTGGCCGGACGTGTGATTGAGCGAAGGGCTGGAATAACGATAATGTTTACTTAAGTTTTTAAAAATGGAACTGTATTCCCCATATCTATGAGTCTATTCCATGTAGCACTGGGATGCGTATCGTGCTGTGTTTGGGCTGCGTGTCGTGCTGTGTTTGGGCTGCGTGTCGTGCTGTGTTTGGGCTGCGTGTCGTGCTGTGTTTGGGCTGCGTGTCGTGCTGTGTTTGGGCTGCGTGTCGTGCTGTGTTTGGGCTGCGTGTCGTGCTGTGTTTGGGCTGCGTGTCGTGCTGTGTTTGGGCTGCGTGTCGTGCTGTGTTTGGGCTGCGTGTCGTGCTGTGTTTGGGACGCGTGTCGTGCTGTGTTTGGGACGCGTGTCGTGCTGTGTTTGGGAGAATCACAGTGTCCAGTTCTGCTCTCTAACTCTGAAATCCGTTTTCAGTTTGTTTACACGCTCGTTGCCGAGGTCCCTTGGTTACTGTGCAGTATCTGGGGGAGAAGCCACACTGTCCATATTAGTGACTTTAATAATTAATAAGCGAATAATAGATTTGGAGTTTAGACATAAAATTCAGCTCCCCGTGTCTGTTCCTGCAAACTATGACTAACGTCCACTTTTTAGTTTTTATACTAATTACAACAACAACTTGTATTTATATAGCATCTTTAGCGTAGTAAAACGCGCCAAGGTGCTTCACAGGCGCGTTATCAGAAAAAATTCGACACCGAGCCACATGAGATATTCGGGCAGGTGACCAAAAGCTTGGTCAAAGAGGTAGGTTTTAAGGAGCGTCTAAAAGGAGGAAAGAGAGGTAGCGAGGCGGAGAGGTTTAGGGAGAGAATTCCAGAGCTTGGGGCCTAGGCAACTGAAGGCACGGCCGCCAATGATGGAGCGATTAAAATCGGGGATGGACAAGAGGCCAGAATTAGAGGAGTGCAGAGATCTCGGAGGGTTGTAGGGCTGGAGGAGGTTACAGAGATGGGGAGGGGCGAGGCCATGGAGGGATTTGAAAACAAGGATGTGAATTTTAAAATTGGCTCCCGATCCGGCAATGCCCCAGTGTAGGTCAGCGAGCACAGGGGTGATGGGTGAACGGGACTTGGTGCAAGTTCGGACACGGGCAGTTTTGGATGACCTGAAGTTTACGGAGTGAGGAAGGTGGGAGGCCGGCCAGGAGAGCATTGGAATAGTCAAGTCTCGAGGCGTGCATGAGGTTTTCAGCAGTATGTGAGCTGAGGAAGGAGTGGAGTCGGGCGATGTTATGGAAGTGGAACCAGTCTGTCTTGAATGATGGAGAGGATACAGGGCCGGATGCTCAACTTCGGGTCAAATAGGACGCCAGTGTTGTGAACCGTCTGGGTCAGCCTGAGACGGTGGTCAGGGAGAGGGATGGAGTCGGTGACTCGAGAACGGAGTTTGTGGCAGGGACTGACGACAATGGCTTCGGTCTTCCCAATATTTAATTGGAGGAAATTTCTGCTCCTCCAGAACTGGCTGTCAAACAAGCAGCGTGACAAATCATTCCAGCGTGCAATCATTTTTATTTCCAGTCCAAGGCAACAAACCATTTGATAGAATAACGAGAACAATGTGGACTATTCAGTGATGGAAATAGCAGGTGAACACTTAATGTGCTTGTATGTCATTTTCTGTCTACCATTTTAACAAAGTATCAGATTATTTTGTATGGGTTAAAATAGTGACTGAGAAATGTCAAATTAACATTTTAAAGGTTCGTCTCCATCAGTAATTTTTCGCCACATGTTTCAAGAGCAGAAGAATAAGTGGTTGTTCAGTATCTAAAAGAAGAAAAGACATTTGAAAATCAGACCTTTGTCAGAACACTTTCTTTTTGATATCAGTGCTCCCTTATCTGAAGCTATTTAAAAATGTCTTTATTTAAAATAATTAAATCACTACACCCTCAATCTCTCAGCTGGGACAGGGACAGGGACAGATGCGATCGTGAACCTTTATTAATCCGAGAATGAGACAGAAAGGAGGCCATTCGGCCCATCGTGTCTTTGAAAGAGCTATTCATTTAGTCCCACAGCCCTGTATATTTTCCTTTCCAAGTATTTACCCAATTCCCTTTTGAAAGTTACGATTGAATCAGCTTCCACCTCCCTTTCAGACAGCCCGTTCCAGATCACAACCACTGGTAGGATATAGAATGTCCTGCCAGCTGGGGTTAATGCAGCTTCAGTTAACATGATGTATCTGGGATTAGATTCCCAATGAGAGGATCCAGACATCGTAAAGTTGTATTGCAATCTGTATGGCTACTTTGATTTCCATATTTCAGATATTTGCAACCTATCCCGGAGGAAGTATTTCTGGTTTAAAGGACAGAATTAGAAGAGGCCCCAAAATGCTAGAAAATGCAACAAATGAAGTATAAAAAAATCTAAATCCACACTAGAAAATAAATGCCCCACCCTCCGTGCTCACCTCCCTCCCCCCCCCCCCCCCCAGTTCAGTAATTTCCAAATTAATACTGCTGCAGATTGCACTGTTGCGTACGTTAGATTTCCCCCCCTGCCCCCCCCCAGCAATAAAAGTGATTGAATGTGGGATCTACCTGCAGTGCAAGTTATGACGAGCCCATGTCCCACTGCACTTTCGGTCTAACTTCTTTTCTTCGCGTGTCTTCACGTGTTCAGGGCTGATTTTGAGCTGCCAGTATTTTATTGGGAGCGGTGTCGATTCTGTTTCGACGGTGTTGGTCAGTTTTTGTTGCTACTTTTCCAAGCTGGCTTGTATGCTTGTCTCCGGAGTTAACCGACCTCCCTGAACCGATGCTGGGTGGCTGAGCCAATGTGATGAATGTTCGATGTGTGGGTGTTTATAGTGTTCAAAACTGAAACACTAAACATTGAAGTGCTGATGGGCTTGGAGCTGAAGGATGATGCTGGGGCATAAATGACCCTCCTCTTAATCCTGGGCCTGTTGACAGGTGCGTCCGCTGTAATGATGAGAGCTAACTCAAGACTATTCCATTTGATATGTTTCCTTTCAAGGCACAGGGCATGGGAACAGGAGGAAGCCATTCAGCCCATCGAACCTGTTCCGCCATTTAGTTGGATCATTGCTAATCTGTATCTCAACTTCATTTACCAGCCTTCGATCCACATTCCTTGATTTTCCCGTACCCAATAAAAATCTATCGATGTCCGTCTTGAAAGCTCCAATTGGCCCCCTGCCTCAGCAGCTTTTTGGGGGAGAGAGTTCCAGATTTCCACTGCCCTTTGTGTGGGGGGAAAAGTGCTTTCTGATTTCACTCCTGAATGGCCTGGCTCTAATTTTAAGATTGTGCCCCTTGTTCTGAAATCCCAGACCATCCCTCAGAAACCTTTTGGCAAACTTCTCCTCCCTTGTTTTATTTGCACCGCTTGCGTGGGACGTCGCTGCGTTGAAAGCGACGTGTGACTTTCCCATCCCTTCTCCCTCCTCACACCGAAGAAAAAAAAGTTTGGTAGATTTTTTTTTTCATGGAGGATGTTACCCTTTCGATGTTCGCCTCCAGAATGTTCTGTATGTAGCGTGTTTACTGTGTTGAAAGGCCAGTGGATTAGATGTCATGTAGTGAATGGGGTGTTCAGCACAGCCACTTGGCCAGCGTTTTGTTTATCTGAGTCCTCCAAAGTGTCCGTAAAGTATCAAAATCATTCATTGGTAGCGTTCCACAACCAGGCAGTGTCACGTGGCTCAGTGGGCAGCACTCTCTCTGCTGAGTCAGAGAGGGTTGTTGGTTCAGTTCCCACTTCAGGGACTTGAGGACATAATCCAGGCTGACACTCCCAGTGCAGTGCTGAGGGAGTGCTGCACTGTCGGAGGTGCCGTCTTTCGGATGAGACGTGAAACGAGGCCCCGTCTGCCCCCTCAGGTGGACGTAAAAGATCCCACGGCACTATTTGAAGAACAGCAAGGGAGTTCTCCCCGGTGAACTGGCCAATATTTATCCCACAACCAACATCTCAAACAGATGATTTGGTCATTATCCCATTGCTGTTTGTGGGAGCTTGCTGTGTGCAAATTGGCTGCCGCGTTTCCCACATTACAACAGTGACTCCACTTCAGAAAGTTCTTTGTTGGTTGTGAAGCGCTTTGGGACGTCCTGAGGTCATGAAAGGTGCTATAGAAATGCAAGTCTTTCTTTTCTTTCTGGCACTGTTTGTATTATACAGCAGGCTGCGCTCTCCTATTGCTATTCTCTCATCCAGAAGCCAACCTTCGTCTTGGAGCCAAGACCGTACCCTCCCCTCCCCAACCCCTTGAGACTTGCATGCAATGGAGCAACGTCTACCAGTGCCTTAACATAGGAAACGGATCAAGCTGCCTCATGGAGTGGGAGAGGAATATTGACACCGAGCAGAATTAGGACAACAGTTGGGGTGGGTGAATTTTATGTCTACATTCCAGGGAGAGATGAATTGTTGTGGGTGGGGGGGGAAATCGGTGGATGTCTATGCCACCAATGGTGGAACAGAGGGATGGTGGATGTGTGCTGGGGTGTAGGGCTGAAGGCGGTTGTAGAGGTCGGGTGGAGTGAGGGCATTGGAGGGGGTTCGAAGGCATGGGCCAGGATTTTGAAATCATTGCATTGAGGGATGGGGAGCCAGGAGAGGCCTTGCACTGCTTTGACTCCTTGGGCCTCCCTTGGGGAGGGGTCCCCCCCCCCCCCCACCCCCGAGGTGCCCTTCCAGGTAGCCGAGTCCCACTCTGAGTTTGTCAATAATCCTGTCTGTGGATGGCTGGGGGCTCTGCTCTCCTGCACCTCCCAGAATTTTGGGACCCTGATTTATATGCGGCCACATCGACTTTCATTCCCTATTACCATTACAGCTCTTACATCCTGGGCATCAAGGAGGATCTGTGTTCGCAATGCAGGGTGAAGAGTCAGGACTGTGTAATCCTGTCTCTAACCCATGACCCCTGGGAGTCCAGGATCACAGAATTATCCTGTGGCTCTCCAGCCAAATCTCAAACCTGTTCCTCAGATATAAACAGACCTGCATATAGTGACAAGTCCCGGCAGAAAGGAGATGATTGGGTAATTCCTCCGTCAATCACGCCTAGAGACCGCACCGCTGGAAGTGACTGGGATTGATTTTACGCTCATCATTTGTATTATGTCACCACTCACTGCACTGTGCTGGAGAAATCGCCCTAGTTTTATCAGGAGAGGTTGCTGTAGTTTTGGTCATGAGTTCTGCTTGCTGTCTTTTTTAAATAGACTCTTTCAATAGACTTTGCTGTAAGTGCCTCCAGCTCTTGGGCTGACACAGTGCTGGTCAAATCATTTAAGGTTAATGGTCGTGGATATTGCAGATCATGCTAATAGGTAGGTACTCAAACATCGAGAGGCGGAGGGATCTAGGGAGGGAATTCCAGAGCTTGGAGCCCAGGCAGCTGAAGGCACGGCCGCCAATGGTGAAGCGATGGAAATCACAAGAGGCCAGCATTGGAGGAGCGCAGAGTTCTCGGAGGGTTGTAGGACTGGAGGAGGTTACAGAGATAGGGAGGGGGGCGAGGCCACGGAGGGATTTGAACACACGGATGAGAATTTTAAAATAAAGGCATTGCCAGACCGGGAGCCAATGTAGGTCAGCGAGCACAGGGGGTGATTGGTGAACGGGACTTGGTGCGAGTTAGGACACGGGCAGCGGAGGTTTGGATGAGCTGAAGTTTACGGAGGGTGGAAGATGGGAGGCCGGCCAGGAGAGCGTTGGAATAGTTGAGTCTAGCGGTAACAACGGCATGGATGAGGGTTTCAGCAGCAGATGGGCTGAGGCAGGGGTCCTCCTTTGGTGATGAGATCAGTGTAAGGCACATGTCCATTAGCTGCCCTCCTCCCCCCTGGCTGTGGGCCCTTGGAAAACCTACGACACCAACTGCTCTGGGCCTTGTTCATGGCCTGCTCAGCTGTCGATGGTGCCTGAGCTGGAATTCAAGGATGTTCCTTTTGCTTTTCTTGCTCTTGAGCACCAGGCAGCAAGGGAATGCTCATTGCAATCATGGTGATCCTGGTTTCCATTGAGCAGATGAAAGAGGGCATGTGGGTTTTCTTTCTCTTCCGGTGGGAAGCGATGCCTGACCTTTTACTATACGCCTCTCCAAAGTGGCATTGCTGAAATCAGGAGCTCCCAGTGTGAGGGGAATGGCGGGGGCAACCTTCTGCGCCATCGGGAACACGTGGTCCGTGTGATCTGCTGGACTGGTTTCAATTGCCAGAGGGGGTCGGAGAGCAATTTCCCAGAGTGTTTTACCACTTACTGGCCCTGGGGTTTTTTCTGATTTTTGCCTCTCCTAGGAGATTACATGGCTGTGGCGGGTGAGTGGGAGGAGGGATGAAGTCTTTAGAAGCATAGAAGATAGGAGCAGGAGTAGGTCATTCGGCCCCTCGAGCCTGCTCCGCCATTCAATGCGATCATGGCTGATCATCCAAATTCAGTACCCTGTCCCTGCTTTCTCCCCATATCCCTTGATCCCTTTAACCTTAAGAAATATATCTATCTCCTTCTTGAATATATTTAATGAATTGGCCTCAACTGCCTTCTGTGGTAGAGAATTCCACAGGTTCACCACTCTCTGGGTGAAGAAATTCCTCCTCATCTCAGTCCTAAATGGCTTACCCCTTATCCTTAGACTGTGACCTCTGGGTTCTGGACTCCCCCGCCATCGGGAACATCCTTCCTGCATCTAGTCTGTCTAGTCCTGATGGTTTGGGGCAAGCTCGATGGACGGGCTGGTCATTTACTGCCCTTCAATGCACCCCATGATGCATTGTGCCACAGCACTCCTGACCCCGGCCTTCAAGCAGAACGCTGGTTGGGATTGTGTCCCTGGACAGAAAGTTAATCATTTAACACCCAACTTGGAGCTGGACAGTGAGTGACCTTCTGGAATTCTCCATTGAAACTTGATCGTGGGCTGCCTGCGGTACTAATGAAGCATCGTCACAGATTTAGATGCACGGCCGGGCGAGCTGGGCTTTGTTTCTGCATAACTTTCCTCGGCGTCTGTACCAGAAAGTCACCTCCCGCTGCACCTGCAACACCAACAGAACTTTTATTGGCCAGTCTCTCTCCGCCCTCATCTGAAGTTGTGTCAAAACATGAGGTCACCATTTCCCCCATTAGGCTACAAACGAACAAATGCCGTTCAAAATACTTCAGGGTATTTGTCCTTTGGAGCCCAGTTAGGAGGGACGGACGCCTGACTGAATTAAGGAACCTAATTAAAGCCTAGTGGTGGGCGGAGCTGAGGTATTTAAAGCTGACAGCCCAGGGCTGGGACTTTCAAAGTGATTCAAATGAGCAGTCATCGAAAGCGGAGCACCTCAGTTTCGGAGCTGGTAATTGCCTCCAGGAGAAATTTAAAGTCACAGCACGCTTTAAACCAGTGAAAAATTACAGGAAGGAGAGGAAATGCCTCCTTTAACTGAAAAAGTAGATCCAAGGTAAGGAATGGGCCTCTCTTCCTGATAAATGATAAATACAATTGGGTTTTTTCTTCAAAAGATTACATCACTCTCTTAAAGGGACAATGTTGTCTTCATGAAAAGACATTTGGCAAACTTGTTTTGGGAGAGAAGAACAGTTTGTTGGTTTTATTACAAAGAGGTCATACATAAATGATACACTTCAATGTATCAGAAGTCGCACAACACCAGGTTATAGTCCAACAGATTTATTTAATTTATTGACACTTCAATGTGTTTGTGCTGTTTCACCATGCATTGATAAACTTCAAATTAAAGGGATTTGGAATAAATTTTATAATGACAAAACAGTGCACATTTAAAATGCAGCTTAAACTGCACTCTTGCTAAGTTTTGTGTTGCTTTAAGTTTGCATCCAGTACGAACGATTAAACTGGCAACTGGGCAGCTCGTGTTTAAATCTTGAGCTGTTTGTGCCCAAGTGAATGTTGCTGATGCGCTGTCGAGTTTTAAAAAAAAATCTAAATATAGAGGGCTGCGATTAATTTAAAATTTGACACGGTAGATTAAGTGGACCGAGAGCAAGAAGCTGGTGGTGTGAAAAATGCCTGGCACAGTGCAGCTTCCTGAATGGGCAGCATTGAGCCGAATGTGTCGTCGGCCTGACTGTGTGTGTTTCCAAATTTGGCAGACAGATCACGCTTGCAGTTGGTGGCGTCATGCTGTGGATCAGAGAGTTAGTTTACATTCCTCTGGTCTCATTGGAAACTGTCATTACGTCTTTGAAGTATTAAAATAAATGTGGCACGGGTGCAGAACATCACTGGAATGTCAGATGGTGTGACTTGTTTACTATTACCGCATCTCCGCATGGATTACTGACAGCACTGTAGCAAAAAGAAAAGGAAGACTTGCATTTCTATAGCGCCTTTCACGACCTCAGGACGTCCCAAAGCGCTTTCCAGCCAATGAAGTACTTTTGAAGTGTAGTCACTGTTGTAATGTGGGAAACGCGGCAGCCAATTTGCGCACAGCAAGCTCCCACAAACAGCAATGAGATAATGACCAGATCATCTGTTTTAGTGATGTTGATTGAGGGATAAATGTTGGTCAGGACACCAGGGATAACTCCCCTACTCTTCGAAATAGTGCCATGGGATCGTTTACATCCACCGGAGAGAGTAGACGGGGCCTCGGTTTAACGTCTCATCCAAAAGACGGCACCTCCAACAGTGCGGCGCTCCCTCAGCACTGCACTGGAGTGTCGGCCTAGATTTTTGTGCTCAAGTCTCTGGAGTGGGGCTTGAACCCACAACCTTCTGACTCAGAGGCGAGGGTGCTGCCCACTGAGCCACAGCTGACACATAAATACGATACAAGAGCTATTTTAGAATTAACAAAATGAAGCAAGGCTTTGCCAATGGCCTATTGTGTAAAGGGACTGCCCGATGTATTACTAAGCCGTACAGCCCAGAAGATTCCAGGCCCGATCCTAGGCCTGTGTTGCGGTATCTGATCCTAGCTGGGGTACCGTACACCTCAGTGCTCCCCTTGTTCGGTAGGGGGAAAATCAGCCAGGGTCCCTGGGCTAGTTGCTATTCCACGACCCTGTTTCTGGGCGTCTGCAGGTTCAGTTAGGCTAGGAATGGTCTCGGCTTTGATGCCTCCACAGTTGAATAATCTGATGACCTTCGCTGACATTTGAAGAATGGCCACTTGTGTGAGGTGCAGGAGGATAGCCATTGGCCGTAGTATGGCACGGGACACCAGCAGGGAGGGTGGGGCGTGCAGGGGAAATGGGGAGAAAAATGGGGCAGGAAGCTTTTGATAATTAACGGAATTATTTTGAAAGTGAAAGCATTTGTCATTATTCTTCTTGGACACATCGCTCCGACCAACAGTGCGAGGCTAAGGGCAGAGGGGATGAAAGGCACTGGTTGGCAGATGGCAAACTAGCCAATACCATAGCTCAGCTCAAAGGCCGTGGCTAGCCTGCTGTCCCAAAGGGCCAGGTACAAATCCCAGCCTCGATCAATGTTCAAGCTGGGTCATTTTTGCCCACTCTCGGTTGGTGGGGGATGGGGCAGCGAGCATGTAGCCACAGAAGAAGAGAGCAGAAGATCACCCATGAGGCCTCCACAGCTTGTGGAGACGGCCCGCTCGCTGTTACTCAGTGCAGAGTGACGTTGCGGTGCCTGGATAGTGGTCGCATGCCACAGATTCCTGCATTTCTAACTTGGAGGAATTGGAAAGTGGAGTTTTGATGGTGGAAGGGGGGAATGGAAAAGGAAAAACAAGATAATATCAAAAGGGAAGGATGATTAATTGATGTTTCTTTGCCACCTTTGGTCAACCATTTTCTGAGCTGCACTACCCTCCATTCAATTATCGATGCACGTTACTGTACATGACGAGAGCTGTTGGTTTGAGCCGCCAGGTCGCGCCCATTCAGTGACCCCTCCCACTGTTTGACTCTTGCTGCAGTAGAGCATGATGGGAGTTGGCGGCCCTCACTACAAGGGGCCGTCCTTCAACCGTGAGCCTATTTCACCATGGGGCGCATCACCCCCAAGTCCGAGCCTGATCTCCCCAGCTGCCCCCTGCCCATGCCGTTCGGAAACCGCAAATAACGCCTAATGGAGGCGGAGCAGTTTCCTGCGCAACTCCAAACACTAACGACTTGCTGTCGTCGGGCAATATGGCTGATACTGCTGTGCAGCCAGAACTTCTCATTTTGGTCAGCACGCTTTAGGAAGGATGTGAAGGCCCTTGACCGCGTGCAGAGGAGATTTACCAGAATGGTTCCGGGGATGGGGGATCTTAGCTACAAGGACAGGTTGGAGAAGCTGTATTTGTTTTCATTAGAGCAAAGGAGGTTGAGGAGTGATTTGATAGAGGTGTACAAGATTATGACGGGTTTGGATAGGCTAGACGGAGAAAGGCTGTTCCCACTAGTTGATGGTACAAGGACTAGGGGACACAGATTTAAGGTTTTGGGCAAGAGATACAGGAGGGATGTGAGAAAAAACTTTTTTACGCAGCGAGTGGTGAGGACCTGGAACTCACTGCCGATGGAAGTGGTGGAAGCGGAGACACTCAATGTTTTCAAGGGGAGACTGGATAGGTACTTGAGGGAAATAAATTTGCAGGGCTACGGGGATAGAGCGGGGGAATGGGACTGACTGGATTGCTCTACAGAGAGCCTGCACGGACTCGATGGGCCAACTGGCCTCCTTCTGTGCCGTTATGACTCTATTTCTGAGTTTAAACGGAAAGAAAAAAAACTGACAGTGTCGACTTCACTCAAACACTGACAATGAACTGGGAAAAGGAGCTGGATAAATCTCTGTGAGGGGAGTGTGTCACTGAGATGAACAGACCTGACGGTCTGAGGTTCAATCCCTGGTCTGTACTCAGTTACATGATCATGTCTGCCCTCTCGTGTGGCACTATTCGGATAACAGCAGGGGAGTTCTCCCCCTTTGTCCTGGGCCAATATTTATCCCTCAACCAGCATCACTAAAAACAGATGCTCTCCTCATTATCACATTGCTGCTTGTGGGAGCTTGCTGTGCTCAAATTGGTTGCCGAGTTTCCTACATTACAGCAATGGCTACACTTCAAAAAAGTACTTCATTGGCTATAAAGCGCTTTGGGAAGTCCTGAAGTTGTGAAAGGCGCTATATAAATGCAAGTTCCATCTTTGGTTATTTACAGTGGGAGCGGCAGTGGGGGCACTAGAATGAACCTAACTGCCTCTGGGTCTGGCAGGAGATGGAATCGTTCTCCCTGCTCCTGACTGCATCCAGTGATCCTGCTGGAAAATGTGTGTGTTTGTGGAGATATCGGCAGAGGGTGTCCATTGGCTAGAATATGAGGAACCGACGTAAGGACAAAGTGGTGAATGTAGAGCCGTTCCTCCCCACGTGAATCTCCGTGTCCCCAATGTATACCCCGTGCCCCCGACATAAGGCTGAAGGGCAGGGAGGAGGAGTACTGCCTGTGGAGGGCAACAGCTCCAGGTCGATGAACAGATGGGGAGGAATGAAAGGATCTGGTGACTTGTTTGATGTCATTTAGGAATCGGAGTATTTATACCGAATATTCGGTCAGGAGATGAATTGGGTGGGGTAGGGCGTACTTGGGCCGGGGGTGAGTTATCCATGATTATCCTCTTCTGAGCGGAGGATTCGTGAGGACCCTCCCTGGGATAATTTAAGTCCTTGTTTTCATTCCATAGAAATGGTATGTGCAGAATCCGAGTCTTGATATCGGTGTGGCAACCAAACGAGCTATTTCTGGGTGTGCAGATTGCCTGTCTCTAGTCTGCTGACAGCCTGGCAGTGACACGTAACTCGTTATTAGGAAGTGATTACTACTCCTGTCACAAACCAATTCTGTCACTCCGGGTCCACTTGTAAACTGCAACCTGGGCTACTCGGGCAGCCCAGAGCACGCAGCGAGCCCAGGGAGTCGGGAGTAGAAGCGGGACCCTATCAACTGGGGGACGAGGGGAGTCGAGGTAGAATCCGGACCCCATCAACTGGGGGACGAGGGGAGTCGGGGGTTGAAGGGTGTCCCCATGAACTGGGGGACGAGGGGAGTCGAGGTAGAATCCGGACCCCATCAACTGGGGGACGAGGGGAGTCGAGGGTTGAAGGGTGTCCCCATGAACTGGGGGACGAGGGGAGTCGGGGGTTGAAGGGCGTCCCCATGAACTGGGGGACGAGGGGAGTCGGGGGTTGAAGGGCGTCCCCATGAACTGGGGGACGAGGGGAGTCGGGGGTTGAAGGGTGTCCCCATGAACTGGGGGACGAGGGAGTCTGGGTAGAAGGGGGACCCCCATGAACTGGGGGACGAGGGGGTCGGGGGTTGAAGGGGGATCCCCATGAATTCTGGGAGGTTCTGATGTCACTGACAACTGTATAAACAACATCAGAATAATTTAAGAATCCGGTTTCGGGGAGCGCTCACTCCCCACAGCTCTGTATAATTTCGAGAAAATGGGGCAAATCCACTTGATTTTTGCCACCACCTGGCCCTATACCAGTGACGGAAGGTTTGTATTTCATTCTTTGACAAGCCCGTGCCCCTTCAGTCTAAATGCACGTCACATTGTACTCGGGACCGTGTCTGAGGTGCAAGCTTTTTTGAAGCTTTTCCGAGTTCCTTGGTTATACACTGCAACACTCGGCTCCATCGGGGCAGGAAGGCGAGAGACTGAAGGGGTGGAGAGCAGTGTGTGCAGTTTAACACTGAACTAAACGGAGCTGTTCAGTGTGACACTAACCTGCCTGATTAGTTCAAGGAGACCTTTGGGGGCCCCATACCAAATAATTTGTTTATATCTCTGCTAAAGAAACACTTTTGGGTCCCAGGAGATGCTTAACATTCTTTTCCTCCTGGTTCCAAAGTAATTAACGTACAGTTTTTTCCCCCCCATGTTGCTGGAATATTCTATGACCAAATGGAGCAATGAAGGCTGAATTAGTTGGAGGAGTATATTGATAACATGACGTCACACGTGACACACATTATCATTCCACAGAATCCTTGAACACTTGAAGTATCTCAAGTGGCTCGGTGCTCCAGTGTGCAAAGCCAACTTATCTACATTCCTCACAGAATCCTTGTTTGCTCTTGCAGTTTATATCCGTAGCTATTTTTCCACACCTTTTAAGGAGTTGTGTCATAGGTTGCATGATGCACTGGGAGAGATGATTGTTGTGTGGTTGTGCTGGAGATTAACTCGCTTGCATATTAACAAAAGCTGAACTGTAACTGACCACATGGTCTAAGGGGAATGGTGACTTCATTCAGACAAAACCATCAGCAAGTATGTTGTTGGCTCTTTTATCATTTCTACTGGACTCCATTTTTTTTGTCCGGTTCATGTCCTAAAGACACTGACTCACGCTGGGATACAGTTCCACAGACACCGACTCTCACTGGGGTAGAGTTCCACAGGCACTGACTCTCACTGGGGTAGAGTTCCACAGGCACTGACTCTCACTGGGGTACAGTTCCACAGACACTGACTCTCACTGGGGTACGGTTCCACAGGCACTGACTCTCACTGGGGTACAGTTCCACAGGCACTGACTCTCACTGGGGTACAGTTCCACAGGCACTGACTCTCACTGGGGTACAGTTCCACAGGCACTGACTCTCACTGGGGTACAGTTCCACAGGCACTGACTCTCACTGGGGTACAGTTCCACAGGCACTGACTCTCACTGGGGTACAGTTCCACAGGCACTGACTCTCACTGGGGTACAGTTCCACAGGCACTGACTCTCACTGGGGTACAGTTCCACAGGCACTGACTCTCACTGGGGTACAGTTCCACAGACAATGACACTCACTGGGGTAGAGTTCCACAGACACTGAATCTCACTGGGGCACAGGTTCCACAGACACTGACTCTCACTGGGGTACAGTTCCACAGACACTGACTCTCACTGGGGTACAGTTCCACAGACACTGACTCTCACTGGGGTACAGTTCCACAGACACTGACTCTCACTGGGGTACAGTTCCACAGACACTGGCTCTCACTGGGGTACGGGTTCCACTGGTAGCAGGTGCTGGAATCTTCATGCATGGTCTTCGATCATGGCTGTTGTCAGGCTAATCGACTTTGCTGGCCTTCATCCTAGCCAGATCCTCTGAAAATGGCGATTTGACACTACCAGCACTGCATGTGTTGGTCACATTTCAACTTGAATTTATAAGGAGCTCCTGCAGCTTTGGCCTGTCTTCAGAAAGTAATTAATTGGTTGTGAAGCACTTTGAGATAAAGTATGTATTAAGTGTCAGCCATGGCTCAGTGGGTAGCACTCTCGCCTGAGTCTGAAGATCTTGGGTTCAAGACTCACTCCAGAGACTTGAGCTGACACTCCCAGTGCAGTGCTGAGGGAGTGCTGCACAGTCTGAGGTGCAGTATTTTGGATGAAATGTTAAACCGAGGCCCCCGTCTGCCCTCTCAGGTGGACGTAAAAGATCCCACGGCACTATTTGCAGGGGAGTTCTCCCTGGTGTCCCAGCCAATGTTTATCGCTCAATCACATTGCTGTTTGTGGGACCTTGCTGTGCGCAAACTGGCTGCTGCGTTTCCCACATTACAACAGTGACTCCACTTCAAAAGTACTCCATTGGCTGTAAAGCGCTTTGAGACGTCCAGTGGTCATGAAAGGCGCTATATAAATGCAAAAAAAATGTTATTACAACAATGACTACACATGGCTGTAAAATGTTTTGTGACTTCCTGTGGTTCTAAAAGGCGCTATATAAATGCAAGTTTTTTCTTCTTATGAATTACCCAGGGATCTGTACTGGGGCCTCAGCTTTTCACTGCATTTATCAATGACTTGGATGAAGCAATAGGGAGCCGAATATCCAAGTTTGCTGATGACACTAAGTTAGGTGGTGCAGTAAATAGTGTAGATGGGAGCAGAAAGTTGCAAAGGGACATTGATCGATTCAGTGAGTGGACAAAACTGTGGCAGATGGAGTTCAATGTGGGGAAGTGTGAGGTCATCCACTCTGGACTGAAGAAAGATCGATCAGAGTATTCTCTAAATGGCGAGGAAGCTGGGAACTGTGGAGGAGCAGAGAGATTGAGGGGTCCAAGTACAGAAATCACTAAAAGCTAGTGGGCAGATACAAAAATAATTAAAAAGTCTAATGGAATGTTGTCCTTTATCTCGGCGGCTGGAATACAAAGGGGTGAAGTTATGTTACCGCTGCACAGAGCTCTGGTTAGACCCCATCTGGACACTGTGTTCAGTTCTGGGCCCCGCACTTCAGGAAGGATATAATGGCCTTGGAGGGGGAGCAGCGCAGAGTCACCAGAATGATCCCGGGGCTAAAAGGGTTAAATTATGAGGACAGGTTGCACAGACTGGGCTTGTATTCCCTCGAGTATAGAAGATTAAGGGGTGATCTAATCGAGGTGATTAAGATGATTAAAGGATTTGATAGGGTAGAGAGAGAGAAACTATTTCCCCTGGTGGGGGGAGACTAGAACAAGGGGGCAGAACCTTAAAATTAGAGCCAGGCCGTTCAGGGGTGATGTCAGAAAGCACTTCACACAAAAGGTAGTGGAAATCTGGAACTCTCTCCCCCAAACAGCTGAGGGGTTGATTGAAAAATTTCAAAACCGAGTGCTAGATTTTTGTTGGGTAAGGGTATCCAGGGATATGGAGTTACAATACAGATCAGTCATGATCTAATTGAATGGCGGAACAGGCTCGAGGGGCTGAATTGCCTCCTCTTGTTCCTATGTTGCTGGAAGCTTTGATCAATGTTTTGCATGAAAGCCTGGCACCTTCCATTGCACGCTACACGAAGTTACTCACTCTGACCTGTGTGGATGGTTGACTCACGGCCTAATTGATTGATAAACAGAGCCTGCAGTCGGAGCCAAAGACATGTCAACCTGCAGACACGTTGGAGCCAATTAGATTTGCTGTTTGGTTTTAAGATATTCTCCCAAGTGACTCTTGACCTCCCTGTGTAGTGGCTGGGGCTCTGGGTCTGTTTAACAGCTCAATGCTGCGTGAGAGCGAGCGAGAGAGAAGAAGAGACACCTGTTAAGTATTTCAGCGCTGGAACACAGCGAAGTCCAACGGGTCCTCCTCTGGCCTGGGGCTGCTCTTCACTTACAGTCACAGATCTCTCTTTCAAAGTGGAGCCTGAATTTTATTGAGTGGCCCATCTGCTGCGTGAAGATACCACAGCAGCATATTCTGAATAGTTTCAATGTTTCTTGGTTGAACGGAGCCTTAGAATTGTAGAATTTTGCAGCACAGCAGGAGAGTCCATTCGGCCCATCGCGCCGATACCAGCTCTCTGAACGAGCTATCCCCCTTCTTCCCACTCCCCTGCCCTCTCCCCATATCCTTCTAATGTTTTCATTTTCAAATACTTATCCACTTCCCTTTTCAAAGCTGCTATGGATTCTGCTCCCATCGCTGTTTCGGGTCGGGCTTTCCACGTCCAAACAACCCCCTGTGTATAAAGAACCCCTCCCTTCAGTCCTTTTCTGATGGTGCAGGACTGTGAGTCTCCTGAGATGCCTGCTGGGGTCTCAGTGGCAGCGCTCTCGCCTCCGAGTGGAAGGTCGTGGGTTCAGGTCCCCCTCGTGAGACTTGGAGCACGTACTCCAGGCCGACATTCAAGTGCAGTACTGAGGAAGTGGGTGGGTATGAGACGTTAAACTGATGGGTGTTTGCGTGGATGTAAAAGATCCTATTGATGAAGAGTGGGGGCGTTCTCCCGATGTCCTGGCCAACATTCAACCAGCATTAGTCAAACAGATGATCTGGTCTTTTTATCTCATTGCTGTTTGTGGGACCTTGCTGTGCGCACATTGGTTGCCACGTTCCCTGCATTGCAACAGTGAGTACACTTCGAAAGTACTTCATTGCCTGTGAAACAGTTGAGAGATCTTGAGCGTGTGAAAGTATAAATGTAACTTTGTTCTTTCTTTGGGGCCTGTCGGGAGGGGGCGTCCGTTCTGAGCGATCTCTGGGATGCGGATGTCAAAGGTCACTGCATGGTTTGCAGGCAGATTGCTCTGACTGTTCATTTCTTTGTGTTACAGGGACAACGAGAGTCTTGACGTGCACAAGGCAAGTTCAGCGATCACCATGAGTTCAGGTAAGTGCACAGCTCACATTCTGCTCATTGATCGGAATCGCTGCCTCAATCCTTCCTCTTTGAGGTAAAAACAGGAAATGCTGGAAACACTCAGCAGGCCAGGCAGCATCTGTGGAGAGAGAAATAGAGTTAACGTTTCAGATCGATGACCCATGGTCAGAAACATCTTTACGATAAGTGTTTGGCGATCCTTTGTTGGTCTGCAAACACACACAATGTGTTGACATAAATATTGGAAGGCATCCTGAGTGCTACCGGCTATTGAACTGTGGCAGGCGTCACAGCCAAGCTCTGGCCTATCTTTGTCCGCTCAGTCACACTTTGCAGCAGCAGTCGCTGGGAGAGGGATTAGACCGATGCTGCTCCACCTACTCCCGAGACCAATCCAAGCATCAAGCTGCTGATGTGGTTCTTAACTTGGCTCAGACCCGGGATCAAACCTGGGGACCTTCCTGGATTGTCTGCCTCAGTGACGCCCACAGCATGGTGCATTTTCTCATTGAGCCAGTGAGGGAGCCAGAGTGTACCTTCGCCAACACCAGCTCCATTCTAGTTCGGCAGCAATGGACTCCTGTGAATTTCTCAACAAGATGCCATCCTTTAGGGATTGTGGGCGTAACATGGACTGCTTGAGCGACAAGGGCAGAAACCGAATGCCAGCCACTGGCACGTTCAGTTGGTTCTGTTGCTCAAACACAATGGCCCTGATATTTCTCGGGGCCAGGAAGAGAGCAAGGGGGGGGAAGATTTTTCGGGAAGGGTTTTTCATGCGCCCTGTTGAAATTGACCGCCAGGATGTCTTTTTCCCATTCCCCCCCCCAAGGGTTTCCCACCCAGGCAGCCAGACAGACTGACAGGCTGGCTACCCGGCGGGCAGGGGAGCGGACGTCGGGTAAATCTGAGCTCGCAGGGCAGGGTGGGGTCCGACATTGCGGTGGGGGCTTGTTGGGCCCGGCGGGGGGGGGGGGGGGGGGGGAAACACTCCTGCTCCTCCTGGCCCACGAGCAGTGCTGGAAAGACACTTGCCTTTATGATCCGGCCCTTCACTCCTCCCTTCAGCTGCAGGGGTTAAAAGTAAAAGTTACGTTGAAATGGAAGCGCGCCGCCTCCTTTTAAAATATTTTAGTGGTGGACCCCCCTACCTCCTGAGAGTGGATTGGTCGTTCGACCTCCCCACCCCCGTTCTGCCTCCATTAAAACTGAGCAGATTGGGGGTCGAGTTTGAGAATGTAAACATTTTTACCTTCCCACCTGCCCCCAACTCACCCACCCTTGGGGGTTAAAATCCTCCCACTGCTGCTACTCAACATTTTCTTTTCTTTTTCAACTTTTCCCTCCTCCTCTCCTGATGCTGATTGGGACCTGGTCCCCCGTGAAGCCCATCCCCTTACCTCTCCTTAGTGCCCATTCCTTGTCTGTGAGCCTGCAATGGCGAATGCCTGCATAAGAACAGAAGAAATAGGAGCAGGAGTCGGCCATTCGGCCCCTCGAACCTGCTCCGACATTCAATAAGATCATGGCTGATCTTTGACCTCATCTCCACTTTCCTGAACTATCCCCATATCCCTTGATTCCCTTAATATTCAAAAATGCAGGCTCTTCAACCATGAAATGAGTCACAATGAGCCTGATATCCACACACATTGACCTTCAGTACAGTTTGCTGTGAGATGGGACCTCAAGGAATATTTTTTACGTAAGAACATAAGAAATAAGAGCAGGAGTCGGCCATTCGGCCCCTCGAGCCTGCTCCGCCATTCAATAAGATCATGGCTGATCTTCAACCTCAACTCCACTTGCCCGCCCGATCCCCATATCCTTTGATTCCCCTAGAGTCCAAAAATCTATCGATCTCAGCCTTGAATATACTCAACGACTCAGCATTCACAGCTCTCTGGGGCAGAGAATTCCAAAGATTCACCACCCTCTGAGTGAAGAAATTCCTCCTCATCTCAGTCCTAAATGGCCGACCCCTTATCCTGAGACTGTGACCCCTAGTTCTAGACACTCCAGCCAGGGGAAACAACCTCTCAGCATTTACCCTCTCAATTCCACTCAGAATCCTAAATGTTTCAATGAGATCACCTCTCATTAACATAGAAACATAGAAACTAGGAGCAGGAGTAGGCCATTCGGCCCGTCGAGCCTGCTCCACCATTCAATACGATCATGGCTGATCATCCAAATCCAGTACCCTGTCCCTGCTTTCTCACACAGAATCCCCATTGAGCCTGCACCGACACATATCCCACCCTATCCCCGTAACCCCACGTATTCAATTCCCCCTAACATATCCCATCAACCCCACATATTTAATCCCCCCCTAACACTAAGGGTCAATTTATCATAGCCAAATCAACCTAACCCGCACATTTTTGGACTGTGGGAGGAAACCGGAGCACCCGGAGGAAACCCACGCAGACACGGGGAGAATGTGCAAACTCCACACAGACAGTCACCCGAGGCCAGATTCGAACCCGGGTCTCTGGCGCTGTGAGGCACCAGTGCTAACCACTATGCCACCGTGTTGCCCCTTCTAAACTCGAGAGAGAAGAGGCCCAATGTACTCAATCGCTCCTCATAGGACAGCCCTCTCATCTTGCTTTTAGAATATTTCCCCTGCCCCCACAGCTCAAGGCTCAATTGTGGAGTGCTGCAGTTCATACAATATTTTCAATTTATTTGTTTTTCTAACATTTAAAGGGACAATGCCTACAGCAAAATAAAACTGGCAAATCTTTTATGTTTGGTCAATGGCAAGAGGCAGCCTCCTCGCCATGGAGCCAGCATCCGTTCTCCACCCTTCCTTAACCCAGGAATTCTGCACTCAATGGGGTAGATTTACAACGTGAAGCCCGGATTTAACCCCGAGTTTCATTGGCGCTGATTGACATGGGAATGAAAACCCGGGCTGGTTTCTATAACGGGCGGCCGATCTATAACCCCAGTTTTATGCCCGGGCGGAATCTACCCTGGCGTCTTCCGGAGTGGAGGGTTGGGAAGGTCAGGGGTGAAGAAAACTCGGTCAGTTCCATAATAGAAAGTGAGGTAAAAGAGAGTGGCTGTGATAAGTTGTCGGTGTCGTTTTGTGAAGGTTTGTGACGGCCTCGGTCTCTGTGCTACAGGAGGAGGTCACATTTGGTTCAGGCAGAGGTGAACTTGCTGTGCCCTCTCAGTACATTTGCTGTCCTCCGCCCCTATTTCAGCTGGTGTTGCATATCAGATGTGCCTTCCCCCCCCTCCTCCTGCCACCACCCCCTTCCCTTGGAACAGGAGATGACAGAAGATTTCCGTGAAGTGATTTGCTGGAATACAGAGGAGATCCCTTTGAGTCGGAGCCAATTTAAAATCCAGACAAGCCAACAAACCGCAGTCAGTAATTCCGTGCGTTTATTGCCCGTTCACAAGTCTAAGGCTCTGCTGCCAGAGTTTAGCCTCGCTGGATGCAAGCGTGGTTTGGAGACTGAACTATAATACTGTAGGGCTGATTCTGTGACCCACTCTTCATCTAGTGAGACTCCACACTGGCAGTGGAGTGTTAAACATCCAGCAGACCCAAGCCACTGCTCCGTACCTTGCTTTCTGGCCAGCCTCCCATTCTCCACCCTCTGTAAACTTCAGCTCAAACATCGCTCGACTGCCCAGAACACCTCCTGCACCAGGCGTCGCTCGGCCGCTCGCCCAAGAGTCCTGCGCTCGCTGAACTACATTGGCCCCCGGTCCTCCAATTTAAAATTCTAATCCTTCTGTTTAAATCCATTCCTGGCCTCGCCCCCCTCCCCATCTCTGTAACCTCCTCCAGCCCATCAAACTTGTTCCTCTGACTCTAGCCTCTTATGCACTCTCCCCCGACCTGCCCTTCACCCACCATTGGCAGCTGGGGAGACTGGCAGCGGCAGGAGGGTGGAATGAACTATAATAGATCCGTGGTTAACAACAGAAAACGCTGGAAAAACTCAGCAGGCCAGGCAGCATCCGTGGAGAGAGAAACAGAGTTAACGTTTCAAGTCGGGGACCCTTCGTCAGAACTGGAAAAGGTTGGAGAAGAGAGATTTTTAAGCAGGGGCAGGGAGGAGGGGAGGACAGAACAAAGGGAAGGTCTGTGATAGGCTGGAAGGCAGGAGAGAGTGACTGACACAAGGGATGATGGTGCGAGGCAAAAGGGTAATGGGACAAGTTAAGAAACAAAAGATGGCTCGAGATGAGGTGTGAATGGTGATGGCAGCAACATTAACAGCTACCATGTGAGAAAACAAGAGGGAAAAGAATATATTGGGGCTGAGGTTATAGTCTGAAATTGTTAAACTCGATGTTAAGTCCAGAAGGCTGTAAAGTGCCTAATCGAAAGATTTGCTACTATAATAGATCCATGGTTGGCGATCTGATCTCCCCCCACCCCCCCGACTGACGGTGACTTGTGACTGGGGCTCATTCAGACCCAGTGTCAAATTCGGAGCCGCCAAATGCAGGATGTGCTCTGCTCTCGTGCCATAATATCACGGCATTACCTCGAATTTTACCGTGCAGAAACAGGCCACTCAGCCCAACGGGTCAATGCCGGTCTCCATCCTGCGGGGGAGGGGCTCAGTGCGGTCCGAGCGAGTCTCCATCCTGCGGGGGAGGGGCTCAGTGCGGTCCGAGGGGCTCCGTCCTGTGGGGGAGGGGCTCAGTGCGGTCCGAGGGTCTCCGTCCTGTGGGGGAGGGGCTCAGTGCGTCCGAGGGTCTCCGTCCTGTGGGGGAGGGGCTCAGTGCGTCCGAGGGTCTCCGTCCTGTGGGGGAGGGGCTCAGTGCGGTCCGAGGGTCTCCATCCTGCGGGGGAGGGGCTCAGTGCGGTCCGAGGGTCTCCATCCTGCGGGGGAGGGGCTCAGTGTGGTCCGAGGGTCTCCATCCTGCGGGGGAGGGGCTCTGTGCGGTCCGAGGGTCTCCATCCTGCGGGGGAGGGGCTCAGTGCGGTCCAAGCGAGTCTCCATCCTGCGGGGGGGAGGGGCTCAGTGCGGTCCGAGGGTCTCCGTCCTGCGGGGGAGGGGCTCAGTGCGGTCCGAGCGAGTCTCCATCCTGCGGGGGGGGAGGGGCTCAGTGCGGTCCGAGCGAGTCTCCATCCTGCGGGGGAGGGACTCAGTGCGGTCCGAGGGTCTCCATCCTGCGGGGGAGGGGCTCAGTGCGGTCCGAGGGTCTCCATCCTGCGGGGGTGGGGCTCAGTGCGGTCCGAGGGTCTCCATCCTGCGGGGGAGGGGCTCAGTGCGGTCCGAGGGTCTCCATCCTGCGGGGGAGGGGCTCAGTGCGGTCCGAGGGTCTCCATCCTGCGGGGGAGGGGCTCAGTGCGGTCCGAGGGTCTCCATCCTGCGGGGGAGGGGCTCAGTGCGGTCCGAGGGTCTCCATCCTGCGGGGGAGGGGCTCAGTGCGGTCCGAGTGAGTCTCCATCCTGTGGGGGAGGGGCTCAGTGCGGTCCGAGGGTCTCCATCCTGCGCGGGAGGGGCTCAGTGCGGTTCGAGGGTCGCCATCCTGCGGGGGAGGGGCTCAGTGCGGTCCGAGGGTCTCCATCCTGCGGGGGAGGGGCTCAGTGCGGTCCGAGGGTCTCCATCCTGCGGGGGAGGGGCTCAGTGCGGTCCGAGGGTCTCCATCCTGCGGGGGGGAGGGGCTCAGTGCGGTCCGAGGGCCTCCATCCTGCGGGGGAGGGGCTCAGTGTGGTCCAAGGGTCTCCATCCTGCGGGCCACGCTGCTCTCGGTGCCCGCGCTCTCAAAGTGCGTTGCTGCCACGCAAACCTCGTGCGCCTGAAGCGTGATCCGTGTAGTCAGCCCGTGGGTTTGTTTCTATTTCTGCGGACTCCTTCCTGACAAAGCCATTGCCAAAATCCTTGCTGCTGCTCACTGACAAACACGTAATCCAACTCTGTAAATTGGGTAAACGCACCAGTGAGTTGCTTTATATCGAATGTACAGCACAGAAACAGGCCATTCGGCCCCACAGGTTTATGCTCCACACAAGCCTGCTCCCACCCCTCTTCATCTCACCCTATCGCCATATCCTGCTACTCCCTTCTCCTTCGTGTTTATTTAGCTCCCCTGAAATGTATCCATGTGGTATAGAAAAGCATTCAGAACCATCCCTGAATATGTAATTAGCCCCGATACAAGGCAATGAGACGGGGTCACCGCAGGGTCGGCGTGGTGGCGAGAAGTTCCGTCCCACGTCCCCGGGGCAATCCAGCCCTCAGTAGAAGCTCGGCGTGTTACCCACACAAGGCGGCCCCTTCAAAAGCTGTCTTGGTTACAAGGATCTCGCTGCATAATAATGTTACCCAGCCCTAATGACGACTGGTTAGTGAAGGGTCAGGGGTCGGACAATCCACTGAGGTAGTTCTAAAGGCATTTGGGGCCTCTCTCAGCCTGCAAAAATTCAGGAAGGAACGTTCGCACAACAAGAGCTCTGATGCTCTTCACTGAATACATCCAACTCCCAGGGCTTCTGCCCATGGGTCTTGTAAGAAGCAGGATGATAACTCGTGTCGCCAACCCTCCAGAAGTGTCTTGGAGTCTCCAGGAATTAAAGATTAATCTCCCAAAGCAGGAAAAAAATCAATGGGGAGCTAAAAAAAATAAATGTGTGTCCTTTTTTTTTTCATTTTCTTTGAAGACTTTGGGCTAGAAATTCCCCTCGAGCCCCGTACGGGGTGCTAAATCGGAAAAGCTGGAAAAGTTAGCCCCAGCCGCTAACCTCTTCCAGCCTCTCTCAAATTCCCACTTTTTGCTCCAAGAGGGAAGTGGGGCGCTAAATCAGGCGCTAAATCAAGTGCTCCACTTCCCTCTCGAAGCACAAGAAGGGGGGGAAGTTCGCGCCCCAGGGCACAGGGCCCAGCAGCGCCACGCACTGGGCCGCGTGGCACTGTCGCATTGCAGGGGCTCTTCCCTGAATTAAAGGGAAGGGCCCCACACTGCCAACTCTGCAGTTTTTTTTTAACTTACCTGGAGCACCGGGGAGCGGGGGTGCCACGCGATCAGCCCAACGCTCTGCTGACCGAGCGCGGCACGGACCCCGCGCAAAAAAGCCGACTTTTTTTCAGGGCGGCCGGCCACCTCACCTTTAACCTCCGCCCTGCTCGCGTTCGCTGCCTTCGCCCGGCGCTGCTGCAGGGGGGCGAAGTGGATTTTTCTGCCGGGGCGATGCGCCCAGAGATGACGCCACGATCTCCAGGCACGTGAGATAAGGGCGCAACCCGGTAGCACCGTCGCTAACCCCCCCGCGGAATTTGGCGGGAGGGGCAGTCAGTGCTGCGGCCGGCCCGGAAAGGCCTTTGTGCCCCTTTAGCGCCCCCCACTGGAGGCACAAAGGAGGGGAATTTCTCCCCCTTTGTTTATTAGTTCTAAATATATTGGAGATGGGGAAACAGGCTGTTCGATCGGGCGGGGCGGTTGGAGGCAGGAGGCCATGCCTCCAGGCAATCCTAATACCGACACATCTGGCCTAGTATCCAGAGGTGCATGTCTCCGTGGCTGTATGGGAGGAGGAGGTGGAAGGTTTCGGGTCAGATACCAGTCACACTGGAAGTCTGTTCATTCCGGCTGGCTGTGCTCTGAGTTGTCTCCTCGCGCTCCTTCAGTACAGGGCCAGGCTGAAAACCGGTGAAAGAATATATATCCAGAACCCATTTGGCCTATTTTTTGTATTGCTGGTATGTTCACATTTGCATAGGTGTGCTCAGGCTTGTGTACATGCTTGCACTCTTGTGTATATGTGGGGAAAATACACAAAATAAAAAGGGGGAAAAAAACAAGCAGCCTCCCACAGTTGAATAGCCAGTCTGTTGTGTGACATGTGAGGAATGACTGATGGGGCAAGGTGCGAGCGGGTATCGGACACCCATGGAGCTGTACCCCAGTGTGAGCTGCTGCTGTTTTACCTGGGAATGACCCGCATGTTCGCAGTTGCGGGGGTGGGGGGGAAGAAGAGAACTTTGGAGCCTTGCCGTTCCGAACTCCAGCTGTGCTGCTTCGAGGGGGCGTCCGGCTTCTACTCATCCCCACAGGTATTGGGGAAGTGGGTGGGGAGCGAGCCCGCAGTCGGCTGGTGAGGAGCAGCACTTGCTGGATGGCAGGCTGACGGCTCACTCCCCAGCAGAGCAGGGGCTCAGATGTGGCAGATCGAGCGACAAGGGACTGGAGGATTGGAGCCTCTTTTATAAAAGGCAACACATTTTTCCACGTTATTAACGGGATCGCTTTTAAATGGTTTTTTTTTCCGGATCTGGGCTTGGCTCTTCCTACTTTTAAGCAGTGGGTCCTGTGTGCTGTATTCGCCCGGGGACTGCAATCCGAGTGTATCGATACCTGCAGTTAGACATCAGGCGGGCCGGGGCGGAGGGGGCCTATTACTGGGATCCTTTTTATTATTGGTAATATTCAATTCTTTTGTAAATGAGAAATAGCCTTTTGTTTCCTTGTTTTAATCTTGGGGTGGTTTAAACGATGATGCTTTCACTCTCCCGCTTCCTGTCGTAACACATCCGTTCCTGTCGCTTTCAATCACCCTTAATAGAATGATGCAGCAGAGAAGGAGGCCATTCGGCCCATCGTGCCTGTGCCGGCTCTTTGAACGAGTTCTCCAATTAGTCCCACTCGCCTGCCCTTTCCCCACAGCCCTGCAATTAATTCCCCTTCAAGTATTTATCCAATTCTCTTTGGAAAGTTACTATTGAATCTGCTCCCACCGCCCTTTCAGGCAGCGCATTCCAGATCACAACAACTCGCTGCAGAAAAAAACATTGCTCCTCATCACCTCTGCTTCTTTTGCCCATTGTTTGAATAGAATGAGATGTGACAACAGTTGTATGTTTCCTTTATTCCCCCACCCCCCTCCTGTGCTGAAGGTGCTGGCTTACGCTGGGGGTGCGGTCCCATGAGCACTGTGGGCGTCGGGCGAGGATGGAATGGTGATTCACCCCGCGACCGAACAGCTGGCTCACTGCCTGGAGTGACGTGTGAAGAATGGCCGCTTCAGTAAGGCACCAGGCGGTGATGGGAACCAGTTGTACTGCCCCCGAGAATAGGAAGGGTGGGGGGAGGCGGGCGTAGAAATCGAAAAGGAGAAACAAATGGACCAGCCGGTGAATGACGGGAGGACGCTCGCTGTTTGTCAGTGCTGACCTGGGACGGCCTACTCGACAAGACAGCTAATTCACTGCTTCCAACATCTGCTTTCCCCATTATTCCGCTGCACCTGGAGTCTGGGTGAAGCCGAGTCCGGATGGTGCTCATCGCTCTAACTGTTGCTGTTTCATTCCCTTCTTCCCTGCAGAGCATGAAGTCACCATCTCCCAGACAATTGTGAATGGGCTTCCAACCGACCAGCAGCAGCTCGACCGAGGTATTGGCCCTTTCGAGATTTTTTATTTTATTTGAAAGGAACACTCCATCAGTGACCTGCAGGACACGTTTCACAGTCGGGTCCTTATAGACCCTTCACATTGTTGCCTGTCGCATATTCAGAAGCGAACGTTTTCTTTAATGATTCCCTCTTAATCGTCCCCTTCCCAGATGCTCTCCCCACTCTCTGTCAACCCAAGCTGGGTCACTTCCTTCGTCGCTGGGTCAAAATCCTGGAGCTCCCTCCCTAACAGCACTGTGGGAGTACCTTCAACACACGGACTGCAGCGGCTCAAGGCGGCGGCTCACCACCACCTTCTCGAGCTCAGTTAGGGATGGGCAATAAATGCTGGCTTTGCCAGCGACACCCACATCCTATGAAGGAATTTTTAAAAAGTTGGCATTCAACACCAGTGTCGCTTTGACACCTTGGGATTCCAGTGAGGGGACGATTTTAAGCGAGCATGAGTCATAGAGTCAGAACGGCACAGAAGGCGGCCATTCGGCCCATCGAATCTGCGCCCGGTCGGGGGTTGAGAGGCAGACGGGAAGCCCCTCGGTGTGAGACCCGGGGGGAATTTAACTCCCAGGCTTCATCTGCGTGATCAGTGTCACTCTCCCGCCTGATCCCGGCGGGAAGAGCTAGGTGGGAGCAGGATTACAGGCGCAGCGACCCGATCAAATGGTCCCGGGCACTGAGGGCAGTGCTTGCGAGAGTAGAGGAGATCCGAGATTTCCTTGTGGGGCCCCGGAGCATTCCTGTCCCTCCTGATTCACTAGGGAACAAGGAAAGAAACTTGTCCTCCTGGCCCACTTCCGGCCCCAAACTCCCGATCCCAAAAGGAAGCTGAAAATTACCCCCGAGATATTAAAGGGCAAATAGGACTGAGTTGTCGGGGCTCGGACAGCCAGGGCTCGGGGGCCGAACAGCCAGGGGTCGGTGGGGTACTGGGGTGACCAAAAACCGATTTGGGTGATTGATTTGACAAAGATCTCTGTTCTAACTCCAACCATGATCCTGACCTCCCTGCGACTCATCACTTTCAATCCCCCCTCCCTTATCCTGTCCATCTTTGTCCTCCCACACTGTTCCAACCATGCTTAAGCTTCAGGATCACGACCTCCCTATTCTCCCGGTCACTCTGCAGCACTCTGGTCTCAACACTGACTGCAGCAAATTCAGTCCTCAGCTGCCTGCCCCCATTCCCTGCCAGATTCCTCCATTGTGGGTTTGTATTACTCACCGTCTGTTGCTCGTTCACTGTGTCTGAGATGAACTTTGTATTTCAACCAGCCCCTGTTGCCACTTTGCAGCTTTGAAACTAAAAAGAACTCCCAGGCTGTGAACCCGTTAGTTAGCTGTGGCTCAGTGGGCAGCGCTCTCATCTCTGAGTCTGAAGGTTGTGGGTTCAAGACCTACTCCAGAGACACTGAGCCCATAATCCAGGCTGTCACTCCAGTGCAGTGCTGAGCGAGTGCCGCACTGTCGGAGGTGCCGTCTTTTGGATGAGACGTTAAACCAAGGCCCCGTCTGCTCTCTCAGGTGGACGTAAAGGATCTTGTGGTACTATTCGAAGAAGAGCAGGGGAAGTTATTCCCGGTGTCCTGGGCCAATATTTATCCCTGAACCAACACCTCAAACAGATGATCTGGTCATTATTTCATTGCTGTTTGTGGGATCTTGCTGGGCGCAAATTGGTTGCTGCATTGTACTAGCTGCCACCATATTTGACCTGTGACCTATCCTTGCCCCCCCCTCCCCTCTTTGTTTTGGTCTCTTGTTTCAGTACTGTGAAAAGGTCTGACCTGAAATGTTAACCCTTCGATTTTTTAATTTTATTTTTATCTGCTGATGCGCCTACCCAGTATATATTTGCAGTGTTTCCCTGCTGTATATCTAATATTTATGTGCCAATCCTTTACTCTTCCTGCAATCCTTGAATCTAACTTACGGTCAGATTTATATTGAATATCCTGTCAATGATGCACAGCGACGAACCAGTACATCGTACCCATGTCAGTGTCTATAACATATTCTGTTTACAGGTTTGATTGGATTCAGACATATCTGCCGAATAACTGGCTGAGGTTTGTTTCTTGTGTTAGAATCGAAACCCAGAGGCCTGTGGTCTATAAATGGCCTTAAAGGAATCCCGGTGTGTAGAGTGATAATGGGATGGTGTGACGATCAGAGATAACATTCCTAAGCCATACATATATGTGTGTGTGTATCAGCACTTCATATTGTCCACTTTCTGACTGTAGTTTTCATTACCGCTAATTCTCTGCCCTCCTCTCCTGAGGATGTGGACTCTTGCTCAAGAAGGGCAATGGTCGGCTACCTCACCCGGTGAATGCACTCCATGTGAGTACCTGGACAGTTTCCTGTATAATGGCTGAGGGAGCCTCTCCTTTCGCTCCTGTGATCAGATTGAAATGTATCTTGAATCTTCTCGCTGTTCTTTCACTCCGTGTCTCTCTATCGCTCCACTTGGCCGCACTTGCGATTTGATATTTCTTGAGCCAAAATGGAGGGTCTTTGGCACCATGCTGTGACCTTGTTGTGGACGAGCCGTGTTCGTTTTTGTATTCGCAGCAATGGAGGCCTCGCTCCCTGCGCGCGCTGTCTCCGCGGTGAAAATTCACCCCGTGAAGAGACTGAAAAGCTATCCCGACACACTGCTGACAACAGGTACATTAACTGGCAGGGCTGCACCGCGCCCTGCGGTCAGAAATAATCCTCACCCTCACGAGGCGGCTTTTCACCTCCATCCTTTGCTGCCGGTTGCTTTCAATTCCTTTTACGTTCTCACCATTTAATAGAATGACACAGAATTTCATCTCAAAGACATCAGCTTTCCTGGTTTTCTTTCTGTTGTCGCAGTTTATTGAAAGCTCCGGGTCCTGCTTTGCACCGATTTTGGAAAGCCTGGCTTTCAGTTTCCTGATCTGGCCTTGGAAACAGATCTGGTTCAAAGTGCAGTAGAATCCTGATGTGTGCATGACCAACCAATTCAGAGTTATTCAACCAATAGGGTCGAGCTTCGGGAACCTTGAAAGTTGGGTAGATAAGTGTACGCAGCTCAGCGGAGCTGGGGCGGTCCCAGGCTCCATCTCTGGTCTGTCCTGAGTTATCTCATCTTACTATTGGCGGGAGCTGGCCTTCAACCATTGGCCTCGGTCCTGCTGGGCTCCTGCTCCTAATCCGCTGGCTGCTGGAAAGTGTGTGTGTGTGTGCGTGTATTCACACTTAACCCTGATGCTCGCCATATTCACACAGTCCACCAGCACTCAGTGGGCTCGTGCGTTGAGATCCTCCCCCCCCGCCCCGAGAGAGAGAGATATATGCCCGCGGACCCCAGCAAGAATTAGCACCTTCGTGGGGGTGGGGGGAGAGGGAAGAAAAGGCGAGGGGGATAAGCAAGGCTGGGCCGGACTTGAAATATTCTGACTCCACCTGGTTGAACCATGGACACATCAATTAATAGGAATGCAAATGAGCTTCCGTTTATGCAAATTAGTCCTAGTTTTCATTGTATTCATGGCTTCTAGAAAGTCAGTTACTAACTATGTACAGTAAACTCTTTCGTATCCGGCACCGACGGGACTGGGATGGTGCCGGTTGATTAAAAATTCCGGATAACGGAGAGGTCGGCAATTTTTAACGTAAAAAAAATTAAAACCACTGACTAACTCGGCCACCGTGGCAAACTTGGACTCGGGGGGAAAAACGAAAAATGGATGGATTCGGCAAGATTACCGGTTGTCTATTTTGCCAGTTATTGAAGGTGCCGTTTAAAACAAGAGTTTACTGTAGATGGTTTGCAATGCGCTCAGTGTTCTGTTTGTGGATGCTATCAGATATTTGTTATATTCGAGGAGTTGCTGCCTGTTTATTGCCTGTAATTCTGTGAACTGTTCATTATTACCACTCAAACCCACGGAAAAGTGTGTGGGAGTGGGGACATTAACCTGCAGGCACTGGGACCTGGTTTGAGATTGCATTTCCTATGGATCACCCTGGCAACCAACAAGCCTTTGAACCATTCACATGAACCGGGTTCAAACCTGCTTCCAGTCTGGCTGGTAGATACCGCTGATTAGGGGGAAGGGCCCTGTGGTTACTCACCTGGTCATGTGTAGGACGTTTGCCTGGACTGGTCCCATCGATGCCTGTCTGCAGGTGGTCCTCTCGCTGCCGGCTGGAAATACAAGGGCCTGCATTTACTGTACAGCCGATTGTTCATGGGCCCTGTGAGCGACTGGCAAATCCCTCGGCTCCACTTCTGCGGGACAGCGATCGGTGCTGGGTGGAAATGTAAAGGGGCAGAGTGGTGCCAGGAGGCCAGATTGTGCCACTCTCTAAATACTCTAGACACTCCCAACGTCCATAATAATAATACCAGGCCCTGCCATACGAGGCATTTTGGTTTTTTAGCTATCTCTCTGTCCATAATCTCATCTGATCCCTTCTTCCTGATTTACCTCAATCTCTCTCTTGTTTATGGTGTCCTGTGTGAGCAGCTTTAAAAGTGTCTGTTTGGCTCAGTTAGTAGCACTCTCCCCATCTGAGTGAGGGAGGTTGTGGGTTCAAGTCCCGCTCCAAAGACTTCAACATGTAATCTAGGCCGACACTTGCCGCGCAGAGTGGGTGCTGCACTGTCGGAGGCCCCAACTTTAGTTACGTTGAGTGAGCCTATTCAGATGGATGTAAACGATCCCATGGGACTGTTCAGAGAAGAGTAGGGGAGATGTCCCACTGTCCTGGCCAACATACGTCCCTCAACCATTACTGCCAGAAAACAGATTAACTGGCCATTTGTCTCCTTTCCTGTTTGTGGATTCGCGCTGTTACATTTGCCTACAAAACAACTGTAACTACACTGCAAAAATAATTAATGGCCATGAAACACTTTTTGGGGCGTACCGAGGATGTGACCGGCTCTATATCAATGCAAACTCTTTCTTTAAAAACAGTGAAAGGACGGCAACAACAACCTGTGACGTAAGAAAACTACTAGGCACTTGGTCTAAGCGTTAAACAAAGCTTTAATCAACTGTTTTACAACATGGAGGTCGAGTTGTGTCCTTCACTAGTTCCTGTTAAGAATGTCCTGCGCAAGCTGGGCCCGTGCCCGAGTATTTATACTCTCCCTGGACAGCGCCACCTGCAGGCCACTCAGTATTATTTCATAAGTCATGAATGACAGATTCATGTCAACCTGCATTTATATAGCGCCGTTAACATAGTAAAACGTCCCAAGGCGCTTCACAGGAGCGATTATCAAACAAAATTTGACACCGAGCCACAACAGGAGATATTAGGACAGAAGCTTGGTCAAAGAGGTAGGTTTTAAGGAGCGACTTAAAGGAGGAAAGAGGCGGAGAGATTTAGGGAGGGAATTCCAGACAACATGCTATCCCGCCAACCCCCCCCACTCTTTTACACTAACATCTTTTCCATGACAATGGCAGCTTTATATTCATTTTCAGGATGTGGGCGATGCTGGCAAGGCCGGCATTTATTGCCCATCCCGCATTGCCACAACTTACTTACTTTTTGAAATTCCGCTTCCGTGCGCCGGGGGTGCAGGCAGTGCTGGGCACCGAGGGAGCAGCAAACCGGGTTCAGAGCGGGCACGCTGGGTATACCCTTACCCTGGGTTTGCCAATGAGCCAGTTAACAAGGCCATAAAAAAAAAACCAAGCACTGGGATTCACTTCACAGGGCAGTTAAGCATCAACCACGTTGGTGTGGCACAGGAGTCACATATAGGCCAGACCGGGTAAAGACGGCAGATTTCCTTCCCTAAAGGTTGGGTTTTTACAATCCAACAGATTCATGGTCACTTTTACTGGTTTAAAATTTATTTCCAAATTTTTAAAACTGAATTTAAAGTCACAAACTACCAAGGTGGGATTTGACCTTGCATTCCCTGGATTATCAGTCTAGTAACACTAACACTACACTAGTGCATCCTGTGTTCGTACCCTATGCTCCTCTAACCCCTGCTTATAATTGCAGGAACCTCACTAATCGGACAAGCTGGTAGCCTAGAAATTGGGGGGTTGGTAAAGGTTTGGAACGCTCCTACAGGGTTATTCCTGATTTTGCTGTTTTCAGTCTGTGGGTTGTGGCTCCCACACAATTCCAAGGAAAAGCACCAATACTCTTAATCAGCCACCAACTGCAATCGGGACAGTTAAGCACCTGAATTAGCACTGGGAAGGGCGTGAACGTAACCAAATTGCTGAAGAATTGGGTGTTACTGAGGGAGGAGGGCTAGTTTTACAGGTGATGGGTCACAAGATCTACTGCAAGGACTCGGGGAAGAGGAGGCACACAATTCCTGGGACTGATGGTCACGCTATAAATACCTGGTACATGGAGCATAGGGAGAGGTGGCTCAGAGAGGGAACACCAAACAGCCAAGGCTACAGGCAGTGAGCGATGCTATAACTGCAGGCCCGACATTGCACATTTGGTTTATTTCTAGACTGCTGTGAATTGACCCTTGACACCGGTTTACTTTTGTACAGCCATCTGGTAAAGATGTCACCCTCACCTGGAGCTGTAATACCTGCGGCGACGCCGCAGTGCCGGCTTGTGATACTCAGCAGGCGCTCTACCTGAACAGGTGGTGGAAGCTGATTCCATCAATAATTTGAAAAGGGAGTTGGACGGGTTCTGGAGGATGAGGAACTCACAGGGTTACGGACAAAACGCGGGGATGTGGGACTGAGCACGACTGATCTTTCAAAGAGCCAGCACAGGCACGACGGGCCGAAGGGCCTCCTTCTGTGCTGTAAGTTTCTGTGGTTCTATGAGGTCCACCATCATCTCCTGCCCCTGGATGTGGGTGGGGTCGATTTGCTAAAATGCTCCTTCTTAAACAAAAATCACTCGCGCGCACAAAACAAAGTGCAGTTACCAACAGAATTCCAGGCAAATAACTTTCCATTCAAGAATCTAAACTCAGAACGAAGCTGATTGCGAGCGGTTTGTAACCTTGTACCCTCTGACCTTGCAGAAACTGATCCATCGAAAGTCAGTATGGGGAAAGGGTCAGTGACTCTGCGGACAACCTCGGGCTACGTGGAACCTCAGGACCCCGGCGCGCCACCGGATCAGGACCCCCCGCAATCGAGCAGTAAGGATTTATATTTTATTACAAACCTGGAGTTTCCCCTCTGGCAGTGTTGCTGAATGCACTGCTCCGGCAGCTCCCAGGTTTGAACTCTAGTCTCTTCTGAGTTAGTTGATCTCCGATGGGATATGTCGAGAGTTTAGATGGTCAGTGTTGACAAGCTATTCAACCATGACTGGCATGTGGGGACAGTCCACAGCACTCACTGGACAGTGATCAGGAGCAGGAACCCTGGTGATTTCCCCTCTCTCTTTATACAAGGGTCACTGGACAGTGATCAGGAGCAGGAGCCCTGGCTGATTTCCCCTCTCTCTTTATACAAGGGTCACTGGACAGTGATCAGGAGCAGGAACCCTGGTGATTTCCCCTCTCTCTTTATACAAGGGTCACTGGACAGTGATCAGGAGCAGGAGCCCTGGCTGATTTCCCCTCTCACTAACCCAGGGGTCACTGGACAGAGATCAGGAGCAGGAACCCTGGCTGATTTCCCCTCTCACTAACCCAGGGGTCACTGGACAGTGATCAGGAGCAGGAGCCCTGGCTGATTTCCCCTCTCTCTAACCCAGGGGTCACTGGACAGAGATCAGGAGCAGGAGCCCTGGCTGATTTCCCCTCTCTCTAACCCAGGGGTCACTGGACAGAGATCAGGAGCAGGAGCCCTGCTGATTTCCCCTCTCTCTTTATACAAGGGTCACTGGACAGAGATCAGGAGCAGGAACCCTGGCTGATTTCCCCTCTCACTAACCCAGGGGTCACTGGACAGAGATCAGGAGCAGGAACCCTGGCTGATTTCCCCTCACTAACCCAGGGGGTCACCGGACAGTGATCAAGAGCAGGAGCCCTGCTGATTTCCCCTCTCACTAACCCAGGGGGCCACTGGACAGTGATCAGGAGCAGGAGCCCTGCTGATTTCCCCTCTCACTAACCCAGGGGGCCACTGGACAGTGATCAGGAGCAGGAGCCCTGGCTGATTTCCCCTCTCTCTAACCCAGGGGGTCACTGGACAGGGATCAGGAGCAGGAGCCCTGGCTGAATTCTTTGATCGTCCTTCCGTATATCCCCAAGTAGCACTGAGGTTTAATTATAGCCACCGTGGAACTGTTCCTGATGAGATCAGCAGCCTTTTGCTCTGTGTGGTTCAGTATCCCACCTTCCATATATTTGTCCCTCTCCAATCGGCATAAATTATAATGTCACAACATAGCTGTATCACTGCAGCTCTCGCACTGGTGAGGTGAGTTTGAGAAACCAACAAGGATGATCCATTCCCAGCCAGTAACTGACTGCGGAATACGGAACGCTGGGATTGTTGGTGCAGGAATGCAGCGAATTGACTAATGCATGCAATTTTATATCACATGTCAAACTGCTTCTCAATGCCTTTTATACTCCAGTTTTATTGCTTTCAGTTTCTCTTTTGTGCCTGCCCGCCTCTTCTCCCCTCAACAGCTTTTAACCGTCTGTGAAGTGTAAGCCTGCCAAGACTTAAGTACTGTTTTCCTATTGGGGAGGCTCCTCTAACACCCTCTCACTCACTCAGACAGGATGGAAGAGAGGGCTGCTCATCTGATCGCTGATCCCTCTCTAGTCTGCAGCCTAGACCCGTTCCTCTCTCTCTAATTCTCTTTCCTTTCTTCCTCCCTCCCTTTTCCTCCTTTCCTTTCTTCCTCTTTTTTTCCTTTTTTTCCCCCTTTCTTTCTCTCTCTTTTCCTTCGTTCTTGCCCCTCTGAATTTTCCTCCAGTTCCTCATACACTGCGAACTCTTCCTTTTCCTCTTTCCCACATCCTCATTGTGTTGCACCCAAGAATCGGCACCATCTGTTCCCCAGAACCTCAAAACTTTACCCCTCTCACTCTTCTCTTCTCCTCCTTCTATAATCTGCAGAGTTTTGAAATCCAAGCCTGACTCCCCCTAATCTCCCTCATCCTCTGTTTTACTCTGGTCACCGTTGGTGATTCTCTGTACGCTGGGCCTTGGCCCTTCATCTCTTTATCTCAATTACAAGACTCACAGAGGCGACGAGCACGGACTGAAGAGAATAGAACGGACATGCTGCACACAAGCCACTTTAGGGTGGCAAAGAATGCGAGTGAGTCAGCTCTCGCTGTCTGCTCCAAGTGTCTACTACACAGTTGAATACAAAATGCGAGGTTTATTTTTCAGTGCAACGTTCTGCCAATTCTCAAGATAAAAGACTTGAATGTTGGGCATTGGTCCTATTCATAATATCCATGGAACTGCGGGGGAGTCTGTACAAAGTATCCGCCTCTAACCAGTTATAAAGCACCAAACAGCGCAGCAAGAGCTAACTGAGAGACCTTGGTGACTGTTCAGTTATCTCCATTTAAAACACTTAGGCGTATGTGGTGTTTTAGCAACATATTATTCCCCTTTAACCAATTAAATTACTGTAGTGTTTACGTCTGAGTAAATACCTGACTCCGCACTTCTGGCTAGAGATTTGTGCGACAGGAGTGACCAGATTAACGTCCAATCGGCACCTTCTGCAGCTTTAATGGAGGAAAATAACGCGAGCTGCAAATCGGGCTCACCTGCCCAAAATTCCCTCGCACCCGAAATCCCGACCCCGCAATCCCATCGTGCGCTCCAGCACCAGGTTAGCCTCAGAACTGGACCAGGCAGGTGTGGGCTCATCTCCCAGCTAACACCACAGCTGGCTGAGGGGGGCAGGAGCAGCCAACTCGAGCACCTGCCACTGCAATGAGACAGTGGTCCTGTGGAAGGGCCGCTATTGCTAACGCTTTCTTCAAACCCGACCTTCACACGCACAACAAATTGCCACATCACAAAGCAGGGCTAAGGGGCAGGCCATTTATGAGGAGAAAGTTCTTCACTCGGAGGGTGGTGAATCTTTGGACTTCTCTACCCCAGAGGGCTGTGGAGACTCAGTCATTGGGTATATTCAAGACCAAGATCGATAGATCTTTGAGCACTAAGGGGACCAAGGGATATGGGGATAGTGCAGGAATATGGAGATGAGGTAGAAGATCAGCCATGATCTTGGAATAAGGGGCTGCTCTTTCAAAACTGAGATGAGGAGAAACTTCTTCACTCAGAGGGTAGTAGGTCTGTGGAATTTGCTGCCCCAGGAAGCTGTGGAAGCTACATCATTAAATAAATTTAAAACAGAAATAGACAGTTTCCTAGAAGTAAAGGGAATTATGGGTTACGGGGAGCGGGCAGGAAATTGGACATGAGGCTGAGTTCGGATCGGTCAGGGCCCTGTGGGTGGCGGAGTGGGCCCAGGGGCTGAGTGGCCGGGTCCTGCTCTTATTTCTTATGTTCTTATGACCTTTGCTAAATGTACAGACTGGTGCGGTTGACCGGGAGTTGTGGTTTCCATCGAGTTTTATCGTACTGTTTTAACGAGAATGTTTTAAATTGCTTGGGGCTGTCTCTCTCTTTCGGTTCTGCCTTCACTGGAATATTTCAAAGTGCTGCCTTTGTTTGTTCTTGGCCTACGCAACATGTAAAAACTTTTTGAGTCTGAATCCCGAGTTATTTGTGGCATTTCACATCTTGCCGTGCTCTGGGAAGCCAACAGCGGCCGGCGAGAATTAATTTGATTTTTTTTTGTTGATTTTTTTGTCTCCGCAAGTGAATAATGGAGCTGGAGAACAATGGCCGTCTTCATCTCCGAGGATCAATACGATATTGTGTGAGCAGGGGTCAGAAATTGCAAGGGCATTGTGTTTAGAATGGGTTGCTGTGGTAACAAACAGCCCAGTACGAGCAGGCACCCACAGAAAAGAATTTTGCCTTGAATGTGAAATGTCTTGGTATGTTTGGTTCTGTCGACAGGCTGGGCATTGCGTGAGTAACCCCTCTCTCTCTCTCTCTCTCTCTCTCTCTTGTGTTTTCTCCTTCTCCATTTTGTTGCTTTCTGTTAAAAATACAGGTGCTGAGCTGCCAAGTTCAGAGACAGGTAGGAGAGAGCAGAGATTGCCTTTTTCTGGTCACTCTTTCTTTTTTTGTGGGGTTACTGGTTCTGATTCTGGCTATTCTTGCGCTGTTCACCTACAGATGGTTGGATGCCACCTTCGACTGGCGACACTAATGGAGATGCCACCTCATCGACCCTGGCAACCAAAGGATTCCGCAGTGTGCGACCTAACCTGCCGACCGACTGCAAAACACAGCCTCAGGTACCAAAGATTTAACAGCCCCGGGTCAGTCAATGCGAGAAAAACAATTTGTAAAACAACAGAGTTCTAGAATCAACAACAATAACTTGCATTTCAGTAGCCCCTTTAACGTAGCAAAATGTCCCAGGGCGCTTCGCAGGAGTGTTCTCAAACAAAATTCGACAGCGAGCCCACTTGAGATATTAGGGCGGGTGACCAAAAGTTCAGTCAAAGAGGTAGGTTTTAAAGGAGGAGAGAGAGAGAGGCGGAGAGGTTTAGGGAGGGAATTCCAGAGCTTAGGGCCCGAGGCAGCTGTCGGCACGGCCGCCAATGGCGGGGCGATTACAATCGGGGGGGTCGCGCAAAAGGCCAGAATTGGAGGAGCGCAGAGATCTCGGAGGGTTGCAGGGCTGGAGGAGGTTGCAGAGATAGGGAGGGGGGGGCGAGGGTCATGGAGGGATTTGAAAACCAGGTTGAGAATTAAATCCTCAAATTCCAAGAGTGAGAACATTCTGAAAAAATAAAGCTGGCGTCGTTGGCTCCGGATAGGCTGATTCGGACAATCGGATATCGCTCTCGTTTCGTTTGTAATTCAGCGACTGTTAAGTGAGGACTTTTTCCTTTTTTAAATTCTTCTGTGCTTATTTTAACTTCTTTTTCTGTTTTGTGTCATTCGCGCTCCGTATAAAAAAAATATATAAGCCGCCGCCCATCCCCCCACCCCCGAAGGAAGAAAGCTTTGCATGGCGTCCCTCCAATCAGATTAAGCCGTCTTACTTTGCGCCGGTCCCTATTCTGGATTATGTGTACATTAGACCCGAGCAGTCACCCGCGCGTGGGCTTTCCGCGCCGCCTAGCGTTTGTAACGAGGAGCCCGCGCCCACGGGCTCTGGCGCCACCTCAACGTCCGCGAGTTGCCTGTCCGGGGTAGCGCTGCATGCCGGCCAGGCTGTTCCTCACGGCAATCCCTCACCGCGGGGCTGGGCAGCCGGCCCAGACGCTGCCCCGGAGTCTGCCAGCGGGGCAGGTATCCCAGCCGCTGGCGGGGCCGTCCCGGCGAGAAAGGTCAGCAATCTGTACATAGCGTGTTTGTCTAACAGCACTGGCTCCCATTCATCCGGCGATTGCACCCGCGGCCCGCCCCAGGAAGCAGAAGGTTGGGCGTTTGACGCACTCACCGCACCGGCCACAGGAGCTCAGCCGCTTGTAACAAGCACCGGCAATTCTGCCCCGCCAGCTCCCCGCAAACCTTCGCTTAAGGTGTCCTTGCCTAGGGTTGAGTGTGGCAGTGCCCAGACCGGCATCTCGCGGTTCAAGCTGTCGCCACATCCGTACACCAGAGGCTCGGCGCTGGATCGGGAGAAGACAACCATGGTGATTAGTCTGAGACCGGCAGCGATTCATTTCACCGCTCGTGGGAGCCCCCCTCAATGGGCAGACGGCTACAGTGGGGTATCTATTGAACTGTCACTCTCTGTCTGTCGCTCTCTCACCATTCCCCACACTGCATTGATGATATCTGCCCACTCCACTCCCCAATAGGCACTTTTCACCCTTTTACCCCCCCTCCTCCACCCACGTTCATTTCTCCGCTGTAACGAAATGATTCCATCGAGGTGCATGTCGACCTTGTTTGTTCAAGCTTATTTCCTTCTGTCTTTGCTCGGTGTTTCTGTCGGTTTGGTCTCATTGTTGGGAGGTGACTTGTGTGCCTGGGATTGCTGTAATGTTCTTTATATTGGGACGAACACAGATTGTCTTTAGAGATTCGAATCGCTGTTAGCAGCTGAGGCTCTGGGGAGAGAAATACTGTTGGAATCAGACGGTGGGGGGGGGGGGCGGAAAGATCAAAATCAATGGCCATCCTTTCAGAGAATATGTAAAGGGGTAAGGATGTTCCCAGCCTGTGCTGAGATCTCAATCTCTGCCCCAGGTCTTGCTCAGGGCCGTGAAATTGGTCTCCGTGTGGGTTAGAAAGATGAAAATCTGTCGGCGACCCCCAAGCCCCACCCAATTCTCTCTCGTGACCCCTGCTGGAATGTGATTTTGTGTGGGCGATGGGGGAAGGGCGAGATCAGGCTCGCTGGTGAAGCCCACCACAGCTAAATAGCTGGTTACCCCCCCCCCCTCGTTGTCTAGACTCACACCAGGATGACCACTTGGACGCATTACCAGACATGGCATGTACCCACTGATTGAGAACGACTCAGCACTTTTAAGATGGGGTAAAGCTACAAGAAAACCCGTTCTCAAAAGACGGAGTCCTCTCACGAAGCCTTACTCTGGGATGCATCATTTTATGCATCTTTTTTGACATCGCTCCAAGGACCACGATGACCCATCGCAACACAGTTTGTGACATCATTTTGTGCTGCTCAAGGTGCGAGGTGTCCGCGGTGGGGACCGCTGCACTTTCCCATGGCAGGCAGTCTCTGCAAGGTCAGGTTACGCAGAGCTTAGAGCCAGAGTAAAGTTCCCTTTGCTGTGCGCCAACATGTCCCAACATCAGAAAGAGCAGAGGGCTCTGAGTTAGAATCCAGTGTGAAAGGACAGTGTGTGACCCACTGTCCCAGAGTGTGAAAGGACAGTGTCTGACCCACTGTCCCAGAGTGTGAAAGGACAGTGTCTGACCCACTGTCCCAGAGTGTGAAAGGACAGTGTCTGACCCACTGTCCCAGAGTGTGAAAGGACAATGTCTGACCCACTGTCCCAGAGTGTGAAAGGACAGTGTCTGACCCACTGTCCCAGAGTGTGAAAGGACAGTGTCTGACCCCCCTGTCCCAGAGTGTGAAAGGACAGTGTCTGACCCCCCGTCCCAGAGTGTGAAAGGACAGTGTCTGACCCCCTGTCCCAGAGTGTGAAAGGACAGTGTCTGACCCACTGTCCCAGAGTGTGAAAGGACAGCGTCTGACCCACTGTCCCAGAGTGTGAAAGGACAGTGTGTGACCCACTGTCTCCCCGGATTTTAATACAATTTACACACACAAAAAAGGTTTTCCAAATGCTCTAATCTTTTGGCATAGTTTGAATGACCTTTTAACTGTGTTGAGTGTGTGCAGCGTTTAAAGAAGAGGGCCTCGCTCTCCATAACCGTGAGTGCAGACCAAAGTCACAGTCGCTCTGCTGAGAGGTCAGATACCACAGTGCCGCTGCGATAGGCTGGTTCTCTGTCCCTTTGTCACCACCTGAGCTGATTTATGAAATACGAGTTGCCTTGATTGGCCAATTAACCAATTTCACCTCTTTTAGTAACGAAACCTCTTTCCCTGCAGGATTTCTCTGCTGACGTAGCCCAGTGTGAGGTGATAGTCGGGTCAAGCAGAGCTCCCACTTACGCGGCTTGTGAACGGGAGGAGAGCGCGTGCACCCCCCTGCCGCCCCTGGTACCAGTTGAGCAAGCCTCGTCATTCCCGCCATCTCATTCCGCCACTGCACGACTGACCCTGCCGACACTCGACGACTTCATCCCCCCTCGCCTGCAGAAAGGGGCGGCCCAGTCTCCGTGCTGCTCCACCTCCGCTTCCCCCATTAACCCACCAGTGCCACCGCTGCCGCCACTTGCTGCCAACCTGCACCGTGCCCCGGAGTCTGAGCTCGGCGGATTTCCCCCACGCACAGTAAGGCCCGCGGATAGCCCCCGCGGTTCCCCAAGTCCCTCCCCTCCCTCCCCAGCAGTAATACCTGTCCGTCCCTGCACTGCGGCCTACCAAATAATCAACTGCTGCTCTGTTACCGTGTGGCACTGGCTGAACTCTTACTGTCGTGCGTTGTGCTGCCTGCCTAGAATAAGCGCTAGAGGTGTGGGCCCCGCGGTGTGTTGTAGTCTGCCCACATTATCGGTGCGTAGAGAAGGCTCGTGCCAACAGTGCTTAATCCTTCATTAACCAATCGATTTAACATAGCCTTTTAAAGCAAGGGTCTCACTCGCTCTCTGTTGTCTCTATCCTTCGACTGCTTGGGACTGACCATTGCCAGGCGTCTCTGGAATTACTGCTATCAGCTGGCTGCACTATCACGGTGACTTGCATGGACACTGCATGCGTTAACGAGTGTGAGTGTGAGTGCACAGACGGACTGCAAGTGAGGCGTCTGTCTTTGGCAGCTGGAACTTAGCGTAAGAAATGAGTGATTTCCCAGTGTGTGTGATACTGGGACATTGAGTACAAGTATTTCACGCATGTCTTGGCTGATATGTGCTTGGCAGGAGTCGTACACCACTCGCTACTTCGAGTTATTTGTTAACGCGTTGCCGGACCCAGTAACCGCTGATTGATTTATCCCTTACAGCTCATCTGCTCCGGCTGTCAAAGAACAAAGGGATAAGGAATTATTTGATACATGTTTTGGCAGCTTGTGTTTAAAATGTTATCCTTTTACATCGTTTCGAATTAGAGCAATGCTCCTGAACCTGAGGCATTGAGGACTCTGCTTCTCGTTTCAGTTGAGTGGGTGGAGAAACGCATCGTTCAGTGGGGCGCCGAGCCTTGAGGACCAGGCGGCACTGTGCCAAGGGGTAGCACTCTGCTGCTGTCATTGACCTTGGCATCCCTACGTGGGCTAGGGCAGGGAGATTGGGCCAGGGTTCCCGTCCCCTGATTGCCCATCCAGTGACCTGATCCACTGGCAAGCGTGGCTGTTTTGAGTGAGAACTGGATGGGGCTGCTAGGCTGTGATGAGCCCAACCCCCTCGGTCGAATAGCCCGCTGAACCCCGCCCCCCCCCCCCCCACTCTCCAGTCTCGCACTAGGCTGAGGGCCTGGAGTGGTGCCGGCACTCGGGGATCCCATCCCCCGCCATGTTGGGCAAAGGACAGGAGAAAACCGGAGAAATCCATTCGTTATATCGAATGATGAGGAATGAAGGGAATTCAGCACTGTGCAGATCTGGAGAATCTGGGATTGTTCTCCTTAGAGCAGAGAAGGCTAAGAGGAGATTTAATAGAGGTGTTCAAAATCATGAAGGGTTTTGATAGAGTAACTAAAAAAAAGTTTCCACTGGCAGGAGGGTCGGTAACCAGAGGACACAGATTTAAGATAATTGGCAAAAGTACCAGAGGGGGAGATGAGGAGAATCTTTTTACGCAGCGAGTTGTTGTGATCTGGAATGCGCTGCCTGGAAAGGGCGGTGGAAGCAGATTCAATAGTAACTTTCAAAAGGGAATTGGATAAATACTTGAAGGGGAAAAATTTGCAGGGCTGTGGGGAAAGAGCAGGGGGAGTGGGACTAATTGGAGAGCTCTTTTTCAAAGAGCCGGCACAGGCACGATGGGCCGAATGGCCTCCTTCTGTGCTGTAACATTCTATACTTTGATATGCAAGGGGAGATTTTTTTTATATCGGCACTGCTGGGACACACCAGGACCACATATATCGGAATTGGCTCCCCCCCCCCCCCCCCCCGCTGCCCGCCCACCCCACCCCCCCCCAGCCCGTGCTTCTCCACCCGTAGCTTTCTGCCGTGGGGGGGGGGGGGGTGGGGGGGCGTCAGGTGGCAGTTGCAGGGGGCAGAGCAAAGAAACGTTCCTGTTAAAAGTTTGAAGTTTAAAGAAATGGCTTGTGACAAGTGAGCTGAATGTGAGTTGCTGTTTGTTGCGAGGGTTTGGGCGGGGCGGGGGATCGCTCTGTAACCCCGAGCACAGTAAGCATCTCTTTAATAACCCTCTGTTCTCTTGTCTGCTAAGGATGTTGGGCCCACAGTAAGTGAAGGAGTACCGTCTGGTGTGAGCCTGGAGTCGCATCTCTTCCTCGCCTCCTCCGGCAGGCTCTCGGCCTACCCGTCCACTACCTCTGTGAACCCGACTATAGTCTTGCTCCAGCACAACCGAGGTAACTGTGAGTGCAACAAAATACACTGCTCCAGACTTGCAGATTCTGAGGTTCTTTAACCAAAAGTTGTTACATATTTATAACTGCACTGACTTCACAAAAACCAGAGGAAAAGTCAAGCCAGAGTGTCTGTTGCCGATCACTGCTCAGTGACTTCGGGTTGCCAACACTCCAGGGTTGGCCTGGAGTCCCCAGGAATGAAAGATTAATCTCCAGGACACTCGCTGTGAGCAAACCGGGAGAGAAATCATAGAGGCGTTTTTAAAAAAAATAAAAAAAATTTGTATTTTTCTTTTCATTTTCTTTAAACACTTTTGTTTTAGTTATACAAATATTGGGCCAGAAATTCGGCTCTCCGGCTTCCTGCGGGTGCAAGCATCGCACGCGTACTTACCTACCGCGCCTGCCGTTGTGCTCTGGGCCCGCGTGGAATTCGGCTCCTGGGCCTCCTGCAGCTGCCGGCGCGCAGTGCTTGCGTATCCCAGGGGCGCAGTTAGTTCGAAGCGTCCCCTGGGATCACGTGGGCCATGGAGAGCCAATCCTAGCAGGGAATTTTCATTCATAGATTTGGCAGGAAGACCTGTCAAATCTATGAATAGAGATCGGCCCCAAAACCTCACTAAAACTTCAAATACATTTTTTTAAAAACCATCACATTTTTAAAATAACTAAATTACATAAATTAACTACTTTAAACAAAAATTTAAATTTTTGAAAAAGTTAATTACACTTTTTAACAGTGCTAAAAATAAACTTACCTTTCTTTAAAGTATGTAAAAAAGATAAACCTGTTGAAAAAATGTTTAAATTGTACTTAATTAACCACTTACCTTGTTAAAAGCAGACCTTGCGCCTCCTTTTTAAAAGCGCAGCTTCTCCATACTTCACGGAGAAACCTGAAAAAAAAACCGAAGTTCGCTGCGTGCGCGCAGCCTCTCCCGCGCACGCGTTCGACCTCTGAACCCCTTCCTTCAGGGGAATGGAAGTTCCAGTTTCCCGCGCATGCGCAGTGCATGCAGGAAACCGGCACTTCAGGTGGCCTTACGGGTGAGTACACAGCGCGTACTCACCCGACAACAGCCGAATTTCTGGCCCAACGAGGATGTTTGACCGGGCGGGTGGTTGGAGACAGGAGGTCTTGTGATGAAACCTCCAGGAATATGGGAACGGCTGCATGGTGGTTATGTCACTGGGCTAGTAATCCAGAGGCCTGGACTAATGATCCGGAGACGTGAGTTCAAATCCCATCACGGCAGCTGGGGAATTTAAATTCAGTTAATTAAATAAATCTGGAATAAAAAGCTAATATCAGTAATGGTGACCATGAAACTATCAGATTGTCGTAAAAATCCATCTGGTTCACTAATGTCCTTTAGGGAAGGAAATCTGCCGTCCTTACCTGGTCTGGCCTATATGTGACTCCAGACCCACAGCAATGTGGTTGACTCTTAACTGCCCTGTGAAATGGCCCAGCGAGACACTCCGTTGTAACAAACCGCTACGAAACACAATAATCTGCAGTGGTTCAAGGCGGCTCACCACCACCTTCTCGAGGGCAATTAGGGACGGGCCTTGCTGGCGACGCCCACATCCCAGGAACGAATTTAAAAATAAATATGTCCAATCGGAGGTGGCGACACTACAGTGACTCCCGGTGGAGAATGCCCGGCCTCTTTAGCAGGACCTCTAGCCCACACTGCAGCTGCGCCTCAATCTAGGGTCGCCAACCCTCCAGGATTGCCCTGGAGTCTCCTGGAATTGAAGACTAATCTCCCGGAGAAAAATCATAGGGGTATGAAAAAAAAAAAAAATTATTTGAACACTTCAGTGCTGTTTGACTGACCGTCGAGAACCATCCAATCGTGTAACAGAGTCTGATCGCTTTCCAATTGGCGCGGGAAGGCGTGGCACTGAGAATGTTGGACAACCAATGGCGAGAGCGTGGGGGCGGTTAGAGGCGAGAGGTCATGTGATGACCCCTCCAGGAATACACCCAACCGGACTTGGTAACCCCGAACCTCAATCGTAGTCTCGGGGGGTCATTTCAGTGTTCCAGGTGAGTTCCCAGCCCCTCCCAGGACTGGGTGTGGAGATTTGTCACAGCAGGAGACCGTTGAACTCGCGGGAAAAGTTCAAAAAGGTTTGTTTTTTTAACAGACTGTTTTGGATTTGGTGCTTCAGGTGATGCGATTGATCGAAGTGCTCCGGGATCGACCTCACGGGCGTCCTGTGGTTTAAAAATTCAATCCCCTCCCTTCCGCTCCCATAGCAACATTGGGCGCCTGGGGTAACAAGCACAACAACAACAACAACTTGCATTTATATAGCGCCTTTCGTTTAGTGAAATGTCCCAAGATGCTTCACAGGAGCGTTATCGAATAAAATTTGACCCCGAGCCACATAAGGAGATATTGGGACAGGTCATAGAGGCAGGTTTTAAGGAGCATCTTAAAGGAGGAGGGAGAGGTGGAGAGGTTTAGGGAGGGAATTCCAGAGCTTAGGGCCCTGGTAGCTGAAGGTACGGGACATCCCTGGGGTCCAGTGTTGCGATGGGTCAAAGGACTGAAATACGTCACTTGACATAATTCCATAATTTGAGCGTCACTTGAACGTGCCCACCCATATATGGGGAGGTACAACACCCGTCGCTCCTGGCAGGGCCAGGGAATGACGGCGTGGTTCCCCATCCCACTGTCCACCCCCACCTGCCCAAGATCCGAAAATCAGCGAAGGAGGGCGGGGAATCTCATCCCTGCCTGTATTGGACATTGGGGGAGGACCGGATTGGGTTCGTTTTGAATGCCCTCCCACAGTCGAATAGCCCAGCACCGCCGGGTGCACCCAGGAAGAATGGTGGCCACTCGAGCGAGATGCTGGGGGAGGCTGTGGCTGCCTGTAGGGAATTCACCTCCTCAACAGAGAGTCGCTGCGGGAGAGGAAGGGAGGAGACGGGGAGATAAAGTGATTCCTGAATTGTCCTAACAGCATTTCGACTGCTCGACGCCCCTGCATTTCCTCCCATCCTGGCGAGCAGCTCGTTGGGAACCTCGGCCACTCCCCACACAGGCGGGTAAATCACGGGCGCCTCTGGTCTGCATGAGCGGGTAGCAAGGAGGAGGGTCCCCTTAATGTTCACTTAATGGTCCTAGGAGAGGAACTTAGAATCGTAGAATGGTTACAGCACGGAAGAAGGCCATTCGGCCCGTCGAGCCCGTGCCGACTCTCAGCTCGTCCCACTCCCCTGCCCACAGATCCCAGTTAGTTTAAGCACCGCACTAATGGCAGGTGTCAGCTTGTGTGAAGCAGCAACATCTCCACTGGCATTCCCATCGGGGAGGAGAGTGCTTGCTTGAAGTCGCATCGAGACGCTATGATTTTAAAAAGCGAAAAGGGAGTCCTGCATTTCTTGACCTCCAGACGTCCCAAAGCGCTTTACAGCCGATGAAGTTCTTTAAGTGTAGTCACTGTTGTAATGTCGGAAATTTGCGCACAGCAAGCTCCCACAAACAGCAATGTGGTAATGGCCAGATAATCTGTTTTAGTGATGATTGAGGGATAAATATTGGCCAGGACACCGGGGATAACTCCCCTGCTCTTCGAATAGTGCCATGGGATCTTTTACATCCACCTGAGAGAGCAGATGGGGCCTCGGTTTAATGTCTCACCCAAAAGACGGCACCTCCGACAGTGCAGCACTCCCTCAGCACTGCACTGGAGTGTCAGCCTAGATTTTGTGCTCAAGTCTCTGGAGTGGGACTGGAACTCACAACCTTCTGACTCACAGGCACTGTGTGACCCCCTCACTCTGTGCGGATCCATGGCCTCTATTTAAAGAGCAGCTAGAACGTTGAGTTGACCAGTACTCTCAGAGGGGAGGGAGGGGCTCGTGTCCCTGTTCTGCCGGTTTTATTGGATCAGAACTTTAGCTGTTCGATACCAACCTTGGGCACCAGTCCTGGGAGTCTCTATAAAAATGGACGAACAGCTCCCCCTAAAGGCACGATGGATCAATGCGCCGTGATGACACTGAAGCCAATTATCGCTCTGTCTGGGATCAGTTAACTCAACTGTCACCTCGGAATTCGAAATCTGGGATCTTCCTGGGCCGCACTGCGTTTATTCGCCGGTGCTGCTTTTGATTTATTCACTGGCCCTGCCTGGGCTGAGGATGCTACAATAGGCTTCTGTGGTGAGGGAGAGGGGGAGCAAACGGCCTCGCTCCTGATTGCTGTCCAGTGAGGCTTGTTAGAGAGCAGGCACGAGTTGACGATGGGTCGGTGTGATGCCTCTGCAGGTGAATAGCCTGATGATGCTCACTGACACGCATGAATAACGGACATTGGGGTGAAGTACTCGCGGGCCTTTTTATTAACCAAAGGCATTAAGGGATATGGGGCAAAAGGCGGGTATATGGAGTTAGATCACAGATCAGCCATGATCTCATTGAATGGCGGAACAGGCTCGAGGGGCTGAATGGCCTCCTCCTGTTCCTGTGGATCCACTTTGAGGGAGGGTGAATCGTGGAGAAATGGATCAATTAGTCATGTTTCTTATCAGAGTGGGTGTTTGAATTTGATTTCTTTCTCTCGCCAGAACAACAGAAGCGCCTGAACAGCCTGGCAGGTAGGAGCCTCTGCCCGCTTTACCCAGTGAATTGTGTGTGTTTGTATTTTTTTAAAAGCTTCTTTTCTGCAAACGGCCAGTGCGTGCCGGGACTGGGACACAGTTTGGGGGCTGGCAGTACCATCGACTTCTGTACTTTACTGTGCTCTCGGGGTGTGTGGGCGACACTGGCAGTGTCACCTTCATCGCCCGTCCCTTAGTTGTTCCGGCTTGCGAGGTGTAACCGTGTAGCGTGGGATCGAGTCACACGTGGCTCAGGCCAGGAACCAGTGGCAGGTTCCTCACTGAACCAGTCGAACCGATTTATTGAATGCAGCTTCACAATTTGCCGTGGTGAGATTTGAACTCGTGATCTTCAGGTTAGCTGCTCTAGTACTGTGACCCCCGACACTACTATTGGATATTGGGGGGGGGGGGCTCATGTGGATCCGTTTCACTGCCCTGATAGTGTAAAACCAGGAAAAAACAAAATACACTCCTGCATCAGGGGGGGAAAAAAAAACATTTAGACCTTAAATTTGAAGCTGGGATGTTTATTTGTTTTTGTGTTTCCTTTTCATTGCACAGGGACTCATCGTCACTTTAGGAAGGATGTCAAGGCCTTGGGAGAGGGTGCAGAAGGGTACCAGGGACGAGGGACTTTGGTTATGTGGAGAGACTGGAGAAGCTGGGGTTGTTCTCAGAGCAGAGAAGGTTAAGGGGAGATTTAACAGAGGTGTTCAAAATCATGAGGGGTTTTGATAGAGTAGATGACAGGAGGGTCGGTAACCAGAGGGCACAGATTTAAGATCATTGGCAATAAAGCCAGGGGGCAGATGAGGAGAAATGTTTTACGTGGCAAATTGTGATGATCTGGAATGCACTGGCTGAAAGGGCGGTGGAAGCAGATTCAATAGGAACTTTCAAAAGGGAATTGGATAAATACTTGAAAAGGAAAACATTTGCAGGGCTATGGGGAAAGAGCAGGGGGAGTGGGACTAATTGGACAGTTCTTCAGAGCCGGCACAGGCACGATGGGCCGAATGGCCTCCTTCAGTGCTGTATCATTCTATGATTCTATAAAAATGGAATGAAAAAATTTAATTTAGCCACCGAACTCACTCTGTCCGTAGGCCATTTATACACGACCTGTAAGCAATTGAGGACAGTCTGAGAATACACTCCGCATTGGATTACCCGGGACAGTGTATCCCTCAAATAACATCCCCAGGTGCCTGGTACCTGTAGTGAGGTACTGGGGTACAGCCAGAGCACGTGGAGCCAGAGCCAGCATCTCGGGGGGAGAGAGAGAGAGAGAGAGAGTGAATGAGAGAAAAAACGAGAGAGAGCGAGTGAACAACAGAGAGAGAAAGTGTGAATGATCGGGAGAGAGGGGGAGTGAATGACAGAGGGAGAGAGAGAAAGTGAACCGTTTGAAAAGGGCTTGCCCCCCCCGCCCCCAGTAATAACATCAAATACTGCGATGACATCTGTACCCAGCACACACGCTGACAACGCAGCACCCCATTTGATGTGTGTTCAACAAGCACCAGAAAGAGATTTAAAAAAAAAGAAATCTCTGATTGTGACTTGATGCTAATTGCTCTGGTCACTCGAGAATACAAGCATTCAGCGAGCACAGGGCCGCTATTCTCTCTCTCGCATTCAAACTGTGGTTCGCCCCAGAGGTTAAATAATGATTCCACTTGCTTCCTTAATAGGAGTTGAGCAGCCCAAATGCTTTAAACATTGCTACAAAGTTGGTGTATTTCTGTCACTGCACATATTTGTGCTCTTTATTTTTTTACCAGATTCTGTGCCAGACGGATTAACTGATCACAGAGCAGGAGTTCCAGCTGCAGAAGGAACCCTTCCTTCCGTCCACACAGCAGGGGTGATGGACAGCAAGCGCCCGAAGGTCGTGCGGATCCCACAGTCTTCCTTCATCGCTCCTGAGGATCTAGGTATCAAGGTGAGGGAGCACCAGAGCGTTGGATGCGAGTGCTGTCGTCTTGCGGAGCCTGTGTGAATGCTGTTCCCTCCCCTCCCCTCCACTGCGGGATGGGGTGCTCGCTCGGTGGAATGGTGAGCTTGACTCGGTGCCATTTTTAACATTTCTGTCTGCTCTTTTCTTCTGTCCCGCAGAATGTCGAGCGGCCCAAAGATTGGTACAAGACGATGTTCAAACAGATCCATAAAGTCAGCAAAGGTAAAGTGACCTTGGGACGGGCGGGGTTTCAATCCCCCAGCTCCCAGTGCCTTGGAATCGCGCAGCGATCTTCCCTCGTGCTGTAGCTCTTTAAACGGCTCGTGTGGTTCCCACTTTCCCCCCCCCCCCCCCCCCCGCCCAGCTCATCAGCACGATTGTCTTAAAGGGGAGCTGTGTTCAGGAAATAGCGACACGTGCCCTCGTCACTCCATTGTTCAGGCGTGAGCTCTTCCCTCCAGAAAAGAGAAGGCTGAGGGGTGACCTGATCCAGGTCTCGAAGATTATGAAGGGGGTTCGATAGGGTAGACGCATAGAAGATGTTTCCACTTGTGGAGGAGGCCGGAACTAGGGGTTCATTAATATAAGATAGTCACTAATAAATCCAATGGGGAATTCAGGAGAAACTTCTTTACCCAGAGAGTGGTGAGAATGTGGAACTCGCTACCACAGGGAGTGGTTGAGGCAAATAGCAGAGATGCATTTAAGGGGAAGCTAGATAAACACATGAGGGAGAAAGGAATAGAAGGATATGCTGATAGGGTGAGATGAAGAGGGTGGGAGGAGGCTCGTGTGGAGCATAAACACCGGCACGGAGCAGTTGGGCCGAATGGCCTGTTTCTGTGCCGTACACTCGATGTAATTCTATATAAGGCCTTTACACAGTCGGGTTACGTGTGGTTGTCAATTAGCGGCAGCAGGAATTTTGCCAACGGCTTTGTCAGGAAGGAGTCGCCCGGTCACGCGTTGCCGCTCGCTCTCCCGCAGAAACGGAAACAAACCCACGGTCTGACTTCACGGGATCGCGCTTCAGCCGCAAGTGATTTGCCCGGCAGCAACGCAAATTGGGAGCGCGGGCATTGGAGGGCAGCGTGGCCCGCAGGATGGTGACTCCCTCGGACCGCACTGCGCCCCTCCAGAACTCCCCAAACTGCTCTGGTGTGCAAACGGCACTTTTGTCTGATCTGCCCTGTGAGCCTGTTGCTGGATAAAGTGGATGGTATTCAGCGCTTTAAAGACGGGCGTTTGTTGTGTTTGTGTTTGACAAAGCTCTGTTCACACTTTCCTTCAGCTAACTGTGCCTCTCTTTCCGAACGGTTTATTTCTGCGACCTTTTTGTGTGACCTCTTTCTTGCAGCTTGTCTTCCTCCTTTTGAATCTTCACTTTTTTTTCCCCCCCCTCTCTCTCTCTCTCTCTCTCTCTCTCTCTCTCTCCCTTTTTTGTCTCTCACTGCCCGACCTCTCCACTCAGACACTCCTGAAGAAAACCCGTACCACCCTACCTACAGCTTCCCCGAGCTTCCCGAACAGCAGCACAAAAGAGAAGGTATCAACAACGTTGAGAGTCTGTGTGTGGTGCTGTCCAGTGTTTAACCCCTGTTGAACCCCACGGTTGGTCCGAGTTGCAGTTTTATTTAACGTGGTTTAGCTGTCAGCTCCATGCTGCCTGTTTCTAGTTCCCCCTGTAGATTATACATTTAATAGTGGGATATATAACTCTCCGATGTAACGGTGGGATGTAAACATTCCTCTCTAAGGGACAAATTTGTATTGTGGAGCTGCCTCACTGTATATGCAATGATTGAAGCAGAGACCATGTTAACATTTAAGATTAGCTTCGATAGGTGGCTGTGGGAGAAGGGGATAAAGGGATATGGGAACTGGGTGGGCCCATGGGATTAGGGCGACTGCTTGTGTGGAGGATAGACACGGACTGGTTGGGCCGAATGGCCTGTTTCCGTGCTGTCTTTTTTTTAATGTAATTCTATATTTACTCCTCCCACACAAACGTACACAGATCAAAAAACGGGAGGTGGGAAGGAGTTTGGCCGCGGTGCGCTACTAGGCCATTGGTGTCCAGACGGCCTCTGGATCCATTCCCGGCCAAGGCTGGGATCGGGCTTGGCTGTGACTCCTCCCGTAGTCAAATAGCCGACTGCCGCTCCCTGTCTGAACTCGCCCACGCGTGGGTGAGCCACAGGTGGGTTGTGGGTGCCCATGGACCCTTTCGCCAGTACCTTACCGCCTCGAGGGGAGGAGAAAGGGAAGTCTGGAGGAAGGAGAGACCGGTTTTAAGAGTTGCAATCTTGCTTTTTTCTGCTGCAGACGAAAATCCTTACACGCCCAGCTACGTGTTTCCCGAGACCACACCCAGTCCTAAGTCTGAAGGTAACGGAAGAGATTGGAGTCTGCCATCCACCACACAGATTCCTCTCTCATTTCTAAGTTTATCTTTTCCGCCCCATGGGTTTCATTAAGTTGCTTACTGACCTGGCCTTTAGCGGAGAGTTGGAAAGCTTTGCTATGCTTGCATCTAACAGCTGTGTTGTGATCCTATTCTAACATGTTAGTGGCCCCTAGTGTAAAGCAGCATTGCCTCTCCGTGTATGATGGGCTTTGGCTCAGGGAGACTTGTACACTACGTGTCGCGATGAACGCAGGCTCTGTTAAATGTTGGTGAATCTTGTGCCTGGCAAGGTACGGGGGACGCCAGTCTTCCAACACGTTGCTCCTTCCCACTGCAGCGACCGTCCTGCCTCGGCTCATGGCACTGTGCCTCAGAACAGCGTCTCCTACTGCACCGGGGTGACCTTATCCACTTCCCACCACAGCCAATGAGGCTGCCAGTCGAGGCTGGGGTCACCAACTCTGGTTGGACGTCTGCCTGGAGGTTTCATCACATGACCTCCAACCGCCCCGCCCCCACCCTCCCGCCATTGGTCGCCCAACACGTCCATCCTCGCGAAGCCCCGCCTTCTCTCGGCCAATTGGAAAACGAACAGACTCGTCATCACCCGATTGGATGACTCTTCACCGTTAGTCGAACAGCTTTTCCCGTCTGCAATATTTTTATAACTAAAACAAGAGCGTTCAGAGAAAATCTCTGGGTTGGATTTGAAACTGTGTCTCACAGGCGAGCGTCACTGTCCAATTCACCGTGTGAACCCAGCGCCGCCATATATATTTTTTAATTGCTGTGGAAAAATTTATTTCTTTACTTTCCAGCATCTGATTCTGTGTTGTGGCTTAGAGAGAAATTGTCTCCGTGGGAAAAAATAGTTTGGGGAAACCCTGTTTATTTTTGGCTTCTTTGCAAACATTGGGCTCGATTATTAACTGGGGGGGCGTGTTTGGGGCAGGCGAAACCTGCGGGAGTGACATCCGGGCGGGCGAGAGCGAGAATCGGGTCCGGAGTCTGAGAACACTGGGAACCCGAGGGAACGGTCCCCGGCATAAAGCTGGTGCTGGGCAGGGGATTTGGAAACCAATGCTGTCTCTGGGAGGGAGAGGCAGGGCCGGGGCTGGAGAAGCCCAAGGACTTCCCGTGGGACCTGGGGAGGGGGTTGGGGGAGCACTCCTGCTCCTCTCAGCCCACAAGGATTACACCGATGAGTAATTTTTACCACTGCCTCTTCTGGCCAACTCCGCCACTCCCACTGTGGATCTGCTGTTGGGGTCAGGGGTTGATCCCACGCGGACCTCCTGAATCTGGAAGTTAAATGGCCGTCACTGCGTCAATTATGTCATCGGACTGCAGCGTTTTGTTGCAAAGTAGTCCCCCTGCCTGCAAGGGGCAGGTGACCCTCCCGAGCCTGAATTAAGGCAAGTAAAGATGGTAAGGGGGAGGAACATGACGCAACATCTTTTAAACCCACCCCCCAGCGCACCATTCCTGCCAGGCTGGGGTGATTTAAAGTCTATTTAGTCACGTTACGCCACTGGCATGTGATGTCACGTTGCTAAAAAGGTTGACCAGCAGCCTTTGACTCCAAGACCTTTAATAAAAATTGTTTGCCAAAGAAATTCTCATGACGACCTATGCCCTTTGGCCATTGGCAGGCAGTGACCCCTTGAGACCAGTGCCCTTTGACCATTGGCAGGCAATGATCCCTTGAGACCAATGCCCTTTGACCATTGGCAGGCAGTGATCCCTTGAGACCAATGCCCTTTGACCATTGGCAGGCAATGACCCCTTGAGACCAATGCCCTTTGACCATTGGCAGGCAGTGATCCCTTGAGACCAATGCCCTTTGACCATTGGCAGACAGTGACCCCTTGTCCATGTACTGTGGCTGACCAATAGCTGCTTCGATGCAGGTCACCCAGTTGCTTCCCTCTGCAATAGTACAATGGCGTTGAAGTGAAATGAACCAAATTGCTCAGCTCCCATTTTTGTGTTTGAGCACGAGTCATGATATTAACTAAGGCAACGTTTATGGGGGCAGATCTTTCTCCCTCCAATGTTGTCTCCTTCTCCCCCCTCTTTCATGAAGGCACTGCTCTCGCTGGGGGTTCTGGTTCACTGGTAACCAGGTACCCCGTGGTATCTTGCCAAATGGCCATTCTTCACCTGTGAACCTGGACAGTGACTGGAGACAGACTACTCGACTGTGACGGGCTGCACAGTTGAGCCTCGGTCTGTGCTCATTCAACACGCATATACAAACATACTTCCCAGCAGGCGTTGCTAGAAAACCTTCAGGAGCTGCAACCCTGACTGATTTTTTTTTTTCTTTCTCTCCTATCCCAGTCCAGGGGACCAACCCATTTGTGCCCCTCCTGTGATCGGCCAATTCAGCACAAAGCAGGGACCTTCCGATCTGTGTCTTTAATACTCCACTGGGGGAACCCTTGGGTGGCGTTTTATTGGCCTGTTGAGTAGATCAGTCCAAGTGAAGATTAGAAGACATTCCCCGCCTTCTGCAGTCCCATCTCTGAGGGGCCTGCGTTACACTATCGACACGTAGATGTACAGAGGTCATTGAAGCCTGTTTCTTTGACCCAAAGTGATTTGGCTTCTTCAGCAGGTTTTTGCAGTTTTTTTTTAAATCCCCTTCATCTTCCCATCATTGAGTAATTCATCTCCTTTGTATCCTCCTCCCCTGACCACTAATAATTATAACATCACATAACATATTCCCAGATACACAAGAGGTAGCTGCAAAGATCTCTCAGCGGAGCAGTAACACAAGGAATCCATTTATCTTCCGCTCCCAGCGCTCTGCTGCTCGAGGAGGTTCTGCTCTGATGAGTTGGAAGGTGTATAAAGTTGTCCAGACACTGGAGCGTTTTAATCATTGCTGAGTTTCTTGTTGGCTTTTGTGCGTGCAGTGAAACCCATTGAGGACAGAGTTAAGTTAATGCCATTGGTTAGGTGTGTTCAGTGACCTTACCTCATTTCTCTTCATTACATGAACATTATTTCATTTCCATTCTATTGTTTTGATGCAATTAGCTTCACTGTTTGGAAAAATGAGCTTAAACCCAATTAACTCAACATAATAATTAAATCAGATTGTATGTTCTACACAAGCAGGGGCTGTGATTTACCAATCCATACTGAGCAATAATCTTCTTGCTCCCCAGATAGCTCAATGGATGTAGGCACCACGCTGTGTTGTACTGAGCCATACGGGAAAGGAGGTCCCAGGTTGTCTTCCTGGTGCGCCCTCCGTTAACTGAGCTCCCCTGGTTAGACCACACTCGGAATACTGCGTACAATTCTGGCCGCTATATTATAAAAAGGATATAGAGGCACTGGAGAGGGTGCGGAGGAGATTTACAAGGATGATGCCAGAAATGTGAGGGTATATCTATTGGGAAAGGATGAACGGGCTGGGTCTCTCTTTCTCTTGAAAAGAGAGGGGTGACATAATAGAGGTCTTTAAAATCATGAAAAGTTTTGATAGAGTGGATACAGAGAGAATGTTTCCACTTATGGGGAAGAGCAAAACTAGAGGCCATCAATACAAGATAGTCACCAAGAAATCCAATAGGGAATTCAGAAGAAACTTCTTTACCCAGAGAGTGGTGAGAATGTGGAACTCGCTATCACGGGGAGTGGTTGAAGCGAATAGCGTGGATGCATTTAAGGGGCGGTTAGATAAGCATATGAGGGAGAAGGGAATAGAGGGTTATGTTGATAGATTTAGATGAGGAAAGATGGGAGGAGGCTCGAGTGGAGCATAAACACCGGCATAGACTGGTTGGGCCGAATGGCCAGTTTCTGTGCCGTAAATCCGATGTGATTAGCCCTACAGTTGACCTCCGTGTCTCTGGGCTGAGAAAGGAAACCCTGGCTGGGTTCCAATTTACGGTATCTATCCCAGTGGCCCCTTGATTGAATGTGTGTGCATGTGGGTGGTGGGTGAGGGGAGGACTGGGCTTGGCTGGGAGGTCCCCTCATAGCCCTAGCCTCCTCACATATGAAGGATGGTCACTTTGAACCAGAGCATTGTGGAACTGTATCCAGTAAAAACCCTTGGCTTTAGGAGAGAAAGAGGAGAAACATTTTCAGTGCAGGCTCCATGTTGGAACAGGCCCCAGGTCTCAAAGTCTCATCTTTCAATGCAATTTATTCCAGCTTTTCTGTGTGACCTTTTCTGTTGATTATTCCTCCTTTTTTGTTGCATGTTCTCCTCATCCATCTTAGTTCCTTCTTTCCATTTCTTTCCTAGAAAAGGACACTTACACCCCAACCTATGTCTTCTCAGAGGTTGCTAAGAGAGATATTCTGGAAGGTACCTTTTTCTCTTTTCAGCCGCCTTGTGTGCCTCTGGAATCGCCAACCCATGATTTCCTTTGCTCTGTGACCAGAAGCTGTTGCTTCAATGCAAACAAGCTCTTGACTGAGGCAGTAGCTTCTGACGATGAAAGGTTTGTTGTCATGTGACGTCCTGCTTCAGCATCATGTGACGTCCTGCTTCAGCGTCATGCTCCCCAGTCGCTCAGTACCAGGGACTTCAGTTGTGTGGAGAGACTGGAGAAGCTGGGGTGGTTCTCCTCGGAGCAGAGAAGGTTAACGGGATATTTAATAGAGGTGTTCAAAATCGTGAAGGGTGTTGCTAGAGTAGATAGGGAGAAACCGTTTCCACTGGCAGGAGGGTCGGTAACCAGAGGACACAGATTTAGGATGATTGGCAAAAGAACCAGGGCGGGGAGATGAGGAGACTTTTTTTACACAGCGAGTTGTTGTGATCTGGAATGCGCTGCCTGTAAGGGCGGTGGAAGCAGATTCAATAGTAACTTTCAAAAGGGAATTGGGTAAATACTTGAAAAGGAAAAAATTGCAGGGCTTTGGGGAAAGAGCAGGGGGAGTGGGACTAATGGGAGAGCTCTTTCAAAGAGCCGGCACAGGCACGATGGGCCGAATGCGCACCTTCTGTGCTGTAAGATTCTATGAATGATGTAAGCTTGGACAGTTAAACCTGGCTGGTGACTTCATGCCAAGTCCAAGACCAGGTGGGGGGGAGGGTTTGGAGCAGGGTGGAATCATGGCTTCAGTACTGATGATTGCAGACGGAAATTCATTGAAAAGCTTAGTACCTAATATAAATATTCGTGGTTCCGGCATATCATAAGACACGGAAAAAAGTAGAAAAGATGGCCTGCGAGCCAATTTTCCAAAGATGTGTTTTGACGGAGGAGGTCCTGCTCCGGGAGTGCACATTTTTAGAAGTTTCTGGAAACTCCGCGCAAAAGCTGACTGTTCAGTCCAACATTGAATGAGGCAAAACTCTGTACTCCAGTTGGATTCAAGAGTGTAACTTCTCCTTCTAACTATATGTGTCTAACTCTGCCCATCGGACCGTGCGTTAGGATAACTCGCACACATTTCATAGAACTCCAGAGTTTGAAGTGGACAGGAAAGGCCAATTGCCAAATGTTGCCCCGAAGCTCCGCGTTAGCGATCGAAGGACATTCTGTGCCCACTGAGCAGATGGTCAGGACCGTGTGTGAAATGCTAAAACTAACTGTCTGAGGTTGGTCTTCTCATACATCCTGTGCTTTACTTTCAGATGATGACTTGGAGTACTATTCCCCACGGTACCTTTACTCTGAAGACAGTGAGTATCATGCTTTCTGTCATAAACTGCAAACCATTATTAAACATAGAAGATAGGAGCAGGAGTAGGCCATTCGGCCCCTCGAGACTGGGGGAGAGAGAGAGAGAGACTGGGGGGGGGGGAGAGAGAGAGAGAGAGAGAGAGAGAGACTGGGGGAAAGAGAGTGAGAGAGAGAGAGACTGGGAGAGAGAGAGAGAGAGAGACTGGGGGGGAAGAGAGAGAGAGAGAGAGAGAGAGACTGGAGGAGGGAGAGAGAGAGAGAGACTGGGGAGAGAGAGACGGGGGGGGGGAGAGAGAGAGAGAGAGAGATTTAATGAGATCATGGCTGATCATCCAAATTCAGTACCCTGTCCCTACTTTCTCCCCATATCCCTTGATCCCTTTAGCCTTAATTGCAACCTGAAAGGATCCAGCTAAATAGGATCAGATGTCAGCCATTCAGCCCCTTGAGCCTGTTCGGCCATTCAGTCAGATCATGGCTGATCGAAACAATCCCTCGATCTAATTAAAAGTTCAGCATTAGTTTGTTGCACATTAAGGGGATCATTTTAACTTGACACGCCCAGCGAGAAACCAGTGGGATCAGGTGAAAGGCTGGTTCACATCCCGCCCGGATTCACTCCCGATTGAAGTGAATATTGGGCGGGTGTAAACCCGGCGTTCCACCCGATCCCGTGTGTTTCCCGCCGGTAAGTTGGGTTGAAATGACCCCCGTGTCTGGGTGGCCGCTGGCTCATCAAATCTGGAGCAGAGAAAAAAACAAGGGTAAAGCTTTTCCGATTGGCTCAAATAACCATTATTGATTTACTGGAAAGCAACCAATCCAAATGCTGCCATTTAAACCAGTCTCATCTGTCAATATAATTAATTGGAAACCAAGGCCCATCTTGGATTCTGACTCCGATGAGAATGTATGCATAAAAAAACACGTATCTCACCCACCCTCTCTCTCTCTCTCTCTCTCTCTCTCTCTCTCTCTCTCTCTCTCCCTCTCTGCCCCAGTCTCCCTCTCTCCCTCTCCCCCTCTCTCGCTCTCCCCCTCCCTCGCTCTCCCCCTCTCTCCCCCAGTCTTGCTCTCCCTCTCCCCCGCTCTCCCCCAGTCTCGCGCTCTCCCCCGCTCACGCTCGCGCTCTCCCCCAGTCTCCCTCTCTCTCTCTCTCTCTCTCTCTCTCTCTCTCCCCCAGTCTCCCTCTCTCTCTCTCCCCCAGTCTCTCTCTCTCTCTCACACCCTCTCTCTCTCACACCCTCTCTCTCTCTCTCTCTCTCTCTCTCTCTCTCACACCCACCCTCTCTCTTTCTCTCTCTTTCTCTCTCTCTCTCTCTCTCTCTCACACCCACCCTCTCTCTCTCTCACCCACTCTCTCTCTCTCTCTCTCTCTCTCTCTCTCTCTCTCTCTCTCTCTCTCTCTCTCTCCCCCAGTCTCTGTGTCTCTGTCTCTCTCTCTATCTATCTATCTATCTACAGTATCTCTCTCTCTCTCTCTCTCTCTCTCTCTCTCTCTCTCACACCCACCCTCTCTCTCTCTCTCACCCACTCTCTCTCTCTCTCTCCTTTCTCTCTCTCTTTCTCTCTCTTTCTCTCTCTTTCTCTCTCTCTCTCTCTCTCTCTCTCTCTCTCTCTCTCTCTCTCTCTCCCCCCCAGTCTCTGTGTGTCTCTCTCTCTCTCTCTCTATCTATCTCTCTCTCTATCTCTCTCTCTCTCTCTCCCCCCCCAGTCTCTGTGTGTCTCTCTCTCTCTCTCTCTCTCTCTCTCTCTCTCACCCACTCACTCTCACTCTCACTCTCTCTCTCTCTCTCTCTCTCTCTCTCTCTCTCTCTCTCTCTCTCTCTCTCTCTCTCTCTCTCTCTCTCTCTCTCTCTCTTCTCCCCCCCGCCCCCCCTCCTCTCTTGTGCCCTTCAGGGAAGAGAATCAGTCGTTGAGTATATTCAATACGAGATCGATAGATTTTTGGATACTAAGGGAACCAAGGGATATGGGGATCGGGCAGGAAGGTGGAATTAAGGTCGAAGATCGGCCATGATCTCATTGAATGGCGGAGCAGGCTCGAAGGGCTGAATGGCCGACTCCTGCTCCTATTTCTTATGTTCTAATGTAATCTGCCGCCTCTACCTGGTCTGGCTAACTTGACACTAACCCCCACAGTACAGGGTTGACATCAGTGAGCTGCTCAGGTGTACAACGATCCCTTCGACCAAATAAATGTGACCTTACCAATGTCTCCCATATCCTGAGAACACCGTCTAAGAACAACTGAGCAAAGCCTACAGTCTGGAGCGACAGTCGCAATGCGTTGTGCTTGGATCACCTTTTCAAGTTTGAGTGATCAGATATTCCAAATCAGGAAGTCCCAGTAACTCACTCTCTTCTGGGATGTAAAGGACCAATTCTGTTTTTTAAAAAAATCTCAGAAAAGGAACAAATACGTTTGAATTTCCAAGCAACAGTTTAGATTGATTAGCTTCTCACGGTGGTATGAAAATGTAGGAAAAGAAACACTGTTATTTAAAAGTTATTTAGAAAGGGTTGGTTTAGTTCTTAGAGTTGAAATTTTAAAAAAGTATGTATTTGTCCACTGGAGGAATTTGGTGGAAGAATGTCGACTGTAAATATAAATCTATATTACTGTTGGTTATGAGCTTGTTAAAATAAATTCATTTGATATTTTAAACTTAAAATAGGGTCGATGTGATGCTCTAATATAAAAACAGAAAATGCTGGAAATACTCAGCAGGTCAGGCAGCGTCTGTGGAGCGAGAAACAGAGTTAAAGTTCCAGCTCGATGACCCTTCCCGATTTCACATTTCCAGCATCAGCAGTATTTTGCTTTTGCTATGTGGTGCTCTACTATTTTCAAAGACTGGAGTGAGATCTTCTGGAGGCCTAGGATGAGTCCAGCAATCTCCAGACAGAGTTTGCTGTATATTTTGTGGGCACAATAGCCAAAGCTGACCTCTCGCTCTCACAGCAAGAATAGATACTCTCGAAGGTCTGGGAAGCTGCGACACACCCAGGAGAGTGACCTAAGATACGAGAGCTGAAGTAATCTAGAGTAAGAAGATTGGATATGACCCAAAAAATTTAACCGTCCTAGATTGGAGTGATCCCATTGGCCACTTGTGCTTTGATTAGATGATGCAAGTGTGCTCAGCAAATCGTGTTCAGTCTGCTACAAGAAAGTGGTACCGAGCTATACAGATCAGGATTGATCCTTGGTTTGTGCTGTTAGCTGATCTTAGCTGGGGCAGTAGTTAGACTGCCTCTGGGCCGCAGGCTAGGGTGAGAACCAGTTTACTCCTGCTCGCTATCCAGCGATCCATGCAAGATATGGATGTACTGGACATCAGGTGGAGGCAGGACCAGGTCTGGCTCAGGGGCCTGCAGTGCTTGAGTGCCCTGCTGATACTACTTGTGTAGGTCCACACGTGAAGGATGTCCATGTCAGCAAGAGTATCGGGGGCATTCTGGGATCCACGAAACCGAACCCCAGTGAGAGTCGGTGAGGAACCGAACCCCAGTGAGAGTCGGTGAGGAACCGAACCCCAGTGAGAGTCGGTGAGGAACCGAACCCCAGTGAGAGTCGGTGAGGAACCGAACCCCAGTGAGAGTCGGTGAGGAACCGAACCCCAGTGAGAGTCGGTGAGGAACCGAACCCCAGTGAGAGTCGGTGAGGAACCGAACCCCAGTGAGAGTCGGTGAGGAACCGAACCCCAGTGAGAGTCGGTGAGGAACCGAACCCCAGTGAGAGTCGGTGAGGAACCGAACCCCAGTGAGAGTCGGTGAGGAACCGAACCCCAGTGAGAGTCGGTGAGGAACCGAACCCCAGTGAGAGTCGGTGAGGAACCGAACCCCAGTGAGAGTCGGTGAGGAACCGAACCCCAGTGAGAGTCGGTGAGGAACCGAACCCCAGTGAGAGTCGGTGAGGAACCGAACCCCAGTGAGAGTCGGTGAGGAACCGAACCCCAGTGAGAGTCGGTGAGGAACCGAACCCCAGTGAGAGTCGGTGAGGATCCACAGAACCGAACCCAGTGAGAGTCGGTGAGGAACCGAACCCAGTGAGAGTCGGTGAGGAACCGAACCCCAGGGAGAGTCGGTGCTTTCAGAATAGGGGGGAGCAAATTGGGAAACAAAGCTTGAAGAAATTAGTGATGCAGGCTATGACTCCAAACTTCCTTTGCAAACCTGTATCCCCACCTTGATATAAAAGGGGACGGCACACTGGCAACTCCTGAAAATCTGGGCGTGTTACTTGTCATTTTTTGCACTGGTTGATCTGCTGAGTTGGACAGAACTGAGCTGCAATACGATGCTGCAATCTGCCTTTGGTCTGTTACAATCGGGAACGCTGCCATGTCTTTGTTTCCCCCTCCTGCTTTCCACTGGCCTTTTATCTTCCTTTCCTTGTTTCCATAAGGCGTTGACTCCTTGCTGTGGCTCGATTCCATGGTATCATCAGACCAGTCCTCGGCATTCCCCTGGCTTTTAAACAGGTTTATTTATTAGAGTAAACTAACAGCGTTTTACTTGGCTCAATTACAGAACTCCTCTCTCTCTCTCCCCTGAAGAGAGGCCTCCTTATTTACAGCGATTGTCCAGAGTTAATCATCTGACTCTAACTGATTCTGTTGAAGTGGGAATGCAATGCTCATCACACATGGGTTCTACCCTGGAGAATCGAGCCTAAGTGGCTATTCTACATACATGAGCCTAGACAGTAAACAGGCAGTTCAACGGGGGAGGGCACAACAGGCTGGTGCAACCCTGTGCTCACCCAGCATTCACACTTCCAGCAGGAGGCACTGGCTCGTGATTAAGAGCTGGCAATTTGGCCAATTTTCTTTTTCTAACCCAGTTGCACTGAGACCATAATAATGTCCCTGCTGCCGGCCTGGTGGAGATCAGCTAACTCAACTCGGGACAGAGATACAACTTGAGATCTTGGTCTGTCTAACTCAGCTACTCGCTGCCTTAAGCAGCTGGGCCCCCAGAGGGCAGGGGAGAGGGGCATCGCTGCCATTTATGTTTCTCTAACTGGTTTGATCTACTTTCTGCAGTGAAAAGTCAGACTATTGTGCCTCGTTCCAAAAGTGCAATGGACACCATTGACTCTGAGGTCATCGAGAGGAGATCAGCCACGCTACCTCTACCAACCCGGTCATCATCACTGAAACCACTCTCTGAAAGGTAGAACATAAGACGTAGGAGCAGGAGGTCATTCGGCCCCTCGAGCCTGCTCCGCCATTCAATAAGATCGCGGCTGATCTGATCTTGGCCTCAACTCCACTTCCCTGCCCTCTCCCCATAACCCTTGACTCCCTTACCATTCAAAAATCTGTCTATCTCCACCTTAAATATATTCAATGACCCAGCCTCCATAGCTCTCTGGGGAAGAGAATTCCAAAGATTCACGACCCTCAGAGAAGAAATTCCTCCTCATTTCCGATTTAACTGGGTGCCCCCTTATTCTGAAACTATGCCCCCTAGTTCTAAATTCCTCCACGAGGGGAAACATCCTCTCAGCATCTACCCTGTCAAGCCCCCTCAGAATCTTATATGTTTCAATAAGATCCCCTCTCATTCTTCTAAACTCCGAAGAGTATAGGCCCAACCTTTCTTCATAAGACAACCCCTTCATCTCCGGAATGAACCTCGTGAACCTTCTCTGAACTGCCTCCAATGGAAGTCTATCCCTCCTTAAATAAGGAGACCAAAACTGTACGCAGTACTCCAGGTGTGGTCTCACCAGCGCCCTGTACAGTTGTAACAGGACTTCTGTACTTTTATACACCAACCCCTTGCAATAAAGGCCAACATTCCATTTGCTTTCCTAATTACTTGCTGTACCTGCATGCTAACTTTTTGTGCTTCATGTACAAGGACCCCCAGATCCCTCGGTACCTCAGCATTTTGTAATCTCTCCCCATTTAAATAATAATTTGCTTTTTTATTTTTCCTACCAAAGTGGATAACCTCGCATTTTCCCACATTATACTCCATCTACCAGAGTTTTGCCCACTCATTCAGCCTATCTATATCCCCTTGGAGATTCTTTGCATCCTCCACACAATTTGCTTTCCCACCTATCTTTGTATCGTCAGCAAATTTGGCTACATTACACTCGGTCCCTTGTTATTGACCCCTCTACTAAGGGGAAAAGTTCCTTTCTATCTACCCTATCTATGCCCCTCATAATTTTGTACACCTCAATCAGGTCCCCCCTCAGCTTTCTCTGCTCTAAGGAAAACAACCCCAGCCTGTCCAGTCTCTCTTCATAGCTGAAGCGCTGCAGCCCAGGTAACATCCTGGTGAATCTCCTCTGCACCCTCTCCAATGCAATCCCATCCTTCCTATAGTGTGGCGACCAGAACTGCACACAGTATTCCAGCTGTGGCCTAACTAGCGTTTTGTACAGCTCCATCATAACCTCCCTGCTCTTATATTCTATGCCTTGGCTAATGAAGGCAAGTATACCATATGCCTTTTTAACCACCTTATCTACCTGTCCTGCTGCCTTCAGGGATCTATGTACATGCACACCAAGGTCCCTCTGATCCTCTGTCCTTCCTAGGGTCCTACCATTCATTGTGTATTCCCTTGCCTTGTTAGTCCTCCCAAAATGCATCACCTCACACTTTTCAGGGTTAAATTCCATTTGCCACTGTTCTGCCCATCTGATCAACCCGTCTATATCGTCCTGTAGCCTGAGGCTTCCCTCCTTGCTATTTACCACTCCACCAATTTTCGTGTCATTTGCAAACTTACTGATCATACCTCCTACATTCATATCTAAATCATTAATGTACACTACAAACAGCAAAGGACCCAGCGCCGATCCCTGCGGTACACCACTGGACACAGGCTTCCAGTCACAAAAACAACCTTCGACCATCACCCTCTGCCTCCTGCCACTAAGCCAATTTTGGATCCAATGTGCCAAGTTGCCCTGGATCCCATGGGCTTTTACCTTCTTGACCAGTCTCCCATGCGGGACTTTGTCAAAAGCCTTACTGAAGTCCATGTAGACCACATCAACTGCACTACCCTCATCCACACACCTAGTCACCCCCTCTCAAAATTCAATCAAATTGGTCAGACATGATCTCCCACTGATAAAGCCATGCTGACTATCCTTGATTAATTCTTGCCTCTCCAAGTGGAGACTAATTCTGTCCCTCAGAATTGTTTCCAATAATTTCCCTACCACTGATGTTAGGCTCACTGGCCTGTAATTCCCTGGTTTATCCCTACTACCCTTCTTGAATAATGGTACTATGTTAGCTGTTCTCCAGTCCTCTGGCACCTCCCCTGAGGCCAGAGAGGTTCTGAAATTTGTGCCAGAGCCCCTGTAATCTCCCTTGCCTCACACAGCAGCCTGGGATACATCTCGTCAGGGCCTGGGGATTTATCCACTTTTAAGCCTGCTAAAACCACTAGTACCTCCTCCCTCTCAATGCTAATTTGTTCAAGTATATCACAATCCCCCTGCCTGATTTCTATGCCTACATCGTCCTTCTCCATAGTGAACACCGATGCAAAATATTCATTTAAAACCCCACCTACATCTTCTGGCTCTACACACAGATTGCCACTTTGGTCCCTAATGGGCCCTACTCTTTCCCTGGTTATCCTCTTGCCCTTAATATACTTATAAAACACCTTGGGATTTTCCTTTATTTTGCCCGCCAGTGTTATTTCATGCCCCCTCTTCGCTCTCCTAATTTCTTTTTTAAGTACCCCCCTGCACTTTCTATACTCCTCTAGGGCTTCCACTGTTTTTAGTCCTTTGTATCTGCCAAAAGCCTCCCTTTTTTTCCTAATCCATTCTCGTATATCCCTTGACATCCAGGGTTCCCTGGGCTTGTTGGTCCCACCCTTGACCTTTATGGGAACATGTTGCCGTTGTACTCTCTCTATTTCCTTTCTGAAAGACTCCCACTGCGCTGATGTGGATTTTCCTACAAGTAGCTGATCCTAGTCCACTTTGGCCAGATCCTGCCTTATCATATTAAAATTGGCCTTCCCCCAATTTAGAACCTTTATTTCCGGTCCATCTTTGTCCTTTTCCATGACTACCTTAAATCTCACTGAATTATGGTCACTGTCACCAAAATGCTCTCCTACTGACACTTCTACCACTTGCCCAGCTACATTCCCTAGAATTAGGTCCAGTACCGCCCCCTCTCTTGTAGGACTTTCTACATGCTGGCTCAAAAAGCTCTCCTGGATGCACTTTAAGAATTCCGCACCCTCTAAGCCTTTCACACTCTGACTATCCCAGTTAATATTGGGGAAGTTGAAATCCCCTACTATTATTATCCTATTATTTCTACACTTCTGAGATTTGCCTACGTATCTGTTCTTCTATCTCCCCCTGTCTGTTTGGGGACCTATAGTACACTCCCAGCAAAGTGCTTGCCCCCTTTTTGTTTTTAAGTTCTACCCATATGGCCTCATTAGAGGAACCTGCTAAGATATCATCCCTCCTTACAGCAGTAATTGACTCCTTGATTAATATTGCGACACCACCACCTCTTTTACACCCCCCTCTGTCTCGCCTGAAGATTCTATACCCCGGAATATTGAGCTGCCAGTCCTGCCCCTCCCTCAACCATGTCTCTGACAGCAACAATATCATACTCCCATGTGTTCATCAACACCTTCAATTCATCTGCCTTACTCGCAAGACTCCTTGCATTCAAATAAATACCATCCAGCCTTGCCATACTCCCTTGTGCCATTACATATTTGCTTTGCCTTCCAGGCTGACTTGTTTTTTCCTCTATATTTGGCTGTGCATCACCCCGTACTATAGTTCCACTCTGTATCCCATCCCCCTGCCAAGTTAGTTTAAACCCCCCCCCAACAGTACTAGCAAATCTCCCCGCAAGGATGTTGGTCCCGTTCCGGTTCAGGTGCAACCACTACCTCGTGGGTCCCCATACCTGCCTCGCTTGTAGTCACACCCACCTGTCCCTGACAACGGACCAAATTTGAATGAATTACTCTAAGGTGTGTGACTGATTCCTGGAACACACCGTCCAGGTAACTCTCCCCCTCCCTGACGTGTCGCAGTGTATGAAGCTCAGACTCCAGCTCATCAACACGGAGCCGAAGTTCCTCGAGCAACCAACACTTACTGCAAATGTGGTCGCTGTGGACCTCAATGATGTCCACCAGCTCCCACATGTTGCAGCAGTAACACGTCGCCTGCCCTGCCATCTCAAATGTATTTAATTAATTAAGTGTTTAAGTTTTGAACGTTTGGTTTAAATTAAGAGCCGTGATTAAAAACTAATGCCCAAGAAAAAGAGAGAAATACTGGCCAACTAATTGGTTCCCTGCTTTCCTGTGATGTCACACTTTGAATCTTTCTAATTCTTACCCTCTCAGCTCGGTTGGCGCTGCTCTGGGCTCGCGCTCTTGTAGCCCCGCTGGTTGGCTCAGTCATGTCCTTTTATCTCCGGCCCGATCTCCCACTCGCGTGCTCTCTTGTTTACTCAGCGAATCTCCTGTCCTGTTTACACACAGAATCTCCCGCTCTGTTTACTCACAGAATCTCCCGCCCTGTTTACTCACAGAATCTCCCGCCCTGTTTACTCACAGAATCTCCCGCCCTGTTTACTCACAGAATCTCCCGCCCTGTTTACTCAGGATCTCCCGCCCTGTTTACACAGGATCTCCCGCCCTGTTTACACAGGATCTCCCGCCCTGTTTACACAGGATCTCCCGCCCTGTTTACACAGGATCTCCCGCCCTGTTTACACAGGATCTCCCGCCCTGTTTACACAGGATCTCCCGCCCTGTTTACACAGGATCTCCCGCCCTGTTTACTCACAGAATCTCCCGCCCTGTTTACTCACAGAATCTCCCGCCCTGTTTACTCACAGAATCTCCCGCCCTGTTTACTCACAGAATCTCCCGCCCTGTTTACTCACAGAATCTCCCGCCCTGTTTACTCACAGAATCTCCCGCCCTGTTTACTCACAGAATCTCCCGCCCTGTTTACTCACAGAATCTCCCGCCCTGTTTACTCACAGAATCTCCCGCCCTGTTTACTCACAGAATCTCCCGCCCTGTTTACTCACAGAATCTCCCGCCCTGTTTACACAGGATCTCCCGCCCTGTTTACACAGGATCTCCCGCCCTGTTTACACAGGATCTCCCGCCCTGTTTACACAGGATCTCCCGCCCTGTTTACACAGGATCTCCCGCCCTGTTTACACAGGATCTCCCGCCCTGTTTACACAGGATCTCCCGCCCTGTTTACACAGGATCTCCCGCCCTGTTTACACAGGATCTCCCGCCCTGTTTACACAGGATCTCCCGCCCTGTTTACACAGGATCTCCCGCCCTGTTTACACAGGATCTCCCGCCCTGTTTACCACAGGATCTCCCGCCCTGTTTACCACAGGATCTCCCGCCCTGTTTACACAGGATCTCCCGCCCTGTTTACACAGGATCTCCCGCCCTGTTTACACAGGATCTCCCGCCCTGTTTACCACAGATCTCCCGCCCTGTTTACCACAGGATCTCCCGCCCTGTTTACCACAGGATCTCCCGCCCTGTTTACCACAGGATCTCCCGCCCTGTTTACACAGGATCTCCCGCCCTGTTTACCACAGGATCTCCCGCCCTGTTTACCACAGAATCTCCCGCCCTGTTTACTCACAGAATCTCCCGCCCTGTTTACCACAGAATCTCCCGCCCTGTTTACACACAGAATCTCCCGCCCTGTTTACTCACAGAATCTCCCGCCCTGTTTACTCACAGAATCTCCCGCCCTGTTTACTCACAGAATCTCCCGCCCTGTTTACTCTCAGAATCTCCCGCCCTGTTTACTCTCAGAATCTCCCGCCCTGTTTACTCACAGAATCTCCCGCCCTGTTTACTCACAGAATCTCCCGCCCTGTTTACTCACAGAATCTCCCGCCCTGTTTACTCACAGAATCTCCCGCCCTGTTTACTCACAGAATCTCCCGCCCTGTTTACTCACAGAATCTCCCGCCCTGTTTACTCTCAGAATCTCCCGCCCTGTTTACTCTCAGAATCTCCCGCCCTGTTTACTCACAGAATCTCCCGCCCTGCTTACTCACAGAATCTCCCGCTCAGGCGGAAATGTCGCATTCTTTCCTCACGTGATTCTCCCTAGCTCAGTGGGTAGCACCCTCGCCTCTGAGTCAGAAGGTTGTGGGTTCAAGTCCCACTCCAGGGACCTGAGCACAAAATCCAGGCTGACACTCCAGTGCAGTGCTGAGGGAATGCTGCACTGTCGGAGGTGCCGTCTTTTGGATGAGACGATAAACCGAGGCCCCGTCTGCTCTCTCAGGTGGATGTAAAAGATCCCACGGCACTATTTCGAAGAAGAGCAGGGGAGTTATCCCCGGTGTCCTGGCCAATAATTATCCCTCAATCAACATCATTGAAACAGATTATCTGGTCATTATCACATTGCTGTTTGTGGGAGCTTGCTGTGCGCAAATTGGCTGCTGCATTTCCCACATTACAACAGTGACTACACTTCAAAAAGTACTTCATTGTCTGTAAAGCCCTTTGGGACGTCCCGAGGTTGTGAAAGGCGCGATTTAAATGCAAGTCTTTTCTGTAAATCCACAGTCTACTTGATTGTATAACCAGATTTAGTTTTCCTTTACTCACACTTATTAAGTTTTTAGAATTTTGAGTGGCGTGTGACATTTCCACTGACGGTTTTATAATAAATTAATGCTATAAAGAAATCGTAGAGCAACAACAACAACTTGTATTTATATAGCGCCTTTAACATGGGCAGTTGGGCCGAGTGGCCTGTTTCCGAGTGGCTGTAAGTTCTATGTAACGCGAAGCCCTAATGTGAAGAATCATCTCTGCACAGTGTGTGATTTCAGTCGGTTTCCCCGTTGGAAAAGCAGCTCTGTTGATCAATGTTTACATACCCTTGGTATAGTCCACAAATACTTATCCAGCTTAAAACAGCGTGGGTTTTTTTTTCTCTCGACGTTCTGCCAATTTTACAGCGACAGGTCTCTCAAAAATGTAGCCCATGTTCTTGCTGCAAAGAAATGTTTTCCTGTGGCCAAGAAACTGGCAGTGGAGCGCTCAGCCTGCCAGAGTTCAAAGGGTGTGCTGATTAAAAGGGGATTACTGGAGTGTCTGACCGAGGCCCGACGTCCAAGGAAGTTCTCCGTTTCCATGGATGCCATAAGAATTCACAGTTGATTTTTTCCCCCTCTCCCAGGAACGACTGGGGACCTCTTGACAAGAAAGTGGATACGCGGAGATATCGTGCTGAGCCGAGAAGCATTTTCGATTATGAACCTGGAAGGTCATCAGTGCTTGCTCACGAGAAAACGGTACTGTGCCGAGCGCGGCTGATCCTTGCTTCAAAATCTCTTTTTTTTTAATATATATATATATATCTCTATCTGTGTCTCTGTCTAACCAGCTGCCCAATTTAAAACTCTTCTGTTGTGTGCATGTCTACAGGGCAAAAAAAAATGTCTGCGGGTACAAAATCATGATTGGCTCAAATACCCCCCCCCTCCCCACCCCCGCCATTGTAAAGGAAACAACCAATCACAAACCTCCGCCTGTTAAGGGAACCATGCTGATTTGTTGGTTTTAGTCAATGGGACAGATATTCAGCCAATCATACTTTACGGTATCTCTTTTATACAAATTTTCATTGGCTTAAAGGGCCACCAATGAATGGCCGACGGCAATCACAAAACAACCAATCAAATACCTGGAAATGTTTTTGCCATCTTCTTTCGGTGGCCATTTTTAAATATTTCACCCAACTCTTAAAATGACATTAATACATAAAGGAATACCAAATTCTGAAAAGATCACAAAACTTGCCAATAAACCCATCTTGGAACACCTAACACAACTTTTGCCTGCATCACTCTGTCCTCTGTGTAGCCTAGAATTTGCCTTTAGCTCCGTTGCGCGAGCTGGGATTGTTGGGTTGAGCCTGGGCCCGGATGGTTTCCATGCCTCTCAACCAGACAGCAGCTTCTGCACCAGGGCGCGCACTGCGGGTGATTCTCTGGAGTAGGTGCCCACGGCAAGGAATCTCGCCTGCTGTCAGCACCTACCAGAAAACCACCAGTGTGCTGTCCGCCATCTTCCATCCATTGATTACACGCAGAAAGTTTAGGCAAGTGACCGGAGGCAGCTGTCCGACCGAATGAGATGGATCAACTCAGTGGGGCTGCGGCTCAGCCATGTGCAGTAATCTGAACTGACTGGAGCCCTCCATTCATTTTTGGTCAGTATCGCTACAATATCATTACACCTTAATTAACAGGAAGGGATTGCAGGGTAAATTTTATAAGTAGGAGCTCTCAGAGTGAAGCCTCACCTGATTCTTGACCTTCCAGATTCCCAAACCTTAACATTAATGGCCAGAAATTTGGGAGGGTCTCAGATCTTCACTCCTGACCGTCCGGTCTGCTCTCCCAACAACCAAGGCGCTTTATTGTGAGCGGCAACTTGCAAAACGCACCTCCGTATTGATTACTGCAACGGCTTCTGAATATTGATTATTCTTCGCTGGAGAAATAAGATGATTATACTTGAAGCAGATTACAATTTTCAAAATCGCTAGTCTTCAATGGCAGCCAAATGGAAACTCGATCTCCTACAGTTACACAAAATAGCTCTGATCTTTTTAGATGGAAAAATGAAACAACTGACTACACTTAATTGAAAGTTCTCACTGCAGTTAATAATATTCATTAAGCTAACACAAATCCATATTTTGAATACATTTCATAAATCAATAAGTTCACTCAAATTAACGACACAATTTTTGTCCGAATTTATTAATTTATAAATTCGACTCTGTCTTGTGCATGAGAAGCGTCACAAAAGATCAGCTAGTGTATGTAAAAAGATGAACCTGTTGGATAGAAAGATCTGGGAGCCAACACTTTGAAGAGTGAAGTGCCGAGAATTTTGATACTTGGACATTGCGAGGGTAGACAGTTTGACTCTCGCATGCTGCTTGTGGGTTTTGGTGCTGGGAGTGATTTCTGAGGATTATCTTGAATGCTTTCATTGGTTATCTTACCACAGCGGCTGGATTCTCAGCTCCTGTCTTGCATGCAACATACGCAGAGGGCAGAGTCTTGTGGGTGTCGTGTTTTGCTTTTTGTCCTGGATGAATGCGCAGCACTCAACTCCTAAAGGCCTTAAGCAGTGAAATTCTGCAGAACATGATGGCCAGTTTCACCCTCCTACACACTCGTGAGGACAGTTCCACAGACACTGACTCTCACTGGGGTACAGTTCCACAGACACTGACTCTCACGGTTACAGTTCCACAGACACTGACTCTCACTGGGGTACGGGTTCCACAGACACTGACTCTCTCACTAGGGTACGGGTTCCACAGGCACTGACACTCACTGGGGTACGGGTTCCACAGACACTGACGCTCACTGGGGTACAGTTCCACAGGCACTGACTCTCACTGGGGTACAGTTCCACAGGCACTGACTCTCACTGGGGTACAGTTCCACAGGCACTGACTCTCACTGGGGTACAGGTTCCACAGACACTGACTCTCAATGGGGTACAGTTCCACAGACACTGACTCTCACTGGGGTATGGGTTCTACAGGCAATGACTCCCAATGGGGTACAGTTCCACAGACACTGACTCTCACTGGGGTACGGGTTCTACAGGCAATGACTCTCAATGGGGTACAGTTCCACAGACACTGACTCTCACTGGGGTACGGGTTCCACAGACACTCACTGGGGTACAGTTCCACAGACAGTAACTTTTGTTGGAGGTACAGGAGGCTGCCATTTGTATTTAAAGGAAACACAATCTATTGATACTTTGGCCACGAAAGGTGCAGAGTAGCAGAGCGCTGACGGGCATCCATCACCCTGCTCCACATCTTGCATGTTTCTGCATGCGTTCTTGCCTTGTCACTCATTGGGATAAGTGCCTTTTGGTGGTGAAGCCTGAAACCCAAGTGCATGATGCTGGAAAGACAGAGATGTTGGAGGTTTATCTCTTGAACTTTTCACACCAGAAGACAGAAGAAAACAGCGAGAGAGACCCAAGGCAGCCACTCACGAAGAACAGCACCTTGGGCTACCAGAGTGATCAGGTGCAGGACGAAGATCATTCCAACCACCATGGAGAAGAGACCGGGAGAGACGTAAGTGGAGTTTACCTTCGTATGATCTTTGGGTACAGAAAGCTTTTACGTTCCATTCCATTTCCAAGTGATACATTTTGGTAGGAAGAACGAGGAGAGGCAATATAAACTAGGGGGTGCATGAACAGAGAGACCTGGGGGTATATGTGCACAAATCGTTGAAGGTGGCAGGGCAGGTTGAGAAAGTGGTTAAAAAAGCATACGGGATCCTGGGCTTCATTAATAGAGGCATAGAGTACCAAAGCAAGGAAGTTATGATGAACCTGTATAAAACACTGGTTCGGCCTCAACTGGAGTATTGTGTCCAATTCAGGGCACCGCACTTTAGGAAGGATGTGAAGGCCTTTGAGAGGGTGCAGAAAAGATTTACAAGAATGGGTCCAGGGATGAGGGACTTCAGTTACGTGGATAGACTGGAGAAGCTGGGGTTGTTCTCCTTAGAGCAGAGAAGATTGAGAGGAGATTTGATAGAGGTCTTCAAAATTATGAGGGGTCTGGACAGAGTAGATAGAGAGGAACTGTTCCCATTGGCGGAAGAGTCGAGAACCAGAGGACACAGATTTAAGGTGATTGGCAGAAGAACCAAAGGCGACATGAGGAAAAACTTTTTTACGCAGTGAGTGGCTATGATCTGGAATGCACTGCCTGAAAGGGTGGTGGAGGCAGATTCAATCGTGGCTTTCAAAAGGGAATTGGATAAGTACCTGAAGGAAAGAAATTTGCAGGGCTATGGGGAAAGGGCGGGGGAGTGGGACTAGCTGAAGTGCTCTGGTAGAGAGCCGGCACGGGGCCGACTGGCCTCCTTCTGTGCTGTAACCATTCTATTATTCTATGATTCTATTCCGAGATGAGGAGAAATTTCTTCACTCAGAGGGTGGTGAATCTTTGGAATTCTCTACCACAGAGGGCTATGGAGGCTCAGTCGTTGAATATATTCAAGACAGATGTCGTTAGATTTTTGAATACTAAGAGAATCAAGGGATATGGGGATAGTGTGGGAAGGTGGAGTTGATGTCGAAGATCAGCCATGATCTTATTGAATGGCGGAGCAGGCTCGAGGGGCGGAATGGTCGACTCCTGCTCCTATTTCTGATGTTCTTCAGTACGCTGCGGTTAGATGCAGAGTAACGCTCCCTCCACTTTACTCCTGCAATGTGCCAACTCTGTCTCCACATCAGAAGCGTGCCAGTGTTGACACTTCTCTGCTTCTCACAGCAGCCACCTCATGGCTCCTCGGAGCCAGGCTGCTAATTGGGTGTCAAATAAGAAGTGGTCGTATGTGGAACTAAAACTGGACGGATTCATTTTAAAGTAGGATTCTTACAATTGCCAGGCAGAGATATTCATCGCAAGCAGCTGTGTTTTTAAACATATTTTATTCCAAAGGACAGGAAGTTGGACTTTCAGACCCGAGACAGCACTGCGGATAAGGAAGTGCTGGCTGGTTAGTGTCGTGCAGGGCTCTGTGAGAGTCTGGTGCTCTCTCAGAACTTGTAAAAATTCCACTCCTTATCGACATGCAACAGGAAGAGGAGCTGCTAACAGCACTGTCTGCACAACTCAAATAATTGAAACGTGGCTGCCTGAGAGAGAACCCAACTGTCTGAAGTGAACCACCACAAATGGATTCCTGGGTGATGCGATGGATTAGGCTCGATTGTGGTCACAGCAAAGGCCGGGGATGAGCAGACGCATTGCAACATAGTTCTGTACCACTTGCTTCTTGAGGCTGGAGCTAACGAAATGCTTAAACCGAGCGAGTGATTTGTGACATCCCATAACAAATCCCACAAAACTTCTACGCTTCCCACATTCGATGATGTTAGATTGCCAAGTCTTGCACATTCTGCATAAAACCCCTTCCCGAGAGGCAGTGAGCAGTAATAAGTCATGTGCCCCAATTGTGAGCAGCTGATGATTGGCTGAAAAGGAACTCGGTGCGTTGTCATCCAGAGGGGACCTTGTTTGCCCGTATGTTTTCCCAGTCCAGGAGCTGTATCACAACCAAAGCACAAAGCATGGAGAAAAGACTGCTCCACCAACTGAAATGGTCCTTTAATGAGGGGGTGGAGATGGGTCCAATTCTGGCACCAGCTCTCCTTGTCTAGTGAGGTTCCACACTGGGAGTGAAGCAGAGCAAAGATACCTTGTACTGAATGCGTGCAAGAGCGACTGGGCTTCTCACAACCCAATGAGGTGGTGGCGTTAGCGAGCAGGGTTGGGGTGTAATGTACAACCGGATGGCCTGTTTGCAGGGTGTGTTATATAGGCCTGCTGCTTGTTGCAGGGTTCGCGTTATCCAATGTCTCCTCTTTTGTTGGATAAAATAAAATTACAGGCGTTTGAGGCGAGGGGGAAAAAAACCATGTTGGTCGGGTTGAAGATTCAGTCTCGGTTCCCTGCTGCTCTCTACAGCAGGAACTTGCTGCTGGAGGCTGCAGTCTTAACGGAGAGTGAAAAGGTCATATCCAACTGCTCGTAAGCTCTGAGGAGGTTGGAAATGGAAGTTCCTGAAGGAACCGCGAGAGAGCTGCAGCTCGAGTCTGTAATGTGCGAAAGGGGATTGCACCCTTTTTAATTGCTCCTGTCCCATAACTGACGGCTCCGGCCAGTTCCCCCCATTGATTCCTTCCTTTCCTCCCTGGAAGGCAGTGATCTGTGCCGGGGTTGCGCGGGAGGTGAATCGTGCCGGGGTTGCGCGGGCGCTGAATCGTGCCGGGGTTGCGCGGGCGCTGAATCGGGCCGGGGTTGCGCGGGCGCTGAATCGGGCCGGGGTTGCGCGGGCGCTGAATCGGGCCGGGGTTGCGCGGGCGCTGAATCGGGCCGGGGTTGCGCGGGCGCTGAATCGGGCCGGGGTTGCGCGGGCGCTGAATCGGGCCGGGGTTGCGCGGGCGCTGAATCGGGCCGGGGTTGCGCGGGCGCTGAATCGGGCCGGGGTTGCGCGGGCGCTGAATCGGGCCGGGGTTGCGCGGGCGCTGAATCGGGCCGGGGTTGCGCGGGCGCTGAATCGGGCCGGGGTTGCGCGGGCGCTGAATCGGGCCGGGGTTGCGCGGGCGCTGAATCGGGCCGGGGTTGCGCGGCAGCTGAATCGTGCCGGTGTTGCGCGGCAGCTGAATCGTGCCGGTGTTGCGCGGCAGCTGAATCGTGCTGGGATTGCGCGGGTGTGGTGTGAATCGTGCCGGGGTTGCGCGGGCGCTGAATCATGCAGGGGTTGCGCAGACGTGGTGTGAATCGTGCCGGGGTTGCGCGAGCGTGGTGTGAATCGTGCCGGGGTTGCGCGAGCGTGGTGTGAATCGTGCCGGGGTTGCGCGGGCGTGGTGTGAATCGGGCAGGGGTTGCGCGAGCGTGGTGTGAATCGGGCAGGGGTTGCGCGAGCGTGGTGTGAATCGTGCCGGGGTTGTGCGGGCGCTGAATCATGCAGGGGTTGCACGGGCGTGGTGTGAATCGGGCAGGGGTTGCGCGAGCGTGGTGTGAATCGTGCCGGGGTTGTGCGGGCGCTGAATCGTGCAGGGGTTGCGCGGGCGTGGTGTGAATTGGGCTGGGGTTGCGCAGGCGTGGTGTGAATCGGGCTGGGGTGCGGTCTCGCGGGCGCGGGTGGCCCGTGAATAACTCGCCCAGTGGCCGTGTGACCTGTACAGCAAATACTGGCAGAATAGCCAATCAGGGAGAGTATGACAGCTGAGCCCAAACCTTTTCAAACATGCACATGCACACTTCTACAGGAGTCAGTGGGCAGCCGTTAGGAACAGGAACCCTGGCTGATTTCTTTTTCTCTCTCCTTCCTTTAACCTGTGGGCTCAGATACCACCCAGCTGACCTCGCTCAGTACTGAGTAGGGATTCAACCTTCTGATCTGTGTGGCTCTGTACACCACCTGGTCCCTTTGCCCAGGAGGCATCACAGCAAGTTCTGTGCCGTCTCTTGTACATGGATCGAGCCTCCCTTCTGTGCTCCCAGTATCTCTGATGTCTAACTCTCTTTCAAAACATCTCGTATTCCAGAATGTCTGTCTCTATTCATTCAGTGCTTTTGTCTTTGTGTATTAACTCTTGATCTATCTGTCCATTTTACTGTTATGTATGGTATCACCCCTGAAACAGTGCACTTGACTCAACCAAACACATCACTGATGAAAACTTTAACGAATATTTCAAACACAGTTTGCAGCATTTTTTTTTGTGAAGACCGTGTTTAATATAACAAATTGTTCAGTTTAAAAAAAAAACTTATTTTGTGAATTTAATGTTCATCAATGTGAGGGATGTCCATTCTAAAGACTAGTGTCAGCATCAGGCAGGGCAGGTACAGTACGGGTTAGCTACAGAGTAAAGTTCCCTCTACACTGTCCCATCAAACACTCCCAGGGCAGGTACAGTACGGGTTAGATACAGAGTAAAGTTCCCTCTACACTGTCCCATCAAACGCTCCCAGGGCAGGTACAGCACGGGTTAGATACAGAGTAAAGCTCACTCTACACTGTCCCATCAAACACTCCCAGGGCAGGTACAGCACGGGTTAGATACAGAGTAAAGCTCCCTCTACACTGTCCCATCAAACACTCCCAGGGCAGGTACAGCACGGGGTTAGATACAGAGTAAAGCTCCCTCTACACTGTCCCATCAAACACTCCCAGGGCAGGAACAGCACGGGTTAGATACAGAGTAAAGCTCCCTCTACACTGTCCCATCAAACGCTCCCAGGGCAGGTACAGCACGGGTTAGATACAGAGTAAAGCTCCCTCTACACTGTCCCATCAAACACTCCCAGGGCAGGTACAGCACGGGTTAGATACAGAGTAAAGCTCCCTCTACACTGTCCCATCAAACACTCCCAGGGCAGGTACAGCACGGGTTAGATACAGAGTAAAGCTCACTCTACACTGCCCCATCAAACACCTCAGCCCTGACCTTAGAAGAGCGCACCCTGCTGTACCAATGTGCCATTTTTCCATTTCCCATCCCAGTAGTCTTCAGGCCTTTGGGAATGAGATGAATGCAGTTATAAGGGTCCATGTCCAGTGACAACTGAACTGAGACAAATCAGTCCTTTTTTTAAAAAGCACCCCAAAGAAGCCTAGGATACCGTTGGCCAAGTCTGGTGTGTGTGTTTGGACTCAAGTGCCGGGGTCTGGTGTGTTGTCCGTACATACTACAGCTCCTGCATTCCATGGTTTACCTCATGCTGTTCTATAGCCTTTATTCAATCTTCTTCTTTCTCCTCCACTCCCATGCCGTTACTTCTTTAGAATCGAAACATAAGTCCAGAAGAAATAGATCTAAAGAATGAACCTTGGTATAAATTCTTTTCGGAGTTGGAGTTCGGGAAGCCGGTAAGTCGCTAGCTAACTTGAAAATCGGTTGAGCGTTTTTTTTTCATTGTAACAAAGTGATGAGGAATAATTTCACCAGAGTTGAAGCATTCTTATTCAGGTGCTTTAGACGCGTAATGAGTCATTTTCTCTGTTTAAAAAAAAAAATAGTTGGCAAAATGCAGCGATGGCTGCCCCATTATTATGCAGTCACTGGGTGTGTTCTGTGCCTATCTCAGCCAATAGCCTCGGTGCCCCAGGGCTAGCGATGAGGCATCAAGCTGGGGCGTGCCTGTGTGAGGACATCGGGTGAGCACAGAAATCGGGCTCTGGCGCGATGCCCTCTGCAGTCAAAAAGCCCGCTCTCTCTCATTGTCTAGGCCCGCACTTGCCTGCACTTTAAGAAGGGTCACTTGGCTGAGGTATTGGAGGCTGCCTGGTGCCCTGAGATCCAAACCCCAGCGAGAGTCAGCTCCTTTGGGAGAGGGAGAAAAAACGGCAGTGATTCATTTCCACACATACTGGTGATTAGAAAATCAGCTCAGTGTCTGGCTGAATGCAGAGCTCCCAACAGAGAGCTCATTGTTTCAGCAAACAGATCACCTTGGGGCCGAGATCCCAGTCTCGCCAACCCTCCAACAGGTCACCAGTGTGGCCCCGCCCCGCTCCCCCCTCTCCTCTCCCTCCCCCCCCCCCCCACCCCACCAGGCTCTTGCGCCTCGGAATTGGGGGGAGAAATTCCACCAGGAAGGGCTGCAGCTGCGGGAATTGCCAGCGACGCCGATCCCTGTCCCTGGCAGAGCGAAGGTGCCGATCTCTGGTCCTCTGGTGCTTCCTGCCAGCTCCACACTGAGCATCCCTCAAAATAGACACCCGGTGTTGGGACAAGGAATGGAAGAGGGAGGTCCGGGAACGTCCCTTCTTGCCCCGTTGCCACGGTTACACATTCCACTCCGCTTCCCGGAAATCCCAGGGCGATGGAAAGGGGGCGGAGAATCGGTGAGGCGGGTCTGTGCCCATTTTTCTCTCTCCCGCCTCTTTCCGCTGTCGGGGTCATTGAGACTTGTTGTGAGGGTGTGTTTACACCACGGGTGAGTCACGTGGCACTGCCACCGAGGAGCCTCGGCAATCGCTGCTTGTGTCTCTGGTGGCGGGTGTGAAGCACCTTGGCCAACACTAGCCATGTGGTAAATCCAGAGCTGGTTCAGACTCCGGAGAGGAGCCGGGCACAGCCTCACTCTGCTGGCAACTGACACCACGTGCAGTCCAGGATCGGCCCGGGTTTAGGGAGTGCCCAGTGGGTCCCTTCAACCTGTTTAACTGTCTCTGCAATTAACCTAAATGTCTGGCCAGAGCAGACACTGTCTCCCGCAATGTCGGGAGAGATTTGCAACGTGTCACCTGGGCTTTGTGGATTGGCTGCTAAGAGAAAGAAACTGAGACCAAGGCAAAAACAGACAGACAGAGAGTCCAAGAGAGAGTCTGTTTGAAAATGGCGAGTTGGGTGAGATGCAGTGGTCTCCTGGCGCAGAGAGGAGAGGATTCTCTTGGTGAGAGAGTGTTTCAAGGGTGAGACTTCCCACCTATTAGCTTCAGACTGAAAGTTTTGTCTTGTCTTCATTCAGAGCCAGAAGTCCAAGGCTCTGCGGGCCAAGAAGTTCGATGGCGGCACATCCGTTCACCAGGCGCTAAACCGACACCTAAACCTCCATTATGGCGGGAAGGAAGCACCTGTGTGGTGGGGGTGGTCACGGCCTGGGTCTGTGGAGGGGAGTGAGGGGTCACGGCCTGGGTCTGTGGAGGGGAGTGAGGGGTCACGGCCTGGGTCTGTGGAGGGGAGTGAGGGGTCACGCCCTGGGTCTGCGGGGGTGAGGGGTCACGGCCTGGGTCTGCGGGGGTGAGGGGGTCACGGCCTGGGTCTGCGGGGGTGAGGGGTCACGGCCTGGGTCTGTGGAGGGGAGTGAGGGGTCACGCCCTGGGTCTGCGGGGGTGAGGGGTCACGGTCTGCGGGGGTGAGGGGTCACGGCCTGGGTCTGCGGGGGTGAGGGGTCACGGCCTGGGTCTGCGGGGATGAGGGGTCACGCCCTGGGTCTGCGGGGATGAGGGGTCATGCCTGGGTCTGCGGGGGTGAGGGGTCATGCCCTGGGTCTGCGGGGGATGGGGTGAAGGGTCACGCCCTGGGTCTGCAGGGATGAGAGGTCATGCCTGGGTCTGCGGGGATGAGGGGTCATGCCCTGGGTCTGCGGGGGATGGGGTGAAGGGTCACGCCCTGGGTCTGCAGGGATGAGAGGTCATGCCTGGGTCTGCGGGGATGAGGGGTCATGCCCTGGGTCTGCGGGGGGAGGGGTGAAGGGTCACGCCCTGGGTCTGCGGGGATGAGGGGTCATGCCTGGGTCGGCGGGGGAGGGGGTCAGGGGTCACGGTCTGGGTCTGCGAGGGGAGGTGTCACGCCCTGGGTCTGCGGCGGGAGGGGTGAGGGGTCACGCCTGGGTCTGCGGGGGTGAGTGGTCACGCCCTGGGTCTGCGGGGGGAGGGGGGGGTCATGCCCTGGGTCTGCGGGGTGAGGGGTCACGCCCTGGGTTTGAGGGGGTGGGGGGAGGTGTCACTCCCTGGGTCTGCGGGGGGAGGGGTCACGCCCTGGGTCTGCGGGGGAGGGGGTCAGGGGTCATGCCCTGAGTCTGCGGGGGAGGGGGAGAGGGGTCAGGCCTGGGTCTGTGGGGAGGGGGACAGGGGTCATGCCCTGGGTCTGCGGGGGAGGGGGACAGGGGTCATGCCCTGGGTCTGCGGGGGAGAGGGGTCAGGCCTGGGTCTGTGGGAGTGAGGGGTCAGGCCTGGGTCTGTGGGGGTGAGGGGTCACGCCCTGGGTCTGCGGGGGAGGGGGTCAGGGGTCATGCCCAGGGTCTGCGGGGGAGGGGGAGAGGGGACAGGCCTGGGTCTGTGGGGGTGAGGGGTCAGGCCTGGGTCTGCGGGGAAGGGGTCACGCCCTGGGTCTGCGGGGGAGGGGGTCAGGGGTCACGCCCTGAGTCTGTGGAGCTGCACTCCGCCTAATCTGATGCCTGCAGGGGATACAATAAAAAATCTTGTGGGTATTCGAATAGTGTCAAACCCGTAGTGACTGACATGCCAGTGTAAATAATGGTCTATTTCTGTTGTCCTGTATTGCAATCCTGGATATCAGCCGTTTATCAATGTGGTAGGTACTGGATTCGATTAGCAATCCACTCGGACCGATCAGCCATTGCCGCTCCTGCTCCATTCCAATCCTTGACATCTTATAGCGGCAGTAAAAAAAAACTCATCTGTCCCCTTAGGCAAAAGGAATGATAAACCGGCCTCGGGAGATGGTTACAGAGAAAGTTATTGTAAAACGAACTTGTCAGTTGAAAGCTTTCCTCTCTGGTGTGCTGCTCGCGAGGCCTCCAGCTCTCTCCCGCCACTGTTAGATGACTCCTTAATGTTTCTTCCTGTCTGTTCTGAATCAACCCTGTAAAGTGGCAACTAGGGGGTCAACACATAACCCGGCACCATCTTAAATCCTTGCTTTGGCCTGCTAACCACCGTAGCCTTGCTCCCGCCTCGCAACGCATGCTGCCTAAAGGCTGCAAGCAAGTATTTCAAATGTGCTGCAGCTTAAATGTTAAATCTCTCTATGCAAGAACGTGCAGCCCTCCACTCCCCCCTGACCCGTGCTGAATTTGCGGAGATGGCCGGGTCTCGGCAGTGTGCCTCTGGGCCAGAGAGGGGTGGGGGAAGCGGGGAATAAGCCGAGGTTTCTACTCCGGATCGCTGTCTAATGACTCCTGCTGGACACTGCGCCTGTGTGTGTTATCAATGTTGGGTGGGCTTGGGTGCGATGCCCCTGTGATCGAATAGCCGCGGGGTTCTCAAATAAAAATTGAAAATGCTGGAAATACACACAGGTTGTGACATTTTGACTGTGTACCTTTCACTGATTCTGATGACATGTATACACATCTGGAATGCCACAACCTCTGGGGTGAGGTTGTGGGGGGGAATGGGGTGGGGGTGGATGGGCGGAATAGGGTGGGGGGGGGATAGGGTGGGGGGATGGGAGGGGTGTGGGTGAGGGGATGGGAGGGGTGTGGGTGAGGGGATGAGCAGGGGTGTGGGGGAGATGGGAGGGGGGAGGGGTGGGATAGGGTGGGGGATGGGGCGTGTGGGGGAGGGGATGGGCGGGGGGAGGGGTGGTGTGGGAGGGGGATGGGCGGGGGGAGGGGTGTGATTGTGGGGGGGATAGGGTGGGGGATGGGGGTGCGTGTGGGGGGGATGGACGGGGGGAGGAGTGTGGGTGTGGAGGGGGGATGGGCGGGGGGAGGAGTGTGGGTGTGGGGGGGCGTGTGGTGGGGGGGGATGGGCGGGGGGGAGGAGTGTGGGTGTGGGGGGGGGAGGGGTGGAGTGTGGGGGTGGGGATGGGCGGGGGGAGGAGTGTGGGGGGGATGGGGGGATGGGCGGGGGGAGGAGTGTGGGTGTGGGGGGGGGGATAGGGTGGGGGATGGGGGCGTGTGGGGGGGGATGGGCGGGGGGAGGAGTGTGGGTGTGGGGGGGAGGGGTGGAGTGTGGGGGGAGGGCTGTGATTGTGGGGGGGGAGGGGTGGGGGATGGGGGCGTGTGGGGGGGGGATGGGCGGGGGGAGGGGTGTGATTGTGGGGGGGATCGGGTGGGGGATGGGGGCGTGTGGGGGGGGGATGGGCGGGTGCACTGCAGGCGGCCAATGCGATACCGCCCAACGTTTGCTACCGCCCAAGGCAAACTTCTACCCCACTGACCGTTGCTGTGGTTACCGTCCTCACCCAAGTGGCCACATGTGCGCATCAGAAAACTATTCGGCCATGCAGGCCTCACGGTGGGAACGGGGGTCTGCCCCCGCCCCCGCCCCTACACACGCGCAAACTGGTTCCAGCAGGAGCCATTGGTCAGCGTTCCGGAGTGGGAGCCCCGGCCGATGTTTCTTTTGCTCCTTCCCTGGCGCATGTTTAGCCCGCCAGTGACCCCGCCTCCTGCCTTGGCTGAGATTAACCAATTCAGCAGAGACCAGGAATCGAGCCGGTTACTGCCCAGCCGACTTGGCTCAGTGACGCCCCTCCCACCCCCCCGGCCTGTACCAACAGAGTCCTGGGCACAAGCAGCCAATTCTGAATTTGATTCCGATCCCAGATTCTGCGATCCATCTCGATTTTGACCTCCTGGTTCCCACGTTCCTTGTGATGTTTTTGTTCTGTTCATTTCTTCATTTCCTCCTTTGGTCTTCATCAGCCTCCAAAAAAGATATGGGATTATACGCCAGGAGAATGCTCTATCCTGTCTTTAGAGGATAGGAAGGTAACTTGTGCGCCTGTTTCTCTGATGTGCTGTGTGACCATCCCATAGCTTTAACCCTTCAGATACTGCAACTGATCAGCTTCTGAAAGAGGAAGATTTGAAGTCCCTGCTTTGGGGGTGACTTTTCAGCTGCACTAACCCTGTCTTCTCTCTTTCAGGGGCTGACTTACCAGCCTTTTCTGTTTTCATTACAGACTTTCAGCATTTGTGTTTTTTTTCCTTTCTTTAACGTTTGCAATCAGCATTGTTTCCCTGGTCCTCAGATCATTGCAAAAATGATTAGTTACTCATTGAATGCTTTGATATCAAATCACTGTGGATGTATGACTGTAATCACCCGGTGCATGTTGCGTCCCTGTGCAGATAGACCATGAAAGCAGCCCTTGCAAATGGTGTTAGCAGCAACTGAATATTTCTTCTTCTTGGTCTCTTCCCTGCATTGCCCACGAGGCAACCCATTTGTTACAGCGTTTCCCATCTGGCGGATCTCGCTCTGGGTTGTTTCCGGAGCGAAGACCCGTTTTTTTTTCTTAACGAGTTCTGACTCGCAACCCCCGACCAGGAGAATCGGCTGGGCATGGTGGAAGGGGGGCGGGTTACCCCGCTCCCAGCGGACACCAGTATCCCGCTCCATATCAACCCAGGATTCAGAAACTGGAACTCTTGTCTCCGCTCGTCCGGGGCTGTTTGGGGCAGGGCTCGAACCCAGAACCTTTCGACTCCGAGGTGGGAATACGACCGCTCAGCCAAGGATCACGCCACCATTAAATATTTAGAGGGTGGAAATTGAGATGGGCTTTTTTCTAAATCTTTCTTTGATATAGGATGACACATTGGACTGACCACTTCCTGTAGTACCATCTCCTCATGGACTGTACAGAAAGTAGGAATAGAATGGGGGAGGGGGGATAGAGAGAATCATTTTCTGTTTCCAACACAAGCTCACAGTATGTACTGTTCTGTGATGCCTACAATAGGAACTCCTGAATCAAGTAACACTTCATTTGTATTAGCTAAGAGTCTTTGTGTTGCCACAAAGCCACAAGAATTAACCAGCCAAGTGAGGACAGATCTCAGGAGTCACATTTTGCAGGAGCCAGCTGGCCTATAGTTGAAGGTCGGCCATTGGGGAGTGACCACTGAAGGTCGGCCATTGGGGAGTGACCGCTGAAGGTCAGCCATTGGGGAGAGACCGCTGAAGGTCAGCCATTGGGGAGAGACCGCTGAAGGTCAGCCATTGGGGAGAGACCGCTGAAGGTCAGCCATTGGGGAGAGACCGCTGAAGGTCAGCCATTGGGGAGTGACCGCTGAAGGTCAGCCATTGGGGAGTGACCGCTGAAGGTCGGCCATTGGGGAGTGACCGCTGAAGGTCGGCCATTGGGGAGAGACCGCTGAAGGTCAGCCATTGGGGAGAGACCGCTGAAGGTCAGCCATTGGGGAGTGACCGCTGAAGGTCAGCCATTGGGGAGTGACCGCTGAAGGTCGGCCATTGGGGAGTGACCGCTGAAGGTCGGCCATTGGAGAGTGTAGGACTTGTGGAGGTTGCAGAGGTCAGTAGGATGAGGCTGGGGTTTGGGTGTGCCATTTGATGTAAGGCTGGAGGAGGTTGCAGAGCACGGTAGGATGAGGCTGGGGTTTGGGTGTGCCCTGTGGTGTAAGGCTGGAGGAGGTTGCAGAGGTCAGTAGGATGAGGCTGGGGTTTGGGTGTGCCCTGTGGTGTAAGGCTGGAGGAGGTTGCAGAGGTCAGTAGGATGAGGCTGGGGTTTCGGTGTGCCCTGTGGTGTAAGGCTGGAGGAGGTTGCAGAGCACGGTAGGCTGAGGCTGGGGTTTGGGTGTGCCCTGTGGTGTAAGGCTGGAGGAGGTTGCAGAGCACGGTAGGATGAGGCTGGGGTTTGGGTGTGCCCTGTGGTGTAAGGCTGGAGGAGGTTGCAGAGGTCAGTAGGATGAGGCTGGGGTTTGGGTGTGCCCTGTGGTGTAAGGCTGGAGGAGGTTGCAGAGGTCAGTAGGATGAGGCTGGGGTTTGGGTGTGCCATTTGATGTAAGGCTGGAGGAGGTTGCAGAGGTCAGTAGGATGAGGCTGGGGTTTGGGTGTGCCCTGTGGTGTAAGGCTGGAGGAGGTTGCAGAGGTCGGTAGGATGAGGCTGGGGTTTGGGTGTGCCCTGTGGTGTAAGGCTGGAGGAGGTTGCAGAGGTCAGTAGGATGAGGCTGGGGTTTGGGTGTGCCATTTGATGTAAGGCTGGAGGAGGTTGCAGAGGTCAGTAGGATGAGGCTGGGGTTTGGGTGTGCCCTGTGGTGTAAGGCTGGAGGAGGTTGCAGAGCACGGTAGGATGAGGCTGGGAGCTGTATCTTGGGGAGGTTGGAGAGCCAGAGTGGAGGGAGTCCAGGGAGAGATTCCTAAATGAGGATGGAAGAGCCAGCGGAAAGGTGGACTGTATTGAAGGCCACAGAAAGGTTGAGGAGGGACAACATACTGTGGCCTCAGTCACGCGTGATATCAGTGACTTTGGTTGGTGTGGAATTGGAGGTGTGGGCGGAACAGAAGCCAGAATAAAGGGATTCAGACAGGGAATGTTGGGTGAAGATGGCGTATTGAAGGAGCTTAAGGAGGAAAGGGAGGTTGGAAGTGAGGCGAGATAGGTGAGTCATTGTGAGACAGTCTAACCCTTGATTGTCTTGTCCACTGTAAGGGTGCAATGAGATCACTAGACAGCTCAGAGGGTAGATGCCCCATGCTTGAGTCAACTAGATCGAAGAGTTGTATCCCAGGTCTGTGTTGAGTTGGATAATCTCAACTGGGGCAGTAATTGGAGCACAATTGGTCTCGGCAATTGGGGAGGTGGAAGAAAAATCAGCCAGGGATACCGTTCCTGATCGCCTTGCAGTGACCCCTTCCAGAAAGAGTGCGTGTGGATATCCAGGAATGACTGGATTGGGCTCAACTGTGACGACGCCCTTACAGTCAAATAGCCTGCTGATGCTCATTCTTTAGACTCCTACATGAAGAATAATGAGCACGGGACCACTGGGCTGTGGGTGCCCCTGGCACTGTGACCCAACACCGGAAACTGGGCAAGAGAAAATTCCCACCTCCCAGAAAAATTCCCACTCTTTCAGGAAAATAACAACTGGGTCCTGGTGAAGTGTGGGAATCGGTGCATATGTAACTTAAATCCCTTGAGGTTGGGGGGGGGGGGGGTAGAATATAAACTGAATAAAATGATCAGTAAACTGAGACTGAGCCTTCGAAAAATGAATCCAATTTGAGGAAAAAAACTTTCATTTATTTCTGTTACATGACTGCTGACTCCCAACATGTGTCATTTTAATATTTTGCTCATACGACTCCTCAATATGTGTGTGGGTGTGTTGCTGTGTGGGTTTGCACCTTGAAATTCAAACTTTCTGTTAACTTAAACAAGAAACAGCAGTGTTTAATCTGCAGTCGTTTTGTAAAGAGCAGCTTCTTGTCGATGTGTGGTTGTTCAGCTCAGTTCTGCGAGTGCGGTCTGTGCCCTCGGGTTTCTCTGTAACACTCGAGCTGTGCTTTTGTGGTGCAGCCACTTTCCTGGTGCACTTGGCTTCTTTAACATGCCAGGGGCGTCCGTTTCCATTTGCTCTAACTGAACTCCCCAATTCTTTTCTCTTTTTTCTCTTCCCCCCCCTCCTCCTCCTCCTCCTCCTCCTCCTCCTCCCTCTTTAATCAGGATCAGCTAGAGAAAGATCTGTCTCTCTACCAGGCTGAGCTAGACACAGATTTAGAAAATATGGAGAAGCTTTTTAGAAGCCAGGACACACGGCTATGGAAGGTATTCTCGACTTTCTCCGGTATCACTCATTCGCTGCATGCATTAACCTTTTCACTGCTGTGAATGAATAGGCCCAGCAATCAATCAGTGCGAGGGTCTGCAGGGAATCCCATGTTGAAGGTTAATAAGCTTGTAATCAATTGATAATTAGCATGCGAATGGCCGAGGCCAGACCTTTTTATGTTCTACTCCTGTACCTTTTAGGGCATGTGTTTTGTTTTTTAACTATTAAAATCATTATTAGATTTTTTTTTTGGTCTTCTGCCGGTGACGATTCAGCTTCTTGCTCGGCTCGTATTGAAAATGTAACTGCTTTTTCTGCACAAGCTGCCCGCAAGAATTGGCTCCAACCCTTTTGTTGGCTGCATTTCAGAGTCGAGATTGGCCATCAGCCCCAGATTCTGTTTCCAGACCTTCCCTGCATCCCAGATGCAATTTTGTACGGGTCCTGTGTGTGTGAGCGAGTGTGTGTGTGTGTTTTTTTTCTCCAACTGCTTCCTGTTGTTGTGCTCGCTGTGGGCCAGTCCCAGCAATATCCACTCCGTCCCCCCCCCCCCCCCCCTTACCCACCCCACTCCGTAACCGGGAATCTGCTCCAGCTGACAGTCCCACCGATGAGACTGGGAGAGCGAGAGGCTGTGAAAGATGGAGCTGCAGACGGTAATTCTCTTCCCGTTATTTCTCCTGCTGGCGAGCTGCCTGCTGTCCAAGTTGCCTGTGATTAGGACTTTCAGATTAGCCAGCTTTTGACGCTTCCTGAGTCAAGTATGCGCTCTGTGGAACAGCAACGGCAGCTGTTGGGAGAGGTGTTTGTGTACTGCTCTCTGCTGTCACATTGAAATGCTTTTGAACAAAGAGCCAGATCTGCTGAGTTCTGTGAAAGGGCACGGGGCAGCGCGAGTCTAACAGTTCGAGAAAGCACAGATAATATAATACAATATTACAGCAAGATTTCTCCCAAATAAGTATCATAGCTCCACTTTAAAAAAAAACTCTCTGTGTGGATGCTATATTAAGAAAGGGATAAGTTGATCAAGACCAGGGATTAGTTTAAAAATGCTCGAGCACTAAGCCCTCCACACTGTATGAGTTCTCCAAGGCCAGTTGGTTATTTTCCCTGCTTTTGGCTTGATGCACAATGACTCATTCACAAACAAAAGAACAGAGGCCAAGCAAGGACCAGCACACTGGCTGTTGTTCAATCTGTCACACACACCCCCCACCCCCCCCCCCCCCCACCCACTCTCTCCCCAACCCTCCCTCCCCCTCCACCACCACCCCGAGGGAACTTCTCAAATCACTGGGTTTATTCAGCCAAGCAAGGGCTCCGAGTCTTGGAACATACGTGTGGTGTGTGAGTTGAAACGAAGCATCAGATCTCAAAGCAGTGCAAGTCTGGGTCCTGCCTGGGAAGTTCACTCGGTGTCAGGGCAACTAGCGTCTTCTTTTTGCCCCCCCCCCCCCCCCTTCTCTGTGATTGTGTGCGTTATTTCAGATTTATCAATGACCCTCTTTGTTTTTTGTCCTTTCAGAGCACAGCCCTGAACTCTCCCTTGGAAATCCCATCCGAACGTTCGACTTAGTAAGTAGCCGTCAGTGTTTTCCAAGCTGAGCCTTTAGCTGTCATTTTGGTTTGTCTCTGGTACGCTGTCATCTCCATCAGTATCTCCAATCTGTGCAATACTGTTGAAATTGCTGCATTTTAATTGCACTGAGCCCCCCCCCCGGCCACAATTCTAAATGCTATGCGATGTGTGTGTACAATCAGGCAAGGCGGCAGAGAATCCCTTGTCACTTGGTGCTCTGAGCAGAATTGGAGGAGGTAGGTTTTGTCTCATTTTTAATGTGAGCTTTACTCTGGACCGTGTTTTAAATAGTCGGGAATTGGAGGAAAAATTGGAAGGATCCCGAGTCTTTCCCAAAAAGAGTTCGGCGAATTATTATTTTTTTTCTGTTCGCCAAAGATTTGACCCCAGAATTTGCAGCGCTGTCTTGCATCAACTTCTCCTCTGTGTGATAATGACTTGGCAAAAGTGATGCACTCATTGTTTACGCTACCCATGATTAAAGACTGTGCCTCTTTAATGTCCACTTTCTCTGGAGAATACAGCTCTGTCAGACCATAAGGTTGCACTGTGCTGTTCTCAGGCTCTTCCTGTGGTGGTCAGGAGCTGTTTATTTACATTGGGCCCATCGGGGCTAACGGTTAGACAGGGTGGGACATGCTCTGCTCTCTTGAGATGCTTTCCCTTTGAAATGTTTGATTCATTCCTGATTTTTTTTTTAAATGCCCATTAGAGGAAGCTAATCTTAAAGGAGAACCGCGCAGTACAAGGGCCCCAAACCAGACCTGCTGCGAGCTTGTCCGAATCCATTTGTAAATCGGCTCCGTTGGTGACTGGAGCAGGGAGCAATTGGATTAAAAATTGCCCAGTGTGATACGGAGCACTTTGGGACGTTTTACTACGTTAAAGGTGCTATATATATGCAAGTTGTTGTTGTTGTTGAGAACAGAAGGCCCCCCAGGCCTGACTCCCAGTCTGCGCTGTTATTTGATCTGAGCCAGAGGGGCAATAGAGCAACTAGCTATAAGATCAAGAAGTAGAGCGGGAATGAAATCGGCCAGGGTTTCCATTCCTGATCTTTCTCCAAATTAGACTCCAGTTAGAAAAGGACAGGTTCAACCTTCGTTCTGCTGCACTCTGCATAGTATTACCTGATATTAGGTAGAACTTGCAGCTCAGAAACAGGCCATTCGGCCCAACAGTTCTGTGCCGGTGTTTCTACTCCACATGAGCCACCTCCCACCTTTCCACTCCATGTTTAAATAGCCCGCTGACACTAACTGGCTAGCCTCCCACGTGGCGAATGATCATTTGGGGTGAGATACCAGCGGGAACTGCAGCCCAGTCACAGTCAACACACCAGGAGAGACGCAAAAGAAGATTGGAGAGAGGGGGTGCGGTGTGGGGGGGTTGTGGGGGGGGCGGGGGAGATGGAGCAGTGGCACAAGTTCTTGTGTTACGATACTGAGCCCAGTGGACAATGGACCAGGCAACATCTTAGCAGCAACATTTGTAATTCCTGTTTTTTTACAATTGTGGCAACTCTCTCTTTCTATTTCTATGTCTCCATTTCTATTTCACTATCTCTAACTCTCTTTCTATAATGTGGACTGGGGTGGACAAATGTGGGAAGTCACACAACACCAGGTTATAGTCCAACAGCTTTATTTGAAATCAAATAATTTCAAATAAAGCTGTTGGACTATAACCTGGTGTTGTGCGACTTCTCTCTTTCTATATATAGAGATATATCTCTATCTCTCTTTCGATCTCTCTCTCTCATTAATACAGCACAGGAGGAGTCCATTCAGCCCATTGAGTCGGTGCCATACTAACTCTTAAACTGGAGCCGTCTACTCCCTGTTCTAATATCCCTGGGTGTGGGAAACAGTCAACATCTACATTTAAAAAAAACCATATAGTAAATACAAAAGAATAAATAAGCTTATCTATATAATTGCCCATGTCCTGTTGAAAATCTCTCTAAATTTTGCTCCCCCTGAGGCCCTTGTCTCCGAGGCCTGTTCTCCACTTTAACTTCTTTTCTCTCCCTTTCTTCTGATTGGCTTATTAATTTCAGCTCCAGATCAGAAACACCAGCATTAAATAACTGGCTTTTTTTTAGCAGTGTTTTGCACCTGTATCAAAGTGTGGTGTCTGGCGAGTGGCGTCTGGCGTGTACTGAGCTGCAGTTTTTAATATAATCCTAGTCGCGCTCTTGTTGTGTTGCACTTGGGGAGTTGAGACCAAGTGTAGAATTTGGGGCAAGTAGAGTTTGGGCGAAGGGGATAATTGAATTGGACCAAGAAGGGGGAGGCGGGGGAAGAAGGAGGCTGAGGAGAGGGAGGAGGAGGGAGGAGAGCGAGGTGAGAGGCAGGAGGAGAGGAAGAAGGGGACAGGAGGGTAGTGGGGTGAGAGAGGGGAGATGGAGGAGCAGGAAGGAGTGGGGAGAGGGCAAAGAGCAAGAAGATGGAGGGAGGGGAGAGAAAGAAAGACCTGCATTTCTATAGCGCCTTTCATGACCTCAGGATGTCCCAAATCGCTTCACAGCCAATGAAGTACTTTTGAAGTGTAGTCACTGTTGTAATGTGGGAAATAGAGGAGTGGAGAGAGAGAGAGAGAGAGAGAGAGAGAATGGAGGGAAACGGGGAGGACAGAGGGGGTTCGATACGAAGGACAATGAGGACATTGGCTTCAATAAGTTAAGTGATGTCCAGTGGGGGAGATGTGCAGTGAGGATGCTGAGTTTTGGTCACCAAGGATGGGAGGAAGGATATGGGGGGGCAGGGGTGCTCTCACCCTTCCCACCCCTCTACCCCTCCCCCATCCTTCACCCTCCCATCTCCTTCCCCCCCACTTGGTCCAATTCAATTACCCCTCATGCCCTCTAACCTTCCTTGACCTTCTACACTTGGTCTTGACAACTCATGTGCAACACCCCGGGAGAGCGGCATCCTCCAATACGGCCTGAATAATGTAGCGAAGAGACCTGTTAGTTACTTTGAAAAGTAAACTCTTGAGCCGAGATTAGATTAAATGTTAGTCACGTGATTGCTGGTGGAATTCCTTGCTGTTAGTGTGGTCCAGAATAGCTACAAACTGTTCGGGTGGCCCTCTGTCCGGCTCTGCGGTACGCTCGCCTTGAAAGATAAAACATATGGTCAGTAAATGGTTTTAAGGCCCGGGATAGTTTACTATTTCTGTCATTTAATTACTTGTGAAAAGTTTTCTTGTATTCGAGGCTGGTTTGAGAGGTTTACGTCGCTGTTGTAAAGCCACTGAAATCTTTTCGAGGTTTTACTGGTTTTGATCGGCAGGTAGGAGTTCCATCTAGTGTGTGACAGTGGGCAGGTACTGTCCTCTGTTCTCCTGGGATCTTTCTACCCCTGTTCAATTGGAAGTCTGGGTGGACTCTCTGACAGCAGGAATAATGTGCAACTTCATAGAATCAGAGAATCTTACAGTACAGAAGGAGGCCAATCATGCCTGTGCTATCCAGTTAGTCGCACTCCCTGCTCTTTCCCCTTTCTAGGGTAGATAGAGAGAAGTTATTTCCAGTGGTGGAGGAATCCAGAACTAGGGGAATCAAGGGATATGGGGATAGTGCAGGATGAGGTAGAAGATCAGCCATGATCTTATTGAATGGCGGAGCAGGCTCGAGGGGCCAAATGATGTACACCTGCTCCTATTTCTTATGTTCTTATAATCTTAAAATTAGAGCTAGGCTAATCAGGAAATACTTTTTCAAACAAAGGGTTGTGGAAATCTGGAACTGCCCCCCAAAAGGCTGTGGATGCTGGGTGCCAATTGAAATTGAGATCGATTAGATTGTTGTTGGTTAAAGGAATCGAGGGATATGAAGCTAAGCTGGGTAAATGGAGTTGTGGTACAGATCAGCCATGATCTAATTGAATGGGGGAACAGGCTCGAGGGGCCGAATGGCCTATTTGTGTTCCTAAAATGGCTGTCTCTGGACTTGAACGGGCCGTGAAGGCAGAAACTGGGAGGAATCGGGTGGTGAAAGCAGAAAATTGTGTTGGGGTCTAAATTACGGTATTTGACCCCTATGTGTATTGGTTCCTGGGGCTCTGCCGGCCACAGGAGCTCTGGTTGCCAGGATTAACATCTGTTGGAAAACTGGAGCAACGTAAAAGCAGCAGTAAGTGGGCGGGGCGATCAGTCACAATAATTACAGTCCGCGACCGTCGCTGTTTTTGAGCACAAAGGGGGCGATAAAGAGACAAAAGATGGGCCCCTACAGTTAGTATCGCGAGCACGGCACGGAGGGAGTCACTGCACCCAGCAAAGTGAGAGAGATGAATTATCCAGCAGACAGATGTGGGGCCATATTTTGCTCTTTGCTAATTTCAGTGAAAAATTAAACATTGCAGTCTGGGTAGAATGGTGCCGTATGGGTAACAATTGTTAATGAAAGAAAGAAAGACTTGCATTCACCGGACGTCCCAAAGCGCTTTACAGCCAATTAAGTACTTTTTTTGGAGTGTAGTCACTGTTGTAATGTAGGCAACGCGGCAGCCAATTTTCGCACAGCAAGCTCCCACAAACAGCAATGTGATGATGGCTAGATAATCTGTTTTAGTGATGTTGATTGAGGGATAAATATTGGCCAGGACGATTTGTCTGCTCCCAGGATTCCACTTTGTCCAAAAAATTGTGGTAAGGAATATGGGCGATAAATAAATAAATACACTGTGCTTGTTAATGCCTTGTCGAGTCCACTAATGAGGTTGCACAGCTGAAAGGAAACATGAGTATTTTACTCGGGTCAAATTTGGAGTTACTGAGTGGAATGAACAGGAAATATAATACCCCATCAGATGGTGGGGGGCGGGGGTAGGAATCGATTGTTTCTCATCTGGTCTCTGAATGTTACGTAAGCCGTGTCACCAGGGAGAGAAATGAATGGAGAAATCCAATCCCTGGGATTGAGGGGGTGTAAAGAAAGGATCTGGGATATTGGACTAAATAAACTGGGAGTTCCAGTATCCACTCCAGGACACCCTTTGAATATCTGTCCACAATTGAAGCTTTTCTTGTATCAGAGGGCGAAAATCAAACCCAATTATATTCACATCAAGCCTCTATGACAAGATTATCAGCAATTTTTGTCTTCCTGGGTACCCTGGAGTCCCAAAGGGGTCACAGACAGTTACTTCCTGTCCTCATTACTGTGCAGATATCTCGGGTTTGTGATACTATTAGATCTTGATTTAGGATTTATCCACCAATGAGGGAACGATGCTAAGAACAACCCTTTCCAAACCTCCAGGCCCACGAAATCCAAACGGGACCATCCGGCGAGGGAGAAATACGTGTAGGACTGAGCTGTCCCGGCTTTGAAAGAAAGACAAGTGGCTTGCCTTTATATCGTGCCTTTCGTGTACTCAGTATGTAAAGGGGAGGGTTGATGAAGGCGGGGCGAATGATATTGTGTATATGGACTTTCAAAAGGCATTTGATAAAGTGCCACGTAATAGACTTGTAAGCAAAATGATAGCCCATGGGATTAAAGGGACAGTGGCAGCGTGGATACAACATTGGCTCAGGGACAGAAAGCGGAGAGTGGTGGTGAACGGTTGTTTTTCAGACTGGAGGGAAGTACACAGTGGTGTCCCCCCCCAGGGGTCGGTATTAGGACCACTGCTCTTTTTGATATAAATGAATGACCTGGACTTGGGTGTACAGGGCACAATTTCAAAGTTTGCCGATCACACAAAACTCGGAATGTAGTAAACAATGAGGAGGATAGTAACAGACTTCAGGAGGACACAGATAGACTGGGGAAAGGGGCAGACACATGGCAGATGGAACTTAATGCAGTGAAGTGATGCATTTTGCTAGGAAAAAAGAAAGACTTACATTTCTATAGCGCCTTTCACGACCACCGGACATCTCAAAGCGCTTTACAGCCAATGAAGTACTTTTTTTGGAGTGTAGTCACTGTTGTAATGTGGGAAGAGTGAGGAGAGGCAATATAAACTAAAGGGTCCAATTTTAAAGTGGGTGCAGGAACAGAGAGAACTGGGGGTGTACGTACACTAATCTTTGAAGGTGGCAGGACAATTTGAGAAAGTTGTTAAAAAAGCATATGGGATCCTTCGCATTATAAATAAAGGCGTAGACTACAAAAGCAAGAAGTTATGCTGAACCTTTATACAACACTGGTTAGGCCCCAGCTGGAGTATTCTGTCCAAACCTGGGCTCAGCACTTTAGGAAATATGTCAAGACCTTGGAGAGGGTACAGAAGAGTTTTACTGGAATGGTACCAGAGATGAGGGACTTCAGTAGAGAGACTGGAGAGGCTGGGGTTGTTCTCCTTAGAGTAGAGAAGGTTAAGGGGAGATTTAATAGATGTGATCAAAGTTGGAGTTTTGATAGAGTAAATAGGGAGAAGCTGTTCCCAGTGGCAGAAGGGTCGGTAACCAGAGGACACAGATTTGAGATAGGCTGACCATACGTCCCTGTTTTTGGGGGAGTGTCCCCAGGTGAGGTGCCGTGTCCCCGTGCAAACAATGTCCCGGGAAGAGTTCACGAAACTCGTCCCTGAAGTCTACCCCTGGACAGTGAGAGTACCCCCCTGAGCGGTCAGTTTGAGGTTCTAAGGCTAAACTAAACAATAACTTGTACAGCGGCCAGAGTGACTAACTGCGCATGTGTTACTGGGCGGTCTTTCTGTGCATGTGTCGGTTGTTGTTTGAGTTTCTGGCCGGGCTTGTGCTGCTGGATTGTCGGCGCCGAAAGTGCCTGAGAGCGTGGCAACCGGAGCGGGCGAGGGAGAGGCCACGGTGGGAGGGCCCGGTCACTGTCACCAGAGGAAGAGAGGTGTGGGCTAATCCTAGACACTGTGCGGAGTGGGCGGTTCAGGTGTGACTTCAGTCATGGAGGGGTGTCGCTGGGGGGGGTGGGGTCAGTTGTGACCTCAGTCACTGGGGGAGGGGTGGGGTCAGGGGTCAAGTGTGACCTCGGTCACGGGGGTGGTCAGGAGTGACCTCAGTCACTGGGGGAGGGGGTCAGGTGTCTGAATGCACTTCAATAGTGTGGCATCACATCAATCGGCAATTATATGCACACTTGTAGTGTATATGAGCAACTGTTAAAATGTAGGCTGCTTAAAAAAAAATTTGCCTCGCTACACAGCGCAACCTACATTTTCCCTCCTGGCTGCTTTGATGTGCTCCCAACCTGTGTGTCCCCAGATTCAGTTTAGAAAATATGGTCACCCTAATTTAAGGTGATTGGCAAAAGAACCAGAGGCGAGATGAGGCGAAATCTTTTTACGCAGCGAGTTGTTATGATCTGGAATGCAGAACCTGAAAGGATGGTGGAAGCAGATGTAACTTTGAAAAGGCAACTGGATAAATACCTGAAGGGGAAAAAATTTCAGGGCTATGGGAAAGAGCAAAGGAATGGAACTAATTGGAGAGCTCGTTCAAAGAGCCGGTACAGGCATGATGGGCCAAATGGCCTCCTGTGGTGTATCATTCTATGATTCTAGGTGTCCCAAAGCACTTTACAGCCAATGAAATACTTTTGTAGTCTAGTCACTGTTGTAAAGTATGAAACATGGCAGCCAATTTGCACACAGCAAGATCCCACAAACAGCAATGAGATAATCTATTTTAGTGATGTTGGTTGAGGGATAAATATTGGCCAGGACACTGGGGAGAACTCCCCTGCCCTCCTTCAAAATAGTGCCGTGGGATCTTTTATGTCCACCTGAGAGGGTAGACGGGGCCTTGGTTTAACGTCTCGTCCGCAAGACGGCACCTCCAACAGTGCAGCACTCCCTCAGTACTGCACTGGAGTGTCGGCCTGGATTATGGGCTCAGGTCTCTGGAGTGGGACTTAACCCACACCTTCTGACTCAGAGGTAAGAGCACTGCTGGAGGCTTTTGTTGGGGCTAAAATACAGACTCTGACCCATAGGCCACAGTTTGGACAGCCTTACTCTACGCTAATGAGCTGGTTTGTGTTTTATCTTTAATCTCAGCTATATGGGTTAGTAACTATTCAGTTGAGGTGGTCCGTCGTCTCCAAGCCACACTCTGTGCACTGGTTGAATCCCTTGGTCCCCTCCAAACCCGTCAATGGCACAGGGTGGGGATCCTGTCCGAACCGCTGAGGAAGGGTCTCTTTCTGAAACATTAAGCTATATTATTTTTTTGCCATATTTCCTGCCGCCAGGTTCGTGATTCCTGAATTTTCTAATTGTGCCCTGCAGAATGGAGCCAGCTCTGAGTGTGCTGGTTTGTGTGAGCTAGCTCACACTGGAGTAAACAAAATCATTAACCCAGCAGGAAGGTCAGAAAAACATGTTGATGAAATGCCAGGAACATGCAGGAGCTCCTCAGGCGACCCCTGTGACCTTTCCTTGGGCGACCCCCCCCCCCGTGACCCTTTCTCGGGTGATCCCCCCCCCGCCCCCTTCCTTGGGCGACCCCCTCCCCCGTGACCCTTCCTTGGGCGACCCCCTCCCCCGTGACCTTTCCTTGGGCGACCCCCCCCCCCCCCGTGACCCTTTCTCGGGTGATCCCCCCCCCCCCCGTAACCCTTCCTTGGGCGACCCCCCCCCCCCCCCGTGACCCTCGGGCGACCCCCCCCCCGCGACCCTTCCTCGTGACATATGAGGAGAGATTGGGTCGATTGGGTTTATACTTGCTGGAGTATAGAAGAATGAGAGGGGATCTCATCGAAACATATAAAATTCTGACAGGTCTGGACAAACTAGATGCAGGAAGAATGTTCCCGATGGTCGGAGAGTCCAGAACCAGGGGTCACAGTCTAAGGATAAGGGGTAAGCCATTCAGGACAGAAATGAGGAGGAATTTCTTCACCCAGAGAGTGGTGAACCTGTGGAATTCTCTACCACAAAAGGCAGTTGAGGCCAAGTCATTAAATATATTCAAGAATGAGTTAGATATATTTCTTAAAGCTAAAGGTATCAAGGGATATGGGGAGAAAGCAGGAACAGGGTACTGAGTTTGGATGATCAGCCATGATCTCATCGAATGGCGGAGCAGGCTCGAGGGGCCGAATGGCCTACTCCTGCTCCTATCTTCTATGTTGCTATGACACCCTCCCCCCCCCCCCCCCCCGCGACCCTTCCTCGGGCGACCCCCCCCCCCGCGACCCTTCCTCGGGCGACCCCCCCTGCGACCCTTCCTCGGGCGACCCCCCCGCGACCCTTCCTCGGGCGACCCTCGCTTAGGCGACTCATCCTGACAGCCTCTGCCTGATGACCTCAACTCTGATTTACACCCTGTTTGGCCATCATTGGGAGCTGGAATTACAAGCGTTAATTTAAAAAAAAAGGAATTGAATGACTCACCCAGAAATGGATTAACTCAGAACTGACGAGCTGGCTGCGATTTCAGTTTTCAGTGTGCCAGCACTTTGGTGCATGTCATTGGTGCTCCAAATAGTATGATGATAATGTCCCCTGTAATTTGTGCCCATCTGTTCATACACTTCAGCGGCCTTGTCTTTGGAGGCTGAGGTTGTCGTCACAGGGCTGTTAGCGGTGATCAGGTTAATGGGCTGCGTCCCTCCTCACTGCTCTGCTGACACGCTGCTGTGCTGATCCTTGTGCAGATTTCACATGCCTTCCAAAGTAAGCTCGGGTCTCATTGGACTCTCTGAATCGAACTTCTTCTGAACTGTTCCTGTCATTTCACCTCCGCGAGGCCATTCACTGCCACTAAATGCTGAGAAATAGAAGGATGGAGCAGAGAATCCAAAAGTGTTAGAAAGAAGAAAGGACTTGCATTTATATAGCGCCTTTCACGCCCTCGGGACGCCCCAAAGCGCCTCACTGTTGTAACGTTGGAAACGGTGGCGGTGATTTGAGCCCAGCAATCCTGTAGCAATGATAATGACCAGATAATCCACTTTTAGGTGTTGGTTGAGGGCTGAGTATTGGGCGGGGCATCGGGGAGAACTGCCCTGCTCTACTTTTGAAATAGTGGCCATGGGATCTGCCTGAGAGAGCGGACGGGACCTCGGTTTAACATCTCATCCGAAAGACGGCACCTCCGACAGTGCAGCACTCCCTCAGCGCAGCACTGGCGTGTCAGCCTGGATTATATGCTCAGGTCTCTGGAGTGGGTCTTGAACCCACGACTTTCTGACTCAAGAGACGAGAGTGCTGCCCACTGAGTCACTGGCTGACGCAGCGTAATTACAGCATAATGGGTTTGCACACACAGTTTCCATCATAAATGTGAACATAGATTTTTTTTTTTTCCTCTAGTTATATATTCCTAAGGACAGGGTGTGTTAGTTTAAAATGGGGACTGGATTACGTCTGCGTTCCCTGCCCTCTATCCTCCCCCTCCCCCCGCTTCATCTGCAGATGGCATTGCCCGTGACTCCCCATGTGCAACGCCAGGGAGAAGGACTAGTGAATCTGAGCGCAGGCAGTGCTGTTCCTGCACAGCAGCAGACACTGAGCAGGTTCCGCCAGCTCAGATCTAATGTTGCGACGCGGGAGATGATGAATTATAAACACCCTTGACCCGTGGTCCCTGGAAATTAGTCATTTTGCCAGATGGCAATTTTGTGATGAAGAGGACACCATCGATAATCTCTTAACTGTATTCCAAGGCGGTGTATTTACTGGAGTCTGGGTAGGGGAAAGATGAACAATGGTCATTGTTTTAATTTCAGTATCTCGCACAAGTGATTTGTTTTTGTAACTTGACCTATTAGATGCAAATTGCACCATCAAATTAAGCAAAAATTGGACAGTGGCCATTTATCAGAAGATAAATGTTTATTCTAGAATGCTCTCACTTAGTGCTTTAAATGCTTGAGTGTATCCCTGTGTACAAAACACTTCCATTTACATCTACAGGGATAACATGAGCTCTGCTCTGGACATGCAGTTCTATAGTGTTTACTCTAATATCGGTTCCCTGTGAGTGTGCGGTAGAAGGGGCATTTTCCCAACGTGCTCTTCTTGCCGTGTCTCACACTCGCGCCTCTGAGACAGAAGGTCGTGGATTCAAGACCCAGAGACTTGAGCCTAAAATCTAGGCTGACACTCCAGGGTAGTGCTGAGGGAGTGCTGCACCGTTGAAGGTGCCGTCTTTCACATCAGACGTCAAACCGAGGCCCCGTCTGCTCTCTCAGTGGATGTAAAAGATCCCACGGCACTATTTTGAAGAAGAGCAGAGGAGTTCACTCCGGTGTCCTGGTCAATATTTATCCCTCAACCCACATCACTTTAAAAAAAAAAAAAAAAAATCGTTACCACATTGCTGTTTGTGGGAGCTTGCTGTGCAAATTAGCTGCCGCGTTTCCTACATTACAACAGTGACTGCACTCCAAAAGTACTTCACTGCTATTAAAGTGCTTTGGGACATCCTGAGGTTGTGAAAGGTGCTATATAAATGCAAGTCTTTGTCTTTTCTCCTGGTTGGAGCCTGTCCCACTGGAGGCCAGATTGGGAAATCACGGGGAGTGCGCCAGTGTTTACCAACGTATGTTTCTGGTGAGCATCATGCCGGGGACATGCTTTGGGGAAAATCAGCCCTTTTATTCTTTCCCAGGACTTAAACCTGTATAAAACACTGGTTAGGCCTCAGCTGGAGTATTGTGTCCAATTCTGGGCACCACACTTTAGGAAAGATGTCAAGGCCTTGGAGAAGGTGCAGAGCAGATTTACTAGAATGGTTCTGGGGTTGAGGGACTTCAGTTATGTGGAGAGACTGGAAAAGCTGGGATTGTTCTCCTTAGCGCAGAGAATGTTAAGGGGAGATTTAAGAGAGGTGGTCAAAATCATGAAGGGTTTTAGTAGATAGGGAGAAAGTGTTTCCACTGGCAGGAGGGTAGGTAAGCAGAGGACACAGATTTAAGATAATTGGCAAAAGAACCAAAGTGGGAGATGAGGTGACTTTTTATTACACAGCGAGTTGTTATGATCTGGAATGCGCTGCCTGAAAGTGCGGTGGAAGCAGATTCAATAGTAACTTTCAAAAGGGAATTGGATAAATACTTGAAAAGGAGAAATTTGCTGGGCTATGGGGAAAGAGCAGGGGGGAGTGGGACTAATTGGAGAGCTCTTTCAAAGAGCCAGCACAGGCACGATGGGCCGAATGGCCTCCTTCTGTGCTGCAAGCTTCCATGATTCTGGACCCTGTAGATGTCCTTCCCTCTCTCAGCCATCCCCTCTCAATCTACAGCAGAAGTGTTCAAACTAGAGGCCATCAATATAAGATAGTCACCAAGAAATCCAATAGGGAATTCAGAAAAAACTTCTTTACCCAGAGAGTGGTGAGAATGTGGAACTCGCTACCACAGGGAGTGGTTGAAGCGAACAGTATAGATGCATTTAAGAGGAGGCTGGACAAGCATATGAGGGAGAAGGGAATAGAGGGTTATACTGATCGATTTAGATGAGGAAACACGAGAGGAGGCTCGAGTGGAGCATAAACACCGGCATGGACTGGTTGGGCCGATTGGCCTGTTTCTGTGCCGTATATCCTATGTAATCCGATGTAGACATCTTGGGTGAAAAATTCAGTTGGTTGCGCCTCCTGTTAGCGCCTTAAGAGGGCGCTAATGGGGCGCAAAGCAACTAGCGCCCAGGCGCGGAGATGTTTGCGCCGCTCGGGAAATTAACTAGACATTTTGCAGCGGTGCTAAACAGTACCGCCACGATCTCCTGCGCCGGCAGATCGTGACGTCAGTTGAGTGCGCAACGCCCCGGAGTGGATATTGAGTGGCGCCCCCTGCCTTACCGCCTGCCGCTAGCAACGACAGGTTGAGGGGAGCGTTTTGCAGTCAGGAAGGAACTGGGGGAGCGCTATTTAAAGGCGACCGCTTCCTGCCTTTTTTTGTTGCGACATTTTTGAACCACGCAATCAGAGAGAGAGAGAGAGAGACTTCTGGAGAGATTCAACGCTGTGTGAAGGAGTTTTGGGTACTGAGCAGCACTTTGCAGGTTCATTTTGATTTGCCCTTCCTTGTATCGATTTAGAAGAGATTGTGGGGGCTGCACTCTGAGCTCTTTCCCTGGTACTCTCCATTGTTCTTTCCAGCAGATTTGATGTACAGGTCTCTCCAGGCCGAGATTCAAGGCTGCAATGAGCAGGATGTGGATGGAAAGCAAGATCAACCCTCCCCTTTAAGAACTGGCCCGTGCCATTGTGTGTGTGTTCCATTGCTGACTGACATCACATGAGCTTCGCCAGCGCTCTGAGGTAGCGCCTCGCTCCTCGGCCTTTGCGCCTTAAGACAGATGTGTAGCCTGATTTAGTGCTCCAATCACCTCCAGGGGCGATAAAAGTCAAGTTTGCAGTTGGAGGCGATAATTAGCGCCAGGCGCTAATCTTTGCGCCCAGCCGATAATTGCGCCCCAAACGGGGCAATACTGAATTTTTCCCCCTTGTTTCTGTGAGCTGCAAATTCTGGAGCCTCAAGAGCCACATAGAAAATGACTTCCAGCTCTCGGTAATGTGCATATATCTCAAGGTGGTGATATTATTGCCTGGCTCTAACTGTCAATGCTGTGATTGGACTTTCAGGCTCAACTCTTGCTCAACTCCCACTGCTTAAACGGCTGAGTTACGTTGTGTATAAATTGTTGTGGGAGATTGTGGGCCAATCATGAGTTTTTGGTGGTTCAAGGGGCTATCTTTAACAAATACAAAGTCACTTTATTTTATTTTGTATTTTGAAGTGTAACGAGGCCACGGAGCAAGCCCAAACTGCCTGGAGCAGTTTTCTCCAAAGCGCCCCTCCCAATAACAATCAGTAAGTAAATTCAATGCTCCTACACTCCCAGCAGGGATGCTGTGCTGGAAAGGGAGCACGAGTTTGAGACGCAACACTTCCGTGCTGGTATCCTGGCCTGTGCTCCCTTCGACTGAGGCTCCCTGTTGGGATCTTGGCATCAGCAAATCCACCCACGGCTCCCATCGGTTCTCTTTCTTTTTCCTGTACGGTTTTCACCCCTGAAGGAACAGTTCGGATGAGGCGTTAAACCGAGGCCCCGTCTGCCCTCTCGGGTGGATGTAAAAGATCCCACGGCCACTATTTTGAAGAAGAGCAGGGGAGTTATCCTTGGTGTCCTAGACAATATTTATTGCTGAACCAACATCACTAAAACAGATTATCTGATCATCATCACGTTGCTGTTTGTGGGAGCTTGCTGTGCACAAATTGGCTGCCGTGTTTCCTACATTACAACAGTGACGACACTGTTTTTTAAAATTGGCTGTAAAGCGCTTTGGGACGACATGAGGTAGTGAGAAACGCTGAAGAAATGTACGTTCTTCTTTCTTTCCATCAAGCCCAACCATATTATGTAGGTTTTTTTTTTGATGGTCTGGTGATCTGATACACATGGAAACCCAAACCAAACTACTGGGCAATCGCCGCTGATGGGGGTTCCTTGCCTGATGTGGAGTGAACCGTCTGTCCCAACAGGGATACACTCCACTTAATAAATGGAAAATCCTCGCCCAATATACACTCCCGTTACTTGAAGTTCAGCACCAGGAGTGTTCGTTGATAACGTCTCCCTCAGTGGGTTAATTCCAGTGTCCTTCATGAGACAGAATCGGGCGCAGCTGTGGAAAATGTGAGGACTGAGGAGAAAGGAAGCAATTTATTCCAAATATCAAGTTGCAAACCACTGCGAGGGAGGGGGAGGATCCCAAGTTATTCCACGGTTCTTCCAGCCCGAAGGGTCACCGACCTTGATCTGAGGAACATAATGTGACGGTCCGATGGGCTGAGCTAATCTCTTAAATGCTTTGCGATTCATCGAATGAGTCAACTTCGCACTTCTCCTCCCTCTCACGGCACAGCCGAGCTCTGCACAATCAAACCACTGACTGGTAAAGGTCGCCAGCATTTCTGTTAAATATCTGAAAGTGGGCATGAGTCATGTAACATTTCAAAGGAGCAGTTCTCTACAAATGTCAGGGGTTGATGGAACAATTTGTTTGTTTTTGGCCGGTCGAACGAGTCGCGCAGAAAGGGGCCGCTAGCGCGAGGTTATTATACATGTGTTCTCTTTCCCCAGTTCAGTATTCTCGCCCAATCACCACGCAGTGAGAAGGCAGTCGGAGCCGGGTACAGGGGAGCCAATCAGCCAAGAGAGCGAAAGACAAATCTACAAGACGGTTCTGGAAGGCGGAGATATTCCCTTCCAGGGGTTGAGCGGCTTGAACAAGAGAACCTCCAGCTCCTCCTCAACCAAAGGTGAACAGCGCAAAAACGCCCAAGAACGCGACGTTATAACCCAGCAATCCTTCATCTAGAGTGCCGTAACCACAGGGTAGGGTAGCATAGCATAGTGGTTATGTTATTGGACCAGTAATCCAGAGGCCTGCACTAATGATCTGGAGATGTGAGTTCAAATCCCACCACGGCAGCTGGGGAATTTAAATTCAGTTACTTAAATAAATCTGGAATAAAAAGCTGGTATCAGTAATGGTGACCATGAAACTACCGGATTGTCGTAATGTCCTTTAGGAAAGGAAATCTGCCGTCCTTACTCACCACCACCTTCGCATGGGCAACTAGGGATGGGCAATACATGCTGGCCTTGCCTAAAATGCCCACATCCCAGGAACGAATAAAAAAAAACTAATTAACACCCGCCTGCCTCTTAATTGGCACTTGCCCTTAATGTAGGTAGGAGATGTAAAGGTCTACCTGGGGGAAATAGTTCCTCTGCCGGTTTTCTATTTATTGTTTGCAAGGATGTCTGTGCGAAATCTCTCTTTGGGCCACGTTCCCACCTCAGGCACTCAGTCCCGGTTCCATGCACTCCCAGCACAGGTGGAACTGTGCGTTGGATGCAGTGTAAATCTCCGTCTACTCTGCTCCAATAACTTGCTGTGGTGAAACCTCCGAAGAACCATCCCTCGTGCCCCCCAGTCTGGCAGCTTCCATTTCCCGCACCCGTCATCCTGTCCCTGAGTGGCACTGCCAATTAGTGCTGGATTAGTGGCCCATGTCTAGGAACTGGACTGAGATTAGGGACAGTTTTGTGCTGTGGCCTCCTGCCCATGCCACTAGAACTGTCCAGACCCATTATATGTGGGCACTATATAGCCAGCAGCATGAATGGACTTTAATCCCATCAGTCCAAGATGGGTCATGGACTCTGTATATTGGCGATGGTACATTAGCGCTCGGTGTTCGATTCGGTCGGATTGTGTAGGTCTCTAAATTAGTTGCCTTTGTTCTTTAAACTGTCATGTTTATTACTGTGCTAATGTTGCCTTCATCCGCTGTCAACATCTGATGATGTGCAAGAGATGAAAATTGTGCGTCCCGTAGCCTCCAGGACGTGAATCCTGAGAGGTGCTATTGAAGACCGCACCCAAACACGGCCTTCATTTTGTTGGCCACCCAGTGTGTCCAAGAGGCACCATACAGCGCTCAAAAACAGGGAGAGCTGCACTCAAAGGCCAGGGGGCTCCACTGTCCAAACTGGCGAGCTAAAAGCTGGCTGTGGTGACCTTCGCTCCTTGAGACTAGTGAAATGGTGTAGCTGTATCTAAAGTTGTTGACTAACACTCGCTTATTCTAACACTTGTGTCTGTTCTGTTGCTCTGCACGCTTACCAGTGGATTTTAAAGGTGGGAATGGCCACAGCATTTCAACTACTTCAATTAATAGTACAGCCGTTAACTCTAGTAATATGCTCGGTAATAAATGTAAACATAAGAAGCCCCTGTCAGCAGCAAAAGCCTGCATTTCCGAAATCCTTCCCTCAAAATTCAAACCCAAACTACTAGTAGAGAGCGTTCGTACCCAGGATAGAGAGGGGGCCAACCCCGCTCCACAGAAAGCCCAGAGCTGTGAGAACCTCCTGAGTGTCAACTGCCTGCTCGCCAGCAAGAGAGTCGTGATGAAAGAGACTGGGCGAAGCGTCGAGTCTCTCTTGCTGAAAGAGAAAAAGGAGCCCGCCCTTTGTCTGAGCAGCGACAGGAGTCAGCCGGTGTCGGCCGCCATCCCCAGGAGATGTCCACTTCCAAGTGGCTCCGTTGACAACATGACCGAGTTTACCAAACTGTACCAAAATATGCACCAGGTCAACCAATCGAGGCCCCAGGGACAGGGAGCCCTGCCCACCTCCATTGTGAGAGACATGGCGTTTCAGTTTGAATGCAGTCCGAAAGGCCAGTGTGAGCAGAATTCAGGCCAAGACGGGTCGGACAATGTCCCAGAGTATTCAGTGTCCTCCAGAGTCAATGAGTTTGAGCAGATAATCCAGAGGTCCAGATCAATGCCTGCGCTGGATGTGACCAGTGGCTCAGTACCGTGCAAGAGCCCGGTGCCATCTCTCTCCAAGCCTTTCCTACAGTCGGCACACTCGGCCGAATCGCTCCTGGAGCTCCCGCCACGCCAGTATGAGAAGCCCGAGGCCGACATTCGAATAACCATCCGTAGCGCTTCAACCTCTGGCAGCGATGTGGAAGATGTGGCGTCGGAGCTCAGCGAAGTCGTGGCCGCTGAGTTGCCGTCCCCTCGCGCTGAGGTTGAGCTCGACTGCCTATCCACGGTATCCGCCGACAGCTCCACCAGCAACGACCAGCCTTCGAGCGCACGCAGAGCGAACCAGTGCAAAGGAGCCTGTCCCGCCTCCTACACCCGCTTCACGACCATCCGCAGGCACGAGAGGCAGACTGCAGCCGCCTTGGACTCCAGGCTGGCCGCACAAGATCTCCCCGCCTCTCTCTCCCGCAATCTCTACCTCCTGAGCCCAAGGCCGTTCCGACTGAAAAAGCCCTTTCTGCACAGGCCGAGAAACCCTTTAACCCACGTGGACTCAGCCAGCCAGACCGAGGTAGAGCACAAGAGAGGAAGCTTGCTTGATAACCCTGTCGCGCAGGGGCCGTTGCCCAGTAACAGGCCGTCCCTCCCCAAGCGCTCAACTTCCTTTCACATCGTGGAAAAGCTGAGCCACTCGGCTGCAACTGGACAATGCCAAGATAACGGCATCTTGCAGCCTGATCTCTCCGAGGGCTCTGCTAATGGGAATCTTGTTCCTTTATCTGTACTCGATGGGGTCGACCCAAACAACAATCGGCACAATGAACTTGGGATGTACCCTAAAGGTGGACTTTCCAGTAATTCACTGGCACTTTGTCTGTTGAGACTATCTCGCTGTGTTTCTCCTCCCCCGCCACCACCCCCCCCCCCCCCCACACTTGTGCTCTTTGTTTCTGTAATCGGTGACATTGCAGTTCTCATTCTAGTCTGTCCTTTCCCTATCTGTTTGACATTTCACTGTAAGCATTGGCGAATCGGTTATTGGCTGCCTCTTAGACAGTTTGCTCAGAGTATCTACAGAAGGGTCTTGTCTCGAGTCGCATATTGTGAGTGTAGAAAGACCCTGGAGTGAAACTTTGTGCGAGTGCGTGTGAAGCTCTTGGTTCAGGTGCTTGTGAGGGATGCGCACTAAGCAGCTTTATACAGAGACAAAGAGCTGAGGAGATGGGCCTCCTTTGGTACCGTTCCTAGAGGTAGACGCACACTCGCAGGCACATACATAGATACAGAATCACTCACTCGCCCTCACACACATTGGGGCTGATTTTAACCCGAACGCAGTGGGAAGTGCCCGACTCACTCATTTGAACCACCGGTTGCCGTTGGGCGGTGTGGGTTAAATTTGGTCCCATTCACACTCGTGACACACAACACGTATATAAACTGACACACACACTCGCATACAGACACAATGGCACACTCCCGCTCACACTCGCATACACCATTGGAGCTCAGCATCTGACAGTCTGTTTGCCTCAAAGTCAGCAAGTATTTATTGATTGTTGGTTTTAGGGTTGACAACAACAGTTTGCATTTATATAGCGCCTTTAACATCGTAAAACGTCCCAAGGCGCTTCACAGGAGCGTTATCAAACAAACTTTGAAACCGAGCCACATAGAGATATTGGGACAGGTGACCAAAGGCTTGGTCACAGAGGTAGGTTTTCAGCAGAGGCAGAAAGGTTTAGGGAGGGAATTCCAGAGCTTAGGCAAAGATGACTGAAGGCGCGGTCGCCAATGATGGGGGCAAAGGAAATCGGGGATGTCAAAGAGACCAGAATTGGAGGAGTGCAGAGATGTCGGAGGGTTGTGGGGCTGGAGGAGGTTACAGCGATAGGGAGGAGGAATTTGAAAACAAGGATGAGCATTTTAAAATTGAGGCGTTACCAGACCTGTAGTTACTGACTATTCTACTCTATTCCCATTTGCTGCATTTTCTTGGGGGGCCTCATTTCAATCTGGGTCCTGTGACGTACACAGACCTGAATTTTTAGGTACAAATCAGTGGTGAGCTGTGTTGGCGAGGGTGTTGGCGAGGGCGAGGGGTGTGGGGTGTAGGCCAGGGCCTGACCTATCCAGGTGCCGGATGACGTTGTACCCCTTCTGCTGCACCACCGGTAGACCTGCGGCGTTAGGCCCTGCGGCAATTTGACGAATAAAGACAGGGTCTGGGGTGAGGCGGCAGAGAGACTGCCGGTGTCTTGTTCAAGTGCATCGCAGTGAGAGTCAGCACTGTTAGGAAAGGAAGGCGAGGGGGGAGGGGGGATATTGGTTGTGAAAGTATCTAAGGCCACAGATGATTGTTAAAATGATTCCTGTGACATCCAAGTTAGTAGTGAGATCAGGGCGTAACCGTGTGTAAACTGGAGAGGAATTTTCTGTGGATTGATTCCTGACTTAGTTCTCAAATGGTTGCACTCTTTCAGTCAGTGTTGCCCCATCAGTCTTCGCGCTCCAACCTGCTCTAATATTAATATTTAATTGTAATTAGTAGACTACTATAAACTTTTCTGAGGCTTTATTTGATAATCTGTTCGCAACAGGGTTAAGTTTACGGGCACACCTTTAAAAGTTTCCTATCTCTTAAACTTAAACCGTATCCTTTTGTCGGTGACGTGGGTGGATTAACCTTGCTTTGTGTTGTCTTCAAGTAGAGTCAGACTCTCCGAGGCTGTCCGCTCCAATCGAGCGCATGGAGACCCCTGAGGAAATCTGCCGTCGTCGTCACGAGGACAAGGAGGTGGGTCCCTGACCGATCTACCTTCAGGTCAAAGGTCAATTGAGTGTTGCCCAAAAAAAAATGATAAACCGTAATTCTTCAACGAATGATGCTTATTCCTTTTAAAGTGGCACTGTCGTTGTGGTGATGTGTTTGGGGAGGGAGGGTCTGGAGACAGTAAAGCTGAACGTTATTTCCATCACAATTCATATTGTGTGTTTGCAAACGGGGTTAAGCAATCAATCTTTCCGTTCAACTTGACAGCCTTTTAAAGCAGCTTATAACGGCTCCGCGCCGTGTTTATTGACTTGCTTTGTTTTAAACGGGTTTGCAACGTGCAAAAAAAAGAGTGCTTGGTCGCAGGTGATGGGACTCGCACAGATTCACTGAGTCACTGAGATACTGAATCTCCCCCGTGACTCCCTGCCAGAGGCATCTGGTTCTCTGTCGCAAGCTGAATGTGGTGAGCACGATAGCGGATTAGTTTGTAACTCCCGTGGTTCCGTCAGAGCTGACCGCTACTGACGTGTCACTGTAAGCAGGTGCTGATCACATTCTGTGTTTACTGCTGGGATCCACTCACTCGACAGATTCAAAACTCTTGGAATCAGAGAATGGTTACAGCACGGAAGAAGGCCATTCGGCCCGTCGAGCCTGTGTCGACTCTCAGCTAGTCCCACTAATTAATAGTCCCTCTTAATTCAAATAGTGCTTACCTACTTTGACTCTGCACTACATCTTTGAGAATTGTGTTCGCTAGACATATTTCATCCATAAATGATGATCCTGAATAAACACAGGATACATTGTGAGGCACATCTCGCACTGGGACTGCCATTTCAATGGCCCAGTTTAAATGGAATGTAATCACATAGAATGATACAGCACACAAGGAGGCCATTCGGCCCATCGTGCCTGTGCCGGCTCTTTGAAAGAGCTCTCCAATTAGTCCCACTCCCCCTGCTCTTTCCCCATAGCCCTGCAAATTTTCTCCCCTTCAAGTATTTATCCAATTCCCTTTTGAAAGTTACTATTGAATCTGCTTCCACCACCCTTTCAGGCAGCGCATTCCAGATCACAACAACTCACTGCGTAAACATTTCTCCTCATCTCCCCTCTGGTTCTTTTGCCAATTACCTTCAATCTGTGTCCTCTGGTTACCGACCCTCCTGCCAGTGGAAACAGTTTCTCCTTATCTATATTTTTTTGAACACCTCTATTAAATCTCCCCTTAACCTTAACGAGAAGAACCCCAGCTTCTGCCAGTCTCTCTCCGTGCCTGAGCGAGGGTGGAGACAATATCGGGCAGCTTTAATAGCTTTGTTAAATCTTTATTGGAGCTTGTATCTAAAGTGGATGTTGGATTTTTTAAACTGGGACTCTGTGCGTGAAAATGGTTTGTTAAACTGGTTTGGGTTGGACAAGATCTGACAGCTGCAGCGAGTTGCAAACAATTCATGTGTTTATGTTATTTGTTTACAAACATGATGAAAGGTTTACCAGCCTGTTTTTTATTCATAGACCGTGCCCACTTAAGTTAAGAACCTAAAATTAAAATAGTACTTTAAACAAGGCAAAAATTAAATACAGTCTATTCCTGTTAATTTGAAGTTGCTTAATTTGAATTATCTGTTAATTTAAAATGAAATCACATAAAAGAAAGGATAGAGGAATAGAATTGAAAAGCAGCGAAGTTATGCTAAACCTGTATCGAACCTTGGTTAGACCACACTTGGAGAACTGTGTACAGTTCTGGTCTCCATATTATAAAAAGGATATAGAGGTTGTGAAAAAGATTTACAAGGATGACACCAGAAATGCGAGGGTATACATATCAGGAAAGGATGAACAGGCTGGGTCTCTTTTTTTCTCTTGAAATGAGAAGGCTGAGGGGTGAACTAATAGAGGTCTTTAAAATTATGAAAGGTTTTGATAGAGTGGATACAGAGAGAGTGTTTCCACTTGTGGGGAAGAGCAAAACTCGAGGCCATCAATATAAGATAGTCACCAAGAAAGCCAATAGGGAATTCAGAAGAAACTTCTTTACCCAGAGAGTGGTGAGAATGTGGAACTCGCTACCACAGGGAGTGGTTGAAGTGAATAGTATAGACGCATTTAAAGGGAGGCTAGATAAGCACGAGGGAGAAGGGAATAGAGGTTCTTTTTATTAAATTCATTCATAGGATGTGGTTGTCGCTGGGAAGGCCAGCATTTATTGCCCATCCCTAATTGCCCTTGAGAAGGTGTGGTGAGCCACCTTCTTGGATCGCTGCAGTCCGTGTGGTGAAGGTTCTCCCACAGTGACTTTGTCATAGTGGTTCGGTACAACTGAGTGGCTTGCTAGGCCATTTCAGAGGGCAGTTTAAGAGTCAGCCACATTGCTGTGGGACTGGAGTCACATATAGGCCAAACCGGGTAAGGGCAGCAGATTTCCTTCCTTAAAGGACATTAGTGAACCAGATGGGTTTTTACGACAATCCGGCACGTTCTCACTGGAGAAGAGAAGTTTGAAAGGTGATGTGATTGCTGTTTTTAGGATTCTAAAGGGATTAGATAATGTCGACCGTGACGAGCTGTTTCACCATGTCCAGAACAGCAGAACCAGAGGACACGGCCTGCGCTTCAAAGCTAATCTGTGGAGACAATATTTCAGTGAGCGTCTGGAACAGGCTCCCTAGGGAGACGGTGGAAGCAGTCAGTGTTGATTCATTCAAATGCAAAGTAGAGAGATTTATTTTGGAAAATATTTTTTGGGATCCAGTATCTGAGTAATTTGAGACATGACGTGTGCTGAGTGTAGCATTGGGAGGAACAGGTGACTGTGGGCCTCTGGTCCCCAAAGCTCTCCACCTCTGGGGGTTTTCCTCGCCTCATGTCTGGGTCTGTTGTAGACTCATTGATAGAGATTGATCGCTGTGATCGTTGTATCATGGGACTACCAGGATGGTAGAAGGCGAGCTAGATGGACCTTGGTCTGTCTTCATCTAGCAATTCCTATGTAGTGGACGATTGGCATTTTTTCCCAAACAAAAAACGACTTTGAACTAATAGGAGTGGACTGTAAGGGTCACATTAAAATGTTGATCTCTACACGCACCTCACTGCACCATAACTGCATGCCATTGTCGTAAGCTGTGTGTTAAATGTGCTGGAGTTTGCCCATCGGTGAAAGTATCAAGCTGATCCTCGCAGCTTTTTATTTGGAGGCTTAATCACCGATGTCTCGCTCGCTGCCTCTCTCTCTCCTGCGGTCAGAGGAGGGGGCTACACTTTCAATCTGGGTGACTTGTAAGGTTCCTGGCTCTGTGGAGTGTCGTCCTGTCTGTGCCGTGTTTTAATATAAATTTCTGTCATTCCTGTTTGCACCAGATTCTGTTCTCATTACGTGAGTCTTTCGATTCTATTTCTCACTACCCTGCATTAAAGCAGAAGGGAATAGGGACTCTTGTCAATCTGAATATGGAAGTGGGTGAAACAGAAACGAGCATTCTAAGAGATTCATTGGTCTCATCTGTATACCTCATGTTGCACATAACTTTTATTAAAGCCAGATTCTAAGCATCTGCGCTATCACAACTTGTGTTTGAACATTTTTTGACAAGAAAAATTGGCTTTTTTTCTCTCTTTCAAATAAGCATAAGCAGATCTTTTTATGATCCCATTTTGTGCGATTTTCTAACAGAGACTGTTAGAAGAGCAGAGACGACTTAGACGGGAACAAGAGGAAGCTGACATTGCAGCCAGGAGGCACACGGGCATCGCTCTTACACATCACCAGTTTATCACTAATGAGAGATTTGGGGATCTCCTTGACATAGACGAGGCAGCAAGGAGGAGATCTGGGTCGGAGGTCGGTTCCACTCACCTCAGTGCATAACTTGACCCAAAGCAGTACATGCCTCCTTCCCTACGCTGTGCTGTTCAATGTTTAGCTTTCTCTGGCGTACAAGCACTAACCCTGCAATAGAAGCCTAACTGTGAAGGAGTGTGGCCAAATGCTTCATGGTCAGCCATTTTAGCATGATTTAAAACCCTCTCACCACTCACCCTTGCTGCTGAACTTTGTGTGTGTGTGTGTGGTCCTGCGCTTTTTAAACCCCTGCTCCACAATGATCCCATCTTTTGGTGTTCTTGATTGAAATGTCTGTTGAATATTTATCTTCGCATCTTACTAACCCCATCGCTTCCTTTGGGCATTTTGTGTTTGTGAGAGCTGGTCAGCGGAGGATGCCATTCCAACAGGTCTTATAAAGTCAAAGCATTCCCTTAAAATGCGGCGTAGTTTGGAAACGGTGCAATTCGCAACCAAACCCATCAGGATACGAGTCTGCTTTTTTTCTCCCATTACCTTCCTTCCCTTTCTCGTCTGAGCTTGGGTTGGGACACAGTTCCACGGCTGCCCGCTGGTTTCCAGTACCTCCACCTGGGCGTGAGCCTAGACAGCTGAGCGTCAGACGGCATTGCGCGGTCAAGCCGCAGCCCGTCCTCACGCGGTGCCCACGGCTGCATGGATGGCCGGCTGGTGATCAGGACGCTGATTTCACCTTCCCGGCCCAGTGGTACCGAGAACAATCGTGGCAGCTAAATGCTGCAGCAGAGACTGGGGACTGAATCTCGGCCATCCTGATCTGTGCGGGGCGAGTGCACTGCTGGGCGAGAGGCATCAACCCAGCCATTTGGTGGGGAGGGGTTAGTAATTCATAGCTGTGATATTCCATATGGAGGCAGTCATATGACTTCAGTAACATAACCTGTGGTCGGTGGCTGCACCCTCAGTCTGTCAGCTTCAGGGCAACTTACAAAAATGAATGAAGAGCAAATCCGTCTGTTCGATGTCACCCTTTGTCAGACATCGCCCAAAGAATCACTTTTTGAGTCTGTAAGACTTCTTGGTCAAAGGGAAATCCCGCTGCTTAACTGGTTTGCGAGCTTGTCCGCTAAAGACATCAAAACTGAGCCGCACAGACCAGCAGGTCCCGGGTTCCGTTCCCTGATGGGAGGGCAGTCGTTTGGCAATTGTCTCAGCCCCTCGCCCCTGGGCTTCCTGCTCCTGATCACTGCCAACATTCACTATCTGCGCCGGTGAAATCGAACCCAGGCAATCGCCAGCTCCTCGGGGAGAGAGAGAGTGAAAGGGGAATTGATTTTTTTTTTTTAAAGTCACTCCTGAGGATGGGTTGGTGGTCCTCACTCCCAGTGAGGTTGGGTTGGTGGTCCTCACTCCCAGTGAGGTTGGGTTGGTGGTCTTCACTCCCAGTGAGGTTGGGTTGGTGGTCTTCACTCCCAGTGAGGTTGGGTTGGTGGTCTTCACTCCCAGTGAGGTTTGGGTTGGTGGTCCTCACTCCCAGTGAGGTTTGGGTTGGTGGTCCTCACTTCCAGTGAGGTTGGGTTGGTGGTCCTCACTCCCAGTGAGGTTGGGTTGGTGGTCTTCACTCCCAGTGAGGTTGGGTTGGTGGTCTTCACTCCCAGTGAGGTTGGGTTGGTGGTCTTCACTCCCAGTGAGGTTGGGTTGGTGGTCCTCACTCCCAGTGAGGTTTGGGTTGGTGGTCCTCACTCCCAGTGAGGTTTGGGTTGGTGGTCCTCACTCCCAGTGAGGTTTGGGTTGGTGGTCCTCACTCCCAGTGAGGTTGGGTTGGTGGTCTTCACTCCCAGTGAGGTTTGGGTTGGTGGTCCTCACTCCCAGTGAGGTTTGGGTTGGTGGTCCTCACTCCCAGTGAGGTTTGGGTTGGTGGTCCTCACTCCCAGTGAGGTTTGGGTTGGTGGTCCTCACTCCCAGTGAGGTTTGGGTTGGTGGTCCTCACTCCCAGTGAGGTTTGGGTTGGTGGTCCTCACTCCCAGTGAGGTTTGGGTTGGTGGTCCTCACTCCCAGTGAGGTTTGGGTTGGTGGTCCTCACTCCCAGTGAGGTTTGGGTTGGTGGTCCTCACTCCAACTTCCCTTCAGTTTGATTAGGCTCTTGGACAAAAGAACTCCAACCGTTGAGTGCGATGTTTCCCATCGTAACCACACGATGGTGCTGCCAAAACACACTGTCTTTTGGAATAATTAATTCTGTTTCAATTTTTAAGACAATATCCAGAGCTCACGCCATTCATTTATACATTTATTAACATGTTAAATAATATTTATTCTTCCTTTTTGAAGCTACTGCTTTGTCTCAATTTGCATTTTTTTCCCATAATTTTCCATTCATTTGTGTAGAAATGTGAATGGTCTATAAAATGGCAGCAGGAATATGTTGACAGGATAATGACAGAGGCAAAGTACTTAAGGTTCTTCATTTTCAGTTATTACTGATTTTTCACCTAGAAATTGGCGGATTTGCACAATTCCCTGAAACTTCTCAATTGTTGTAGTCTTTGAGGTTTGGTTCTGTGCTTCATTCAGCCCCAAGTAGAGACTCCATCTGATTCCATTGTGTGTTATCTTATCTCCCCCTCCAGTAAACCATCGGACATTATAACTATATAACCAGAAAGGGACTGCCAATACCTCCCGAGTTGATAGATTCACTGCCCTGTGTGGTACTGGGTAGAAAGGTCCCATCTCCAGTTCCATGGACTGTGCTGAGTTAGCTGATCTTAGCCAAGGGAGCAGGTGGGATTTGACAATTGGTCTCAGTGTCTCTGGATTCGAGCGGGTTCCTGCTTTTGACCGCTCTCCAGCGACCCCTGCAGGAGCGTGAGTGTGTGCGTATATGTTTTTGTGTGCATGCATGTGTGTGCATGTGTACGCACATTTGTGTTTGCACATGGGTGTGAGTGAGTATGTGTTTGCACATGGGTGTGAGTGAGTATGTGTTTGTGTGTGCGCGTGCACATGTGTGCCTGTATGCATGTGTGTGCAGCAGTGTGTGCACATGTGTGAGTTGTACATGCATAGACCAGAGGTCAAGACAGGATTGGACTTGCTGTGAAGCCCCCCTTGGACGAGTACCCTGCTGCCAATCATGGTCCAGGCTCACGCATGAAGCAGTGCCCGGGTGCTGCCAGTACCTGTGGAACTGGCCCCCCGCAAGATATGGGACAGTCCAGGAGGGCGCTTGGTTGGTATAGTGGGGGGGGGGGAGGGCCAAACGTGGAATGGTATGATTGAGAATTTTTGTGACATTGATTTTATTCTTGATATTTTTTTTAAATTAAAAACCGAAAGGTTTCCTGGGAAATAATTTTGGAAAAACCAAAACGTGGCACACAGGCCCGTGTGTACATGGGGATCGAGGGCTGCTACTCTCCCCACGTTGACACTGGTAGACTGTTAAAGCATTACTCTGTGACAAACAGCGCCATGTCCACATCACTTGTCGTGGAGAGGCTGGCCCCGATTGTGATTGATTTTATTTTATTTTTTGCACAGAATCTCACAGTAAAGTTGCCCCCTTGCACCGGCTGCTCACTGGCGCAATGAAGCAACTTTTTCTGCTCACCCTTTGACTGACCTTTTGGTCTCCCCCAATCTCACCATGCCCCTCTTCCACCTGCCCATCCATGAAGCGCCTTGAGACGTTTCTCATACATTGAATACATTAGCGGGCTGACGGGGTAGATGCTGAGAGGCTGTTTCCCCTGGCTGGAGGGTCTAGAACCGGGGGCCATAGTCTCAGGATAAGGGGTCGGCCATTTAGGACTGAGATGAGGTGAAATTTCTTCACTCAGAGGGTGGTGAATCTTTGGAAATCTCTACCCCAGAGGGCTGTGGAGGCTCAGTGAAGGAGTATATTCAAGACAGAGATCGATAGATTTTTGGACTCATGGGGAATCAAGGAATATGGGGAGGGTGCAGGAGAGTGGAGTTGAGGTTGATGATCAGCCATGATCTTATTGAATGGCGGAGCAGGCTCGAGGGGCCGTATGGCCGACTCCTGCTCCTATTTCTCATGTTCTTATATAAATGTTGCGGGAACTATAAATCCAATCCTAAACTGTGATAGAATAGAAACACTGGGAATCTGGACTAAAAGCCTAAAATTCTGACGACGCAATTTCTCAGCGGGGCGAAGGAACGAAGCAGTTTTAAGCTTCAGGTGAAACATTCCATTAGAATCTTAAGTACCTCGTGCTTGTCAAGGTCACTATTAACCTGGTCAACAAGTCGTCGCGATATCGCACTAGAATGCAGGTATCGTAGCGAGCGTGTGGCTTTATTCTGTGCTGTGATGCGAGCTTTTGTCATTTACGCAGTTGATTTGAAATCCATTACGCTAACTGTTTGAGTTGCTGCGCTGCAACCCGCTGCCATGCTCGAAAGATGCACAAGGTTTTAAAAGCTGCGCTGAGCTGAATGGTTGTATCATTAATCCACCCAACGTGTCTCCCTTTACAGATGTTGCCAGCCAGAGCCAAGTTCGACTTTAAGGCGCAATCTCTGAAGTGAGTTCAAAGAAACGCGGTCCATTTAACCTCCGATTACAACTGCCATGCAAACTTTCAGGTGCTGGGGGAATGCAACACTTTCCGTTAATCGAGTACTCGCTCCCAGGTCAGGTACAGCATGCGAAACAAAGCTGCCTCCACTCAGTCCCACTCCAGGAAGTGTGCCTTTTTCCCCCCCCCCCAAATTCCCTCGGCGTGTGATTACCAATTTAATGCCAGATTTAAGGGGGTACCTTTTTGTAAAGATGAGAAATTCGATCAAGATTTTCCAAACTCCGGAGCCCTTGCAGCCAGAGCCATCTGCCGGAAGAGAATTTCGACTCGGGAACTAGCTGGATTTGAACCCGGGTCCCAGAGATGCAAGGGCACCGAGTAACCCACACGTCCCACACACCCCTCTGCCCCGCGCACTGCCCAGATCTCTCAGAGCAGAGTTATGCACCGTATTTGTTACAATGACATCAACCACACGCAATACGATGATGTGTTTGCGAATCAGCAATTTCCTCCATTTTTCGGTGAAACCGTAACTCGTTTACCTTAAAATCCCTGGTACTTAGATCATCTTTGTGGCTAAAATGTGCCCCCTCTCAGGGCAAGAACATCGTCCCATCGATGGACTGTCTCCAGCATCTTGCACAGCAAAATCACAACCTCTTCACCTCTGCTCCTGCTCTCCGCTTATTTCCTTTATTTTAATTTACTGCAGCTAAAAAATATGGAAAAACAACAGAAAAAGCTGGAAAAACTCAGCAGGCCAGGCAGCATCCGTGGAGAGAGAAACAGAGTTAACGTTTCAGGTCGAAGACCCTTCGTCAGAACTGGAAAAAAGCAGGAAATGGAATAGATTTTAAAGCAGGTTTAGGGGCTGGTTTAGGGCCCATTTCCCAGCCCCTAAACCTGCTTTAAAATCTATTCCATTTCCTGCTTTTTTTTCCAGTTCTGACGAAAGGTCTTCGACCTGAAACGTTAACTCTGTTTCTCTCTCCACGGATGCTGCCTGGCCTGCTGAGTTTTTCCAGCGTTTTCTGTTGTTGTTTCGGATTTCCAGCATCCGCAGTATTTTGCTATTGTAAAAAAAATATGGAGTTGATTTACACCTATGCCCAAAAACCTCTTTCCTGATCCAAGTCATTTATTAATGACAGCAGGGATCCCAGACCAGCCCCCTGTCGCACCCCATTCAGAGCCTCCTTCCAGCCTCAGTAGTTCCCATTTATGACTTCCCCTTTGTTCACAGCCCAATTATCTGTCCAGGATCCCATGTTTCATTCCTCCTTACTGAATCGGAATCATGCCAAAGCCTTTGTGAAAACCCATGTGTCGACCAGCTGGGATTCCCCACTCAGTGTGGGATTGAATTTTCCAATTGCGTCACTCCCGGCAAGGAGCCTGGCCCACTGGGACCACGTGGTGGGAAAAGTAGGGGCGTTCTTCCTGCCGTTTTCAGCACAGACCAGGGATCGAACCACTCTGCTTCCAGGCCTGTGTGGCTCATTATTAGACCAGGAGGGGAATCACCCATTGAGTCACTCAGTGGCGCCACTCTCGCATGCTTTTTTTATTTAGCTATTGTAAGAGATTTCTGTTTTCAAATCACCGTAGAATTGGCTCTTTGTACCTCCTGCGAATGGCCCGTGAGGCACTAACTGTAGTCTTGTTGGACTTAGGGAACTGCCATTCCAGAAGGGAGATATTGTCTACATCTACAGACAGATAGATCAGAACTGGTACGAAGGGGAGCACCATGGAAGAGTTGGCATCTTTCCCAGATCCTACATCGAGGTAAGGCATCTCCGCGCTCTGAGAGTGGACCGTGTGCGCGTTGGGGCCTCCGTCGGCCGGTATTGAGCTCTGATTTCCTCGTTGCAGCTGCTTCCTCCGACGGAACGGGCTCAACCCAAAAAGGCGCCGCCCCTTCAGGTGCTGGAATACGGCGAGGCTGTGGCCCGCTTCAACTTTAACGGCGACACGCACGTGGAAATGTCTTTCAGGAAGGTAGGGTACTTGGTGCAGTCAGATTACTTTGAAGCCTATGAGTCGTTACGTCCTGAAGGCTGCTCCTGTGTGTGAGGGACGTTGGCGATGGGGACTGAAGCACCTTCCGTTTTGGGTGCCCAGTCAGTTCCTCCCAAGTCCAGGGACAGCTCTGGTTCGATGACGAGTAAAGCTCCACTGACTCTGTCCCCATGATTTGCCCAACCTCAGAGAATTACCTCCTACTGCACCACTGTGATATTATTCCATTTCTCGCACCTGCCAGCCTGTGGCCTCAAAGTGAGATTGTCAACCTGTGCCAAATTAAAGGTAGCTTAACCCTGGGCGTCCATGCCCACTTGGAAATACTTTTTTTTTAATTCATTCTTGAGATGTGGGCGTTGCTGGCGAGGCCAGCATTTATTGCCCAACCCTAGATGCCCCTGAGAAGGTGGTGGTGAGCCTCCTTCTTGAACCGCTGCAGTCCGTGTGGTGAAGGTACTCCCACAGTGCTGTTGGGGAGGGAGTTCCAGGATTTTGACCCAGCGACGATGAAGGAATGGCGATATATTTCCAAGTCAGGATGGTGTGTGACTGAGGGGAACTTTGAGGTGGTGGTGTTCCCATGCTCCTGCTGCCCTTGTCCTTCTGGGTGGTGGAAGTCACGGGTTTGGGAGGTGCTGCCGAAGAAGCCTTGGCGAGTTGCTGCAGTGCATCGTGTAGATGGTACACACTGCAGCCACGGTACTTGTCCAAACTAACTGTGTAAAGGTCCCCCTTAGAGCCACTGTGAGTATCTCTGATAAATACAAACATTAAAAATGAAAAGTCAAGATAATTCCTGTCAGATACCATTGTCGCGCTACAACTCCGGGTTCGATAGGATAGCGGTTATGTTACTGGACTAGTAATCTAGAGGCCTGGACTAATGATCCATGAATCATGAGTTCAAATCCCACAACGGCAGCTGGGGAATTTAAATTCAGTTAATTAAATAAATCTGGAATAAAAAGCTAGTAATGGTAACCATGAAACCATGATTGTCGTAAAAACCCATCTGGTTCACTAATGTCCTTTAGGGAAGGAAATCTGCCGTCCTTACCCGGTCTGGCCTATATGTGACTCCAGACCCACAGCAATGTGTTGACTCTTAACTGCCCTCTGAAATGGTCTAGCAAGCCAAGTAAGTGGCTCACCACCACCTTCTCGAGGGCAATTAGGGATGGGCAATAAATGCTGGCCTTGCCAGCGACGCCCGCATCCTATGAATGAATTTAAAAAAAAAGCTCTGGAGGGATATGAAATACTGTAAGAAATGCAGCAGCCAGTTTGTAGACGGCACGGCCCCACAAACCGCACTGTGATAACGACCAGATCGTCTGTTTTTAGATGTTGGTTGAGGGATAAATATTGGCCAGGACACCGGGGAGAACTCCCCTGCTCTTCTTCGAAATAGTGCCCACGGGATCTTTTACGTCCACCTGAGAGAGCAGGCGGGGCCTCGGTTTAACGTCTCATCCGAAAGACGGCACCTCCGACAGTGCAGCACTCCCTCAGCACTGCACTGGAGTGTCAGCCTGGATTTTGTGCTCAAGTCTCTGGAGTGGGCCTTGAACCCACGACCTTCTGACTCCGAGGTGAGAGAGAGTGCTGCCCACTGAGCCATGGGTAACTACGGAAGATGGTGATGGGTCAGCTGCTTGTTATACACCCCGCCCGGTTTCCTTTCCATCAGGCGGCCGACCCACTACCGGATGTTATCCGCCAAATCCGAAAGTTAAAATCGTCCTTGAATTGGCAATCTCACAGGTCACAGGATGGCTGGGGCGGAAAACTGGTAAATGTCCCACTGGCGCAGTATTGAGAGCTCGGAACGAGGTTGGGACTGAGGCACGGTGTTGGGGCAGAGTGAAGGGAACTTTACTCTTCATCGGACCGTGCTGTACCTGACCTGGAAGGGCTTGATGTGTGCCAGAAATGGAGATTATTCCCTTTCCCAGCAATAAGAGCAACATTCACAGCAAAATGACATTTTAAAAACATGACACTGAATTTCTGTCCGATTTCAAATGTTTTTATGAAGTTAGCAAAGAATCTTCTTGCTATAATCATGGAACTCGCTACCACGAGGAGTGGTTGAGGTGAGCAGCATGGATGCATTTAAGGGGATGTGAGAAGTGCACGAGATGGAAAGGAATAGGAGGATATGGCGATGGGATGAGATGAAGTAGGGTGGGAGGAGGCTGGTGTGGAGCATAAAAGACCAGGTGCTGTAAATTCTAATCTAATTCTATGTAATAATCGGCCTCCCTTCCTTCTCTGCAGGGGGAACGAATCACACTCGTAAGAAGAGTTGATGAAAACTGGTACGAGGGCAAAATCTCGGGCACAAACCGCCAGGGCATCTTTCCTGTCACGTACGTGGAGGTGATTAAAAGACCCAGGGTGAAGAATGCGGTGGACTATCCCGATCCTCCTGGTTCTTATTCTTCAAATCGTAGCTCAACAAGTTCCCCGCAGGTAGTCGTCTTCTCTAAATAAGCTTTGAGCACCATCTACCTCCCAGATGTTTGTATTGCATCCAGTCTCATCAATGGCCCAACTGTCCCTTCCTCATTGAATCTTATTGCCCAAAGTTATTTATCTTTCCACGAAGGGCCTAAACTCTCAGATCGCCCCCTCCCCTCCCCTCCCCTCCCCTCTCCTCCCCTCCCCTCCCCTCCCCTCCCCTCGCGTTTTTGACCCCACCCCCTCCTTTGCATGTCTATTTTTTGGGTTACGGGCACCGTTGCCCATGAGAGACAGGATGCCATTTTTACTGGCAATGCTGTGCTTTGATTGGCTAACGCAAGGTTGGGCACCGCCGACCCGCTAACAGGACCAGCCTCCGCCCAGCAGCGAGAAGCCTTGCTGCCCAGTGCCCAGCTTGGATTGGAGACTGAGCGGAGGGAGTGAGGGAATTGAACCCACAGCACACTGAACCATGGCTCCTGTACTTGTAACCTTCTCTATTTGCCGTTGCTGACTGGGAGTCCCTCGATTCCTGCTGGAAGGTGTCCCTGTGGATGTGGTGGGAGTCGGCTGTGATGCCCCTCATGGCCAAGCAGTCTGATGACACTCACTGTCTAGGCTGACACATGAGGAATGACCACTTGGGCAAGGTATTAGAGGGCTGTCGATGTTTGTGGAATGGGAGCACCTTCAGGACAGGAGGTTCTGGGAGCAAAGTTGCTACATAAAGTAGATGTGTTTAAAGCTGTGACAGGCAGTCACTCCACGATGGATGAACAATGACGCTTTCATATCTGTTATTAAAAACCTTTTAATATTCCATCTCTATTCTTTAAAATGCTGTGATCAAACTCCTACCGGCTTCCTGGTCCTGAATGTTGTTTTTGTTAGTTTCCAACTGTCTTATTTTTCTTTGCCTGTTTATCATTGTTTAATTACCTTTTGTTTACCTCTCTTCTCTCTCTCTCTATCTAGTTGTTCATTTCTTCCTTTTCTCTTTTGTTTGAAGTTCTCTGGTAATTCTGCTCGCCCTACGCCATCTCCTCCTCCTCCTCCATCTCACTATCGCAGAGTGCTCTCTCCTGATGTGCAAGCTGTCACTTCCGACTGGATCTCACTGACTATGGGAGTGTCCCCCAGCCACACTCCTCTTACGACTCCTCCATTGCCTCCTCTTCCCGAAGGCTTCTACTCCGACGGAAACTACCTTAGCACCTCGACGGCGACCAGCCCTTCACTAACGGTCAGCCCTCCTCTCCGTAAAGTATCTGGCGATTCTACGCCCTGCTCTAATACATCGCCCTTGCCACCACCTCGATCACAGCACTCTGCACGAAGTGTCACTTTTAGCACTCCTGTCAGTGAGGAACGCATCAAATTCACGCCATCTCCCACCATTAGTTATTACAGCTTGTCCCCTCGAATAGCCTCCCCTCCTTCACCCGGTTCAAGCCCAGTGAACAGGACCGATAATTTCGCTGCAGCAAGGAGCGGGGGATACGAGGGCGATGCGGTGGATCCTTTGACTATCCCGGTACAGAGTCAAGGTGGTCTCGCCAGCAAGGCGCCTGACCTGGTCAGGTGCAGGAGCCCAAAAGAGCGAAAGTGCCCCGCAGGTACTGGGCAGTGTGAGCTGTCCAGGGAGCTCCTGAGGATTGTGCAGGGAGATAGCACGCAAGAAATGGAAGGCAGCACCAACAGGAAACCAGCAGAACCAACAGAGAAGGTACCTGCTGCATGGCGGTGTGTCTAGAAACTAGATCTTCCAGCTTATCCTTAGCAGCAAACATAGAGGATTGTGTGGCAACACACCGTATTGTAACCCACTTCCTAATAGTGAAAGCTGCAGTTCTAAGTTGAATTTCACATCACCAACTGCAGCAAACTGCTCTGAAGAGTAGAGTTACTGGTTTTCCGTTGACTCTATTTGTTCTTCCCCCCCCCCCCCCCCCCCCCCCTCTCCACCCTTTCCATTCTAAGAATCCAGAGTGAGCAAGTAGGCCTTCCTCTAGTTCTCCATCTGCCCCTCCTTCCGCACCAACTTCATTGGTCCATCCTGGTCTCTCACACCAGTCCCCACCACCCAGGTCTAGAGAAAGGGTCAGCAGGGCCCGAGATCTGAAGCAACTAAAGCCGGCCTGACATTAGGACAGTGACCATAGCGTTTCACTGGAGGCACTCCTCAAGTACAGGAGAGCCATTCACCTACCACAGTGTCGCTTGACATTGATCCCTCTGCTAGGGTCGCCAACTCTGGTTGGACGTATTCCCGGAGGTTGCATCACATGACCTCCCACCTCCAGCTGCCCCGCCCGGTCAAACAGCCTTTTTCCCCATCTCCAATATTGCTGTAACTAATATACAAAAGCGTTCAAAGAAAATGGGAAAAAAAAACATTGATTTGAAAGCCCCGGTGATGTTTCTCTCGGGTGTGTCCCAGAGATTGATCTTCAATTCCCGGAGACTCCAGGGCAATCCTGGAGGGTTGGCCACAGTCGGGCCTGCCAGGGGGTGCCCGTGGTGCTGTGTGGACTGTGCTGGCGCTGTAACTTGGTGGTGTGGCGAACGAGTAAATAACAACAGTCTTCACTGACTGCCGTCCGTATTTGACATCTGCGGGAGAGCAGGTTTCCTGCTGGTTTTAGTTGCAATCCGTGATCTCGGGCCCTCCTCCGCCTAAAATGACTTGTTGGCTTTCACATTCAAAAAGGCTGTGTTTTGTTTTGCACTCCAACTAACGTGTGGTCTCATTGCCCCTCTGGAGCTGTGTGTGAGAATGTATCTCGTCTCTTAAACCTGTCCCAGTGCTTGTTATCTTTCAAACCTGACATTGCATGACTGCAGATTTACAGGAGTGTTTTGGTTTTGTTCTGTAACTTGGTAAGTAACTATCTACAAACTAAACATACACTTACTCTCATGTTTTCACTCTTTCCCCCACCCCCTTTTTCACACTCTCCTCCTCCCTCATTCCCTCTCCACCCTCTCTCTCTGCTTCCTGCACTGCTGACTCCTGGCCTTGCTCTCTCTTCCTTGCTCTCATGGGTTCTCTCGCACTCTCACTTTTGCACACTCTCCTTTACATCCTCACTGCCCCATGTGCTCACTATCTTCCCGAGTCCTCCTTACTATCTCTTGCACACGCACTGTCTCGCTTACGCTGTCTCACCTTTTCTTTCTCTCGATCTTGTATTCTCTCAGTCCCTCTCCTGGTTTTCTTCTTCTCTCCTGGTTGGTCAGCCCCACTCCCAGTTGCTCACTCGCTATCTCTTTCCTTCTGTCACTCACCTCCTCTCTCTCTCTCTCTCTCTCACTCACTCACTCACTCACTCACTCACACACACTCCGTCATGCTTTCATGCTCACTCTCTGTCGCTCTTGCTTACTCACACTCATTCTCACTCCTCTTTCACACTCATTGCTCTCACTCTCAATCTCACTCTGCCTCTCTCACAAGAAATACTAAGATGCGTTTATGTCCTTTCAAACACATTAGCCTAACTCGAGAAATGATAGTGGGGTCGGAGGAAGATTTGCCAGGAGTCCGATTGTCTTTTCTGATTCTCCAGTTAATACCCTGAATTCTGCCTCTCTTGTGGTAAGTTACAGAATCGCACGGTTTGATTGCTGCTTTAGTTTGTGTGGTACAGTCTCTTAATGGGGAGAACCTGAGGTACAGGAGACTTCAATATTATCTGATGGATTAAAGAAAGAAAGAAAGGCTTCCATTTCTGTAGCACCTTTCACAACCTCAGGACATCCCAAAGCGTTTTACAGCCAATGAATTACTTTTTAAGTAATAAAAACAGGAAATGCTGCAAACACTCAGTAGGCCAGGCAGCATCTGTAGAGAGAGAAACAGAGTCAACGTTTCCGTTCGATGACCCCTCGTCAGAACTTTAAGTGTAGTCACTGTTGTAATGCAAGAAAGGGGAAGGAGGAGGCCGGAGGATTTCTGAGGACTCGCGTGCAATGTCCCCCTGTGAGCCGCACTGCCTGCTGCGCGGCCCGCCTCCCCCAATACGCGGCCCATTCAAATTTTTGCGCATGCGCGGTACCTACAATGTAGAAGCCGGTGAGCAGCCTGCGCGGGACCTTGCGCGGCCGCGCAACTTAGCGGGAACATTGCTCACCAGCCCTCTCAGAATCTCCATTTATAGCTCCCTTGATGGCTGAGTGGCAGCCAATAACTGAGCCGTACAGAGCAGGAAGGGCCCAGACTCTCACCTGGGCCTGGAGCCAGTCCGTGAATCTTAATTCGAGCCCTACAGTTGGCCTCATTACCTTACCTAGGCAGGTTTCAAATCCTGATCGCTATCCAGTGACCTGTGCTGGAAAGTGCCTGAACGTGGATGTTAGTTGCAATAGGATTACAATCAGCTGTGCTTACCCCGAACCCTTCTGCCTTCTCCCAACACCCTCCCCTGCCATGTCCATTATGAAAGAAGAAATAAAGAACTTGCATTTCTATAGCGCCTTTCCTGACCTCAGGACCTCCCAAAGCGCTTTACAGCCAATGAGGTCGTTTTGAAGTGTAGTCACTCTTGTAATGCAGTAAATGCAGCAGCCAATTTGCGCACAGTAAGATCCCACAAACAGCAATGTGATAATGACAAGATCACCTGCTTTTAGTGATGTTGATTGAGGGATAAATATTGGCCAGGACACCGGGGAGAACTCCCCAGCTCTGCTTTGAAATAGTGCACTGGCAGCACAGCCTCCCCGGTGCTCTGGCAGCACTGCCTCCCCGGTGCTCTGGCAGCACAGCCTCCCCGGTGCTCTGGCAGCACAGCCTCCCCGGTGCACTGGCAGCACAGCCTCCCCGGTACACTGGCAGCACAGCCTCCCCGGTGCCCTGGCAGCATTGCCTCCCCGGTGCTCTGGCAGTGTTGCCTCCCCGGTGCTCTGGCAGCGTTGCCTCCCCGGTGCTCTGGCAGCGTTGCCTCCCCGGTGCTCTGGCAGCGTTGTCTCCCCGGTACACTGGCAGCGTTGCCTCCCCGGTGCTCTGGCAGCGTTGCCTCCCCGGTACTCTGGCAGCGTTGTCTCCCCGGTGCTCTGGCAGCACAGCCTCCCCGGTGCACTGGCAGCGTTGTCTCCCCGGTGCACTGGCAGCACAGCCTCCCCGGTGCACTGGCAGCACAGCCTCCCCGGTGCACTGGCAGCACAGCCTCCCCGGTGCTCTGGCAGCACAGCCTCCCCGGTGCTCTGGCAGCACAGCCTCCCCGGTGCTCTGGCAGCATTGCCTCCCCGGTGCACTGGCAGCACAGCCTCCCCGGTGCACTGGCAGCACAGCCTCCCCGGTGCTCTGGCAGCACAGCCTCCCCGGTGCTCTGGCAGCGTTGTCTCCCCGGTACACTGGCAGCACTGCCTCCCCGGTTCACTGGCAGCGTTGTCTCCCCGGTGCTCTGGCAGCACAGCCTCCCCGGTGCACTGGCAGATTGCAGCCCAACACATGGAGAGGAGGGAACCTTATGGATGACGAGGTAAGCCGACTCGTGTGGCCTCATCCGTGCCCAGCTGAAAAACAGCATTTTCCTGGGGTCGGGATCAGATTGCGCACCTGATGCCTCAACTAAAGACTGATGTCGCGGGGCGGGGAATGAAGGTTTAAATAACAAAAACGCACGGAGGGATATCAAACGTAAAATGACTAAAATATATATTGTTTTGTATCAAAGTGTCTGAAATATTTCACTAAGGAATTAATTTCTCCACATGTCTCTCACTTTTCCTTCAATGCTCTCCATCCTCATCCCATCTCGTAGCTTGGTCCGCCTTATTTTGATTTTGGTTTGTTGTCACTCTGTCGTGTTCTAGAACGCCAGTAGTCGCTTGCAGCCCTTCCCCGCTCCCTGTGCTGTCCCCATGTCCTCCCTCCCCTGTCGAGCTTGTGATGTCTCGGTCACTTTACTATCTAATGCCGGTCGCCTTTCGTTATAAGCCTGTGTGAAGCCAATAACACGTGCTGCAATTTTTCCCTTTTTATAATTTGCCTGATGACTACAGCCTTCCCATCATTCATTGCGAGGACCAGATCTCACCGAGTCTGAAAAGAGCTATGTGGTAAGAATCCATCCATATCCGCCTCACACCAGCCCGAAACACGTCCGTAGCACATCAAAGCTTGGAAGCCATTGTGCTGAACTAACATTGGTAATGGCCCACAGACTGGGTTCAGGGAGCACTGTGATGAGTTTTAAATGGTAGATGTTAGCGGTGAGATAATGACTCGGAGTTGGTTGGTTTGTGTACTGTGTTCGACCAGTGCATGGAATTCTGTGCTTAAGAGTAAATAATTTACTGATAACCTGCATGATTCTTAATAGTAAACACTAACTGCTGCTTCTGTGTGCTACACTTTTTAATCCTTGAATTAAATCTGCGATTCTTCTATATCTTGCCTGTTTTTCCATGCTTACCTCTGGATTACTCTACACTCCACTGCGATTCCCTGGACCTCCGATTCCCCGTAACTTGCTGGAATCCCACGATGCATTTGGAATGCTACCCACCCCTCTCTTGTTTCTTTCTGTTCGCTTGTCCCTTCGATGCTCCTGGACGGCCCAACCTACAGGAGGCGGTCTGCAATGAGATCATGAACATTGCAGAAAAGTCTGTTCATTACTGCAGTAATCTTTCTCACCCGCTTCACTCTCGGCACACGGTGTCTCCCCATGACAGTAAACAATCTTTCATCATTTCTCAGCAACCTCAGGGACAGCAGCGCGGGACCAGCCACGAGAGGACGCACGCTACCACTATCCTGTAAGTATCTAGTCGTTGAGCTTCCAATCTCACACCAAACCATTCCGCAATCAGTGGTCTTCCGATGGCCCAGTGACGCTGTCTGGTGTAGTGTACACAACATAAGGTCCCAGGTTCAATCCCCAACCTGGCTTGGGTAGTTCCTGCAATTGGCTTTAGCTTGGGAGGGAAGAAAAAATGAAGTTAGTCAATATGCTTACTCCTGATTATTATCCAGAATCTTCTCACTGGAAAATGAGATCTGTGGACACAGGATTAGGTTTTGTTCTAATGGTGTAATAGCGACTGCTGCCAACTTGCATTTATATAGAATCTTTACTGTAGGAAAACATCCCAAGGTGCTTCACAGAAGCGTAATCAGAGTAACATTGATATTGAGCCAAAGGAGGAGATATTGGCAGGGGGTCACAAGAAGCTTGGTCAAAGAGATAGGTTATAAGGAGGGGAGAGAGAGAGAGGTGTTGAGGTTTAGGGAGGGAATTCCAGGCCTAGACAGCTGAAGGCACGGCTACCAGTGGTAGAGCTAATGGAGTAAGGGATGCGTAGGAGGCCAGAGTTGGAGGAACACGGAGTTTTCAGAGCGTTCTAGGACTGCATGAGATTACAGAGATAGGGTGGGGCGAGGCCATGCTGCTCCCAATATCAACTCACACATGAAGAATGATCACTTGGACAAGGTATCAGGGGAAGCTTGTGCCCATGGATCTGCATCCAAGCAGCAGTCAGCACCTTCGAGGGAAGAAGTGGGAGGTAGAAATTAGGAGGAATGGGGAAATCAGCGAGGGAAAAGAAAGAAAAAATAGAGAGGAAGCTGAAATGTTGCTTGTGTTACAATGGCCTAGAAATTCGATTCGGAGGCTTGCCGCGGGGGTAAGGATCGCGCGCGATATCACCTGCCGTTGTGTTTTGCCCCCGCAGGAACTTCGGGTCCTGGGCCTCTCCCTAGTGCCGGCGCGCAGTGCTTGCGTGTCCCAGGGGCGCAGTTAGTGCGATGCGACCCCTGGGATCACGTGGGCCATGGAGAGCCAATGGCAGCAGACCATCTTTCATTCATAGATTTGACAGGAGACCTGTCAAATCTGTGAATTGAAATCGGCCCCAAAAGAACAGCTAAACCTCAAATAATTTTTTTTTTAAAAACCCATCACATTTATAAAATAACTATAGTTAAATAAATTAACCACTTTAAACAAAAATTTAAATTTTTGAAAAAATTAAAATACTTTTTAAAAGTTATAAAAATAAACTTACCTTTCTTTAAAGTCTCTAAAAAAGATAAACCTGTTGAAAAAAAATTTAAAATTATACTTAATTAACCACTTACCTTGTTGAAAAGGGGTCTGACGCCTCCTTTTTACTCGCGTAGTTTCTTCACTACTTACCCTCGCGTTGAAAGCTGAAAAAAAATCTAAGTGTCCTGCGTGCGCACAGCCTGTAGTGCGCACACGGTCCACCTAGGAACCGCCCCCTTCGCCATACCGGAAGTGCCGGTTTCCCGCACATGCGCAGTGCATGCAGGAAACCGGCACTTCGGGAATGAATACGGGTGAGTACACACTGTGTACTCACCCGGGAACGGCCGAATTTTTGGGCCAATAATGCATTTTCTCTAGAAAAGAGAAGGCTGAGGGGTGACCTGATAGAGGTCTTTAAGATTATGAAAGGGTTCGATAGGGTAGACGTAGAGAAGTTGTTTCCACTTGTGGGGGAGACCAGAACTAGAGGCCATCAATATAAGATCGTCACTAATAAATCCAATAGGGAATTCAGGAGAAACCTCTTCCCAGAGAGTGGTGAGAATGTGGAACTCGCTCCCACAGGGAGTGGTTGAGGTGACTAGCACAGATGCATTTAAGGGGAAGCTGGATAAATACATGAGGGAGAAAGGAATAGAAGGATATACTGATGGGGTGAAATGAAGAGGGGCGGGAGGAGGCTCGTGTGGAGCATAAACACCACATAGACCAGTTGGGCCGAATGGCCTCGCTCTGTGCTGTAGATTCTGTGTAATTCTATGTACTATGTAAAATGGGGCCAGAGCTCTTCCGGCAGTTCAAAATGCTCAGCCTTCACCGAATGCCTGTGTTAAAGCGGATTGTTAATCTTGAAGAGTCATCGTACTACTGCGGAGGGAGGGCAGCTCAACAGACATGTGTCACTTTTGCTGCCTTTGTGCAACATAATTTCATTATATCGGAATGTTTTCCAAACACTTCTTGATTTTAGAAAAAGATACTCCTTTCAAAAGCTGTTTTATACAGTCAGGAGTTAAAATGCACACTTGGCCCCTTCAATTAAGTGAGAAACATTAGGCGATGTCACAACTTGTTAACCGTGTTATCTCAGTTTCATGTATCCCTTTGTGGTCAGTCGGAGGCAAAGCGTTTGAAATTCTGTTAATTCTTTTTCTTTTTTTTCTCCTCTCTTTTTCTCTCCTCTCTTTCTCATCTCTCTGTTTCTCTCCTTCTCATTTTCTCTCCTCTCTCCTCCTCTCTCTCATTCTCCTTCTCTCTCTCTCACCCTCTCTCTATTGGGATATTTTTTTGATAATGCACTGTAATTTTGAAACAGCCCACACAAGTGGTCTCACCACATGCAAGGCAGATAATTCTGAGCATCAGGAATCTAAGTTATGGGGAGTGTTTAAGAAAAGAGAGGGGAGTCATTCTCTTTATAAAAGTCGAGAGCTCCAGGGGACCTCATTATAAAAGGTACTGGTAAAGTGTCCAAGTCCCAGGGATGCAAGTTAATACTGAGAAAGTTAAGAGTAAGAAGGGAATTCAGGAGGAATGCACAATAGACTTGTGCAGTATGAGTAGAGTAGGGAGGTAGAGTAGAGTAGCATGGAGTAGTGTAGTTTGGAGTAGGTAGAGTTGATTCTATCAAAAAAGATGTTGGATGCAATGGCCTTTTCTTTGAAATGTTCTTTTGTGCATGTGTGTGTTCCAAAACACCCACCTGCCTCTCGATGACCATTTCAACATCAGTTGGGTGGGGCAGGATACGCAGAAGAAGAGTACAGGCTGCTTGTGTGCTGAAGTTATCTCATAATCCAACATCTCATTGGCAAAACGTTGTTGGATGCACCAATTTATGGATTTTTTTTACAGTTTTGTTGTTTTTTCTTCTTCAAGCTTCCAAGCCTTGTACAGCTACATCCCACAGAATGAAGATGAGTTGGAGCTTAGAGAAGGAGATATCGTGGATGTAATGGAAAAGTGCGACGATGGCTGGTTTGTTGGTAAGCATCGGATCTTACTGGAACAGAATATATGTAGGATGAACGACTGGGTGCGTTGGAATGATATCGGGGCTGTCCTCTCTCGGTGGGGTTCAGATGACTCGTCATAGCAAATCGTAAAGAAAGAACAAACTTGCATTTATATAGCACCTTTCTCATCCTCAGAATGTCCCAAAGCAGTTCACAGCCAATGAAGTACTTTTGAAAATGTAGTCACTGTAGGCAATGTAGGGAAACGCGGCAGCCAATTTGCGCACAGCAAGCTCCCACAAACAGCAATGACATAAATGATCAGACCGTTTTGGTGATGGATAGCAATTAGGAATGTGAATCTGTGCTGTCCCCCACCCTCCCCCCCAAGCCTTGGGACACTCCGGCCAATTGTATCATCGTGCCGCCACTCGGCCTGAGAGTGACCTACCGAGCACAGACCAAGCATTGAACCTGGGCCCTTCCTAGTCTGTGTGGCTCCCTTGTAATCAGTTGCACTCCCCCATTACTCCTTATATAGTATACATAGAAACTAGGAGCAGGAGTAGGCCATTCGGCCCGTCGAGCCTGCTCCACCATTCAATACGATCATGGCTGATCATCCAAATCCAGTACCCTGTCCCTGCTTTCTCTCACAGAATCCCCATCGAGCCTGCACCGACACATATCCCACCCTATCCCCGTAACCCCACGTATTTAATTCCCCCTAACATATCCCATCCTATCCCCGTAACCCCACATATTTAATCCCCCCCCCCTAACACTAAGGGTCAATTTTATCATAGCCAAATCAACCTAACCCGCACATTTTTGGACTGTGGGAGGAAACCGGAGCACCCGGAGGAAACCCACGCAGACACGGGGAGAATGTGCAAACTCCACACAGACAGTCACCCGAGGCCAGATTCGAACCCGGGTCCCTGGCGCTGTGAGGCACCAGTGCTTACCACTATGCCACCGTGTTGCCCCTCCACCCCCCCCCCCCCCCCCAAAAGGCAGTAGATGCTGGGATAATTGGAGCTTTAAGACTGAGATGGATGGATTTTTGTTGGGGAAGGGTATCAAGGGATATGGAGCAAAGGTGGGTAAATGGAGTTGAGGGACAGATCAGCCCTGATCTCATTGAATGGCAAAATGGGGGCTGAATGGCCTCCTCCTGTTCCCATGTTCCGAGCTTAAAAGTACAGTCACTGTTGTCTTGTAAGCCAATGCAGCAGCCAAATTGTGAAGAGCAAGATCCCACTAACAGTAATGAGATAACTGACCAGATCATCTGTTGATAGTGATAGTGGTTGAGGGATGAGTATTGGCCAAGAGAACTCCGCTGCTCTTCTTCTTTGAGGAGTGCCGTGGAATCTTTTACATCCACCTGAACAGGCAGATGGGGCCTCGGTTTAATGTCTCATTCACAAGACTCCTCCAACAGTGCAGCGCTGCATCAGTACCTAACACAGGTAGAAATGACTCGACCTCATTGCCCAGAGGAGGAAATGTTGCCCCGTTTAACAAACGTATCCCAGCTATTTTTTTGACCGGCTAACCTGCAACCCTTTCTGGTGCTGGTTGAGGAAGGACACTGGGAGACCTTTCTGCTCATATCACAGTGCCGTGGGGGTCTTTCAAATCCACCAGAAGAGGGCAGGCGGGGACCTAGGTTTAACATCTCCTTTGAAAGACGGCAGTGGAACACTCCCTCAGGTACTGCACCAAAGTGTCGCCCTGGATCATGTGTTCAAGTCTCTGGAGTGGAGCTCAAAACTTCTCACTGAGCTAAGCTGACATTTGAAACCCAACATATTCAAATTGATTGATTTTTATTTTTATGCTTTTTTTTTTAAAAACAGGAACGTCCAGAAGATCTAAACAGTTTGGTACCTTTCCAGGCAACTATGTAAAGCCACTGAATTTGTAGAGCTGGGGATCGCAGTGGACTTTTGATGAATAAACAGCCCCGCCGACATTGGTGGAGGATTCTTGAGCTGTTGAAAGGCCCGAACAGTACATCAGAGTCTGTAACCTGGCATAAACATTCTGCTTACAATATAAAGTGTCTTGTCTTTCACCGAACAAATATGGAATGCACTGAGCAAGAGAGAAAGTGTGAGTGGTACGTGAGCTTAGGGTGTGAGGTTGGTGAACACCGAAATGCATCAGCCGTCTTGGCTCAGCTACAGGTGGGCCAGGGCTCGATCTGTCGAAATGGGAAGACAAAAGCCCCATCCTGGGTTAAAGCCGGGCTCTCCTTGCTACACTGTGCCCACAGATCAAGAGCCCTGCGTTGGCCAAGTTCATGATTTACGGTCTGGCTGAGGACACAGAAGAGGAGGGGTTGGGCAGCTGAGTTTCTGATGGGGACCGGTGTGAGATTAGAGGACGGGGCTCCTGTTTGCTGAGCTCTGACTTTTTTGTCGAGGATGAAAACGGAATGGAAATCGAAACGCAGAAGTGTTTATAGCCGCTGGTGTCCGTTTACTGCCTGATGCGATGCATGTCCTCTGATCATCACCTGTAACCTCTCCCTTTCTACTGTATTTATTTTGAATTTGCTTTATTAGAAACAAACCTAACACAGGTAGAAATGACTCGACCTCGTTCCCCAGAGGAGGAAATGTCGCCCCATTTAACAAACGTATCCCAGCTATTTTTTTGGGCTGACGCTTTTTTAGAACGAGTTTCTTTAACACATTTGTTAATGGTTGATAACGTCTACTTAGAGCTGCAACACTTCTTAATATTTTTCAGCCTCACAACCAGTATATATATATATATATTAAAAAAGCACACCTTCCCCCTGCACCCAAAGGGAATCAACCCATTGCTGGGGTAAAGCTTTGTGTAAATATGTACATTTGATTTTGTACAAAAATATGTACTTATCCTGTATAGAAAATAATAATTTAACAGAAGGATTTAAATGGCGGACTAAAAGCAGGAAAACACTCGTCAGAGCTCTTTAATTTTACAATTTATCTGAAGAAGAGGAATACAACACACCTGAGGGAATTGCTTGCCACTGAAACACAGCACATGCAAACTGTGTGTTTAAAGAATCACCACGCACTGGGGAATGATGATCCCCGTACATTCAGGAAATTCAACGGCAAAATCACTTTGTTTAACATCCAGAAATTTCCCGTCAGTTACAGTAGTAAATCACTGACAGACTGCAGTATACTGACTCTACGTAATCGAACACTTTCATGCATTTTATTTACCACTTTTCTGTGAGCTGCAGGTCTTTATAACCATACATTGCAGCACATCTTCTGTTGAGCTATTTTCTTTATTGCAGTGCTTCATGATTTGATAATAATGAAGATAAGAGCCTCTATTTACTGCTGTGGTTGCAAAATGCAATATTTAATAAACTTTATTCAAGCCACTGATGCGCCTTGGCATATGTGTGTTTCTGTTTTTATTTTCATAGAATGATACAGCACAGAAGGAGGCCATTCGGCCCATCGTGCCTGTGCTGGCTCTTTGAAAGAGCTATCCAATTATTCCACTCCCCTGCTCTTTCCCCACAGCCCGATATTTTTTTTTCCCTTCAAGTATTTATCCAATTCTCTTTTGAAAGTTACTATTGAATCTGCTTCCACCACCCTTTCAGGCAGCGCATTCCAGATCACAACAACTCGCTGTGTAATAAAATGTTTCCTCATGTTGCCTCTGGTTCTTTTGCCAATTACATTAAATCTGTGTCCTCTGGTTACTGGCCTTTCTGCCACTGGAAACAGTTTCTCCTTATTTACTCTATCAAAACCCTTCATGATTTTGAACACTTCTATCAAATTATCTCTTCGCCTTCTCTGCTCTAAGGAGAACAACCCCAGCTTCTCCAGTCTCTCCACATTACTGAAGTCTCTCATTCTACCATTCTAGTAAAGGCTGTTCTCGCGAGTTGATGGTACAACCACTAGGGGACACAGATTTAAGGTTTTGGGGAAGAGATACAGGGGGGGATGTGAGGAAAAACTTTTTTACGCAGCGAGTGGTGAGTGGAACTCGCTGCCGACGGAAGTGGTGGAAGCGGAGACACTCAATGTTTTCAAGGGGAGACTGGATAGGCACTTGAGCGAAATAAACTTGCAGGGCTACGGGGATAGAGCGGGGGAATGGGACTGATTGGATTGCTCTACAGAGAGCCGGCACGGACTCGATGGGCTGAATGGCCTCCTTCTGTGCCGTTATGACTCTATAAATCTCCTCTGCATCCTCTCCAAGGCCTTGACATCCTTCCTAAAGTGCAGTGCCCAGAATTGGACACAGTACTCCAGCTGGGGCCTAACCAGTGATTTATAAAGGTTTAGCATAACTTCCTTGATTTTTGTACTCTATGCCTCTGTTAATAAAGCCAAGGATCCCATATGCTTTTTTAACAGTCTCCTCAACTTGTCCTGCCGCCTACAAAGATTTGTGTACAGACACCCCCAGGTCTCTCTGTTCATACACCCCCTTTAAAATTGTATCAATTAGTTTATATTGCCTCTCCTCATTCTTCCGACAAAATGTATCACTTCACACTTCTGTGTTTAATTCCATCTGCCATGTGTCTGCCCATTTCACCAGTCTGTCTATGTCCTCCTTAAGTCTGTTACTATCCGCCTTATTACTACATTTCTGAGTTTCATCTCATCTGCAAACTTTGAAATTATGCCCTATATACCCAAGTCCAGGTCATTAATATACATCAAAAAGATTTTGCTCACTAATACGTCTGGGTACCAGCAGGTGGCGACATGCGCTGGGACCTCTATTTTCCCTGTATGTTGCCAAACATTCAGTGATCCAGGGAACACAGGATAGAGATAGGCTTGCACCAAGTCTCCAACCTACACCCCCATTGAGTGAGGCTCCAAGTCTCCGACCTACATGCCCATTGAGTGAGGCTCCAAGTCTCCGACCTACATGCCCATTGAGTGAGGCTCCAAGTCTCCGACCTACATGCCCATTGAGTGAGGCTCCAAGTCTCTGACCTACACGCCCATTGAATGAGGCTCCAAGTCTGCTCCCATTCAGTGAGGCTTGTGCTAGGAGTATAGGGTTGCTGAATAGACCATCCATTGAATAAGGTGAGGTGTCTTCGTGACACTTGAAGGGGAAAACATTGAAGAGTTTGCTTTGGGTAAAGCTTTAGGTTCTGCAAGTTAATGAAGTTAGATTTTACAAATTTGCAGTCCCAATGTGGAGCTTTGGCCAACTGGAGCCAATATTGGGAACTGTGATGTTTGTTCAGTCTTCTCCAGAAGGACAGTCTCCTCTCTTATCTATGACCCATGAGGAGTGGTTGAAAAGCCTGTAATCTCTGAGGAGATATTTCTCAAGGGTAAAGGGAACAGATAAATTGAACCCTGAGAATATCTTTGAGATTGCCACGAACTCTAGAACCAGGGGACATGGGCTCCAACCTATGAGGGAAGGGACACAGACAGTTTAGATTTAACTTTCTTACACAGAGGTTAGTGATTGTGTGGAATGGACTGTCCAGGGCTGGAAGGGAGGCAGAGAACGGGAACATTTCAAGGAGAATCGGACAGCTATTTGACGGAGTGATTGAGGGGGAATTAGATTTGGTGACTGGCCATGATGAATGCAGAGTCCTTTCTGCTCCTGTGCTTTCCTAAACGTCTCTTCATTTTATCAAACTGTTCATTAAGTGAGGCTAATAATGTCTATTAACCTCAACAAGTATCAATACAGTTCATTTTTAAAGCTTTCAATTGGCCCCAAACTAGCTCCCTTCTCTGGGAGTCTGTTCCACATCCTAACTATGCTGTGGGAAAATACTATTCTAATCTCCAACCTTGCTCAAGGCTTGTGGATGCTGTACTTGTGACGGCCTGTCCTTGTTCCTTGTCCGAGTTAAATAACTGGTTTACTTCAGCCTTATCTGCGCCCTTTCTCACGGTTCCCCTCCATCTTCTCCAACAAAAATTAAGTTTAGTCATTGAGCCTTTCTTCATAATTAGATCTCGAGGCCCAGAATCATCCTGGTATCTCTTCCTGAACCTTATCTAAAGTATCCTCATCCATTATGAAGTAGGTTGGGCAAACTGTACACCATGCTTCATGGAAACTTATTTCTTTGGTAAACAGGCCAAGCACAGTATAGACCTTGGGTAGTATGCACCAGATACAATATTTTTCCTTTATTTTGTTACATTTTTTCCCCCCTATCCCTTGTTCAACTCCCACTTCAGGAGCAGGAGTAAAAAAAGGTCATGTGGCATGGCAGCTGTTAAAGATCTAGCCGTGGCTCAGTGGGCAGCACCCCCATGCCTCTGAGTCAGAAGGTTGTGGGTTCATAGTCCCACTCCAGAGACTTGAGCATGTAGGGGGTGGAGTGTGGGGTCAGCCTTCACCTCTGACTCTGAGTGGTTCGAATCGCTCCCACGCCCCTGGTTCTAGACTTTGGACTTATTTAGGGGTTGTGAACAAAGATGCAGTAGACAACAGGTTCTGATGAAAGAATTTTGACTTTATTAAAAGAAAAAGGTAACAAACTTAAAACACACTTAACACTTAAACACAGGTTGGGGAACACATGGTACAGGCGAGGGAGAATGAGAATATACAAAAAAAACCTTATCCCTCTCAAAAATCCCACTAGCTAGGTTTTGGTTTCAGGAGATCAGGGATAATGCTCACCAAACAAATCCTTGACAGTTGAGAGTTAGGGTTTAGAGTCTTTTGAGTAAAAGGTTTCGTAAGGCCCTTGTTGCCGCGAGGTGTCCGATGGTCACTGAGGCAGTCGCTCTGGTTTCTTCTTGCGTGTTGGTCTGCTTGTGAAGCTGTTGGCCTTCTTTCCTCCTCCTGCTTGTGGTGTCTTGCTGGAACAGAGCTGAGAGAGAGCTGTGCGAGCGTTGTCAGAGAGTCCAGAGAGACTGTCTTGGGGGATTAGGCCCCCAATTATACTGTTCAGGCCCTTTGTCCTTTTCGCGCCCAAAACCCCTTACTAAATCGGTTTCCTTTAGATTTCAATTGAGCCCTGTTTATTCCATTGTCTTAGTTTTGGCGGGCTTGTTAGTTTCGATGGCTTTAACTTGGTGTTAAACATGTCCTGATCGCTTCCGATGTTTCCCATTTAGGCAGGGCCTTTATCTGCGCACCAAATCTTGTCCCTATTGTCCTAAGTTTTTGGCGGGCTTGTAAATCTGTCCCTGTGGATACCTGGTTGATTGTTTTTTGATGAAGTGACCGGGGTACTAAATGTTTTAATGATTTCAGGCTTCTGGTATCCTGTTTGGGCCTGGGAATTTCAAAAGGTTCTTGGATTATTCATATTTTGATGTGTGTGTGAGGCTTTGGGTTTGTCTCTTCCTCCTTGGTAGGATTGCAGTGTAAACAATTCCCAGACAGCTTGATTGGGCCCCAATACCCAAAGCTGTCCACTGCCTGGCCACGCCCCTCCGCAGCCTGTCTTGTGTCTGTGAAATGTGTCTTTCCCAACAGTAAGATTCAAAAGTCATTTTCCTCAGGGTTTTTCTTCCCTGATCTTTAAAATGTCCAAAACTGATGTTTTTACCTCAAATCACTTCACCATCATCCCAAGTTTGTATGAAAGGTCCAAAAATCACTCCCTTTAGGGTTCTGTTCGAGTTTCTGGGGGATTTTGCGAAGCCTACAGCACATAAAGCTAGGCTGACACTCCCAGTGTCATACTGAGGGAGTGCTGCACTGTCGGAGGTGCGGTCTTTTGGGTGAGATGTTAAATTGAGGCCCCGTCTGCCCTCTCGGGTGGATGTAAAAGATCCCATGGTACTATTTCAAAGCAGAGCAGGGGAGTTGGTCTCAACGAACATCAAGGACTGCAGCGATTCAAGAAGGTAGCTTCTCGAGGGCAATTAAGGATGGACAATAAATGCCGGCCTTGCCAGCGACGCCCACATCCCAGGAACGATTTTTTTTATTAATCACTAAAACAGATTACCTGGTCATTTATTTCATTGCTTTTGGTGGGACCTTGCTGTGCGTAAATTGGCTGCCATGTTTCCTACATTACAACAGTGGCTACCCTTCAAAAAAGTATTTAATTGGCTGTAATGTGTTTAGGGACATCCTGAGGTCATGAAAGGCGCTACAGAAATGCCAGTTCTTTCTTTCAATTGCACGGCCCATTGTCCAGCTAGGGTTCAAATCGACCCCAATGGCTTTTTCAGGTAAGGTAGCTTGGGTTTCCCATCGTTAAACTTTGTGTTTAACCGTGAGCCGAGTTAGGGAGCGAGTTTAAATCAAAATCTTTCACACAATCAGCAAAATTCTTTTGAAACATCAAAGCAGTTCAAACTACTTATTAGAGATAATATAATGGCAGTAGAAAAAAGTAACGCAGCCATCAGTAAGACAGAAAGAGAATCCATGTGGGTTCTATAAGAGATAAAAAAGGATCAATCACACTAATAGGTGTAGTCTACAGACCACCTAATAGTGGAAGGGAGGTGGAGGAAGAAATAAGCAAACAAATTAGGGAAATTAGTGAAAAACATAGAATAATAATCATGGGGGATTTCAACTACCCCGAAATTAATTGGCTAGAAGAGGTAGGTAAAGGGATTAAGGGAATGGAGTTCCTACAATGTCTACAGGACTCCTTTCTAACCCAATATGTGAGAAGCCCAACAAAGGAGGATTTGCTACTGGATCTAGTAATGGGGAATGAACCAGAGCAGACAAGAGAAGTAAAAGCAGGGGAAGATATAGGCAATAGTGACCATAATATAATATGGTTTAGAGTAATAATTGAGAAGGACATAAGCATAACAAAGACCCAGGTAATAGATTGGTGAAAAGCTGATTTTGAGGGGCTGAGAATAGAACTTGGGAAAATAAAATGGACAACAATATTAGTAAATAATGATGTAGAACAGCAATGGGAAACATATAAAACGGTATTCAACAGAACCCAGAAAAAATATATTCCGCTAAAAAACAAAAACAAACTAAACACTAATGAGACACCATCGATGAATAAAGACATAAGGGAAAAATTGAGGGTAAGGAAAGGGACTTGCACTAAATAAATGGACAGCAGGGGAGAGCAAGACAAGGGAGAGACTAGGAGAGAAGTCAGAAAAACAATTCGGAAGGCAAAGAGGAACTATGAAATTAAATTATCAAGGAACATAATACAAAATAATAAAATATTCTACAAGCACATAAATAAAAAAAGGAAAGTTGGGATGGGAATAGGGCATCTAAGGGACAGTCAGGATAAAATCATAGGCAGCGATAATGAAATGGCAGAAATATTAAATAATTATTTTGCTTCAGTATTTACCAGGAAGATGGATCAGGTGGGCATGAGATCGGAAGATGAGATTAGAAATTATATAACCACATTTAAACCAAAAAGAGGAGAAATATTAAATAAACTAACCAAACTCAAAGAGGATAAAGCCCCTGGTCCGGCATCCACACATTCTAAAATAATATCGGGAAGAGATAGCAGAGGCACTATTGCACGTTATTAATAATTCATTAGAAAAAGGTGTAGTGCCAGAGGACTGGCGGATAGCTAACATTATATCTATATTTAAGAAGGGAGATAGAACATGTTCAGGGAACTATAGACCAGTCAGCTTAACATCGGTGGTAGGAAAAATAATGGAATCCCTACTAAAGGAGAAAATTTTAAAAATCTAGAAACCAAAAATATAATAATGAATAGTCAACCTGGATTTCAACAGGGAAAGTCTTGCTTGACCAACCTCACTGAATTCTTTGAAGAGGTAACAGAGAGAGTAGACAAGGGTAATGTCGTAGCTGTAATATATCTAGATTTCCAAAAGACCTTCAATAAGGTACCACATAATAGACTAATGAATAAGGTCAGAGCATGCGGAGTCAGGGGACAAGTGGCAGAATGAATAGCTAGCTGGCTGCAAGACAGAAAGCAGAGAGTAGGGGTTAAGGGTAGCTATTCACAGTGGCAGCAGTTGGAAAGTGGGGTCCAACAAGGATCAGTGCCGGGACCACTGCTGTTCACAATTTATATTAATGATTTAGATTTTGGAATCAAAAACAACATTTCTAAATTTGTGGATGACACTAAAGTGGGAGGGCGAGTCAAGACATTAATAAACTTGAAGAATGGGCATATAATTGGCAAATGAATTTCAGAATAGATAAGTGTGAGGTATTACATTTTGGTAAGAAAAATGAGGTGGTCACATATTAGTTGGAACAGAAGAATCTAAATGGGGTGGAGGAACAAAGGGATCTCGGAGTACAAATACACACATCACTAAAAGTTGTAATATATGGTCAATAAGGCCATAACAAAAGCAAACCAAGCACTAGGGTTTATTTCTAGAGGGATAGAATTGAAAAGTAGGGAAGTTATGCTAAAATTGTATTGAACCTTGGTAAGACCACACTTGGAGTACTGTGCACAGTTCTGGTCGCCATATTATAAAAAGGATATAGAGGCACTGGAGAGGGTGCAGAGAAGATTTACAAGAATGAACTGAGAGGTTATACCTATCAGGAAAGGATGAGCAGGCTGGGTCTCTTTTCTCTTGAAAAGGGAAGGCTGAGGGGTGACCTAATAGAGGTCTATAAAATTATGAAAGGTTTTGATAGAGTGGATACAGAGAGAATGTTTCCACTTGTGGGGAAGAGCATAACTAGAGGCCATCAATATAAGATAGTCACCAAGAAATCAAATAAGGAAATCAGAAGAAACTTCTTTACCCAGAGAGTGGTGAGAATGTGGAACTCGCTACCACAGGAAGTGGTTGAAGTGAATAGTATCAATGCATTTAAGGGGAGGCTAGACAAACATATGAGGGAGAAGGGAATAGAGGGTTATGCTGATAGATTTAGATGAGGAAAGACAGGAGGAGGCTCGAGTGGAGCATAAACACCAGCATGGACTGGTTGGGCCGAATGGCCTGTTTCTGTGCTGTACATTCTATGTAATTCTGTGTAATGTAATAGGAATCTGTGAGGAAGGGGCTGTATAGGAGACTGAAAACAAGGATTTCTAATGACAGGAGTCCTCCAGCCCTACAACCCTCTGGGGCCTTTGAACTCCTCTAATTCTGGCCCCTTGTGCTTCCCCGATTTTCATCGCTCCACCATTGGCGGCCGTGCCTTCAGCTGCCTGAGCCCTAAGCTCTGGAATTCCCTCCCTAAACCTCTCCGCCTCGCTACCTCTCTCTCCTCCTTTAAGGCGTTCCTTAAAACCTACCTCTTTGACCAAGCTTGTGGTCACCTGCCCTAATATCTCCTTATGCACCTCGGTGTCAAATTTTGTTTGATAATCGCTCCTGTGAAGCGCCTTGGGACGTTTTACTACGTTAAAGGCGCTATATAAATGTAAGTTGTTGGTGTTACATAGAAACATAGAAGATAGGAGCAGGAGTAGGCCATTCGGCCCCTTGAGCCTGCTCCGCCATTCGATGAGATCATGGCTGATCATCTAAACTCAGTACCCTGTACCTGCCTTCTCCCCATATCCCTTGATACCTTTAGCTTTAAGAAATATATCTAACTCATTCTTGAATATATTTAATGACTTGGCCTCAACTACCTTCTGTGGTAGAGAATTCCACGGGTTCACCACTCTCTGGGTGAAGAAATTCTTCCTCATTTCTGTCCTAAATGGCTTACCCCGTATCCTTAGATTTTGACCCCTGGTTCTGGACTCCCCGACCATCGGGAACATTCTTCCTGCATCTAGTTTGACCAGACCTTTCAGAAAGAGATAAATAAATCAACGTCAAAAACACTGGGGGTCGATTTTAACCCCCCGCCTGGCAGGAACGCTGTGGGTGGTTAAGATGGTGGGGTGGTTTGGGGACCCGTTTCCGAATCCCACTATTTAAACTCACCTCAGAACAGGTGCGGGCAGGCCAGCCGTCCCAGGCAGACAGGGTCCCATTTGATAGTCCGAGGTCAAGGGTAGATGATGTCACCGGCGCCGCAACACCATTTTAACTTGCAGATGTGGGAGGGGCCACCCCGATATCTAAACCGCGGCGCGACTCAGCGGACTGGCCAGAAGAGGCCAGGGTAAGGAGTCTAATGTCATCGTTATGGAGATTCCTGCTGCTTGTTCGAGCCCCGCACGGAGTATTGGGCTTCGCCTCTCCCTCCCAGCATCGGCAGCTGCTGTCAAACCCCTTTCCCGGCACTAACCTCGTGCCGGGGATCGTTCCCTTAGGTCCCCGACGTCCTTGGGATCTGGGCCTAATTCCCGCTCCCGTCCGCCAGCCCTGAGATCACTTCCGCCGGTTTGGGCGGGAGACGGGGCTGCTTTATTTAAACTAGGCCCGGGAGTTAAAACGGCCTCAGACTCGGGTTGAACTCTCCGCAGCGGGGTTTGCCTTCCGCCCGCACACCCGCCCGGACCGAACCCACCCCAAGTTAAAATCAACCCCAAAGATTCAACATCCAAACCGTCCCAATGCTTGTGAGGAGGAGCTGAGAACTCTGTACTGCGAGTCTGTCACATCCCCCGGAAAAGCTGAACAAGTGAGGAATTCAACAACAGGAAGTGAACAAAACATTCACTGAATTTCGTGCTTTATTATATTTAGTTTGTTGTAACCGAGAATTGAAGACTAGGAGATTATTGAAGAATAGGAATCATGTGCCCCACTTCCTCTCTTATGCTTCCCGCCCCCCACACTAAAAAATCTTTAATTTTCAAGAACTACTGGTTTGTAAGAAAGAAAGATCTCACAACACAATGTACTGCAATCTGACTGAGCCCACACAGCATTGGAAACTCTCCTGAGAATCAAAGACACTGAAATTACAGTCAAACAGTTTGCCGTTTTCTTTCCTCAAGAGGAATATCCTTGTGGATTTGGTGAAATAATATAAACAATTACTGGTTTACAAAGGAATTGGAGTAAAGGTACGCAGAGCAATAAAGTACTCTACCAAGGAACTTGGACACATTGGCCCTGAATTTGAGGTCAGCGGTGAAGCGAAGGCGTTGGGTGCTGGCCCCGAAGTACGCTCCGCACAGGGCTCTCGCAATCCCTGTGTCAAGAACTTTGGGCTTTCGGACCTTGAATTCAATTCAACGCAACTTAATGGGGATCTCCTTGTGCGAGCTGCTGTGATGTCTGCTGGCTGTCTAAGCAGCCAATCAAAAGGCAGAATTCACACAGGCAGGGAACAAGGAAGTGAGGAAGCCCTTAAATATCTAAGGGGGAAAAATTGGGCATAGTCCATTTTGGGCACTAACCCCGTAAATTCAGTAGCAGCGCCCCCAAGAACGAGGTGGAGCGCTACTGGACGCACTCCACCTCCTTCTTGGGACGCTACTACACAACGTCGCGGCGCTACGTGCCGCAGCATCACGCGCGGTGGCACGTAGCGCCGCCTCATTGCAGGCCTCCTCCCCTGATTAAAGCTAGGGCTAGAAATTGGGTTGCTTTGCGCCTCTCGTTAGTGCCGCTAGCGCCCTGCTGGACCACCGGGGAGCGGGGTGCCATGGAAACAGCCCAGCACTCAAGAGGAGTGCCAGGCTGCCCGATCGCGGCCGGCATCCTGCATACAAAAGCAAAAGGGGGCAGGTGCTGGCAGTCGGCCGAAATAAAAATGGCCGCCCGACACCTGCCCTTTAAGTAGTGCCGCTGCCGCTGCAAAACCGCCCCCCTGGTCCTGTCGCACATGTCGCCCGGCGATCGGTCAGGGGGCGCAAGGGAAGTTTGCAGCCGGGGCACAAACGGGGAGCTGCGCACGACGATGATGTCATCATCGCCAGCGGAGCGGGGCGCCACCAGCTCCCGCTGCCGCTAGTCTCCCGCTGAATTTCGCGGGAGGCGTTAGCGGTGCCGCGCCCGGGCGCTAACGAGAGGCGCAAAGCAACCCAATTTCTAGCCCTTTAACTTTTTTAAATAGTTAGCGAGAGCAAAAGAAAGATTGGGGTTCTCACTTGGGTAAAAGGGCAAACCTAAAATAAAGAAACACCAACTTAAAACAATCAAATCATTTTTTTGAAAAGTTTCTTAAAATTTTTTAATTTTTATTAAAATGGACAAATTTCACACTGCACAAAATTAAAATTACTTTTCCAGGCCCTTAAGCATTGTTTAGCAGTCAATACGCTGTTAAAAGCCCAGTTGCACCTAATCCCTTTGGGTCTAGCTATCAGTGGGGAATTGAACAGCGTGATTACCGCGGATGAGCCGAAGATTTCCTCAGTTTCAATGATTTATGAGATTTCACTGATTGCCGGCTCGGTGGGGTGGGGTGGGGGGCTGTCATTGACAGACCGCAACTTCAGGATTTCCGCATGCAAAGTTGCGGTCAGTTTCAAAGGCGGTTTGGCAGCATACTCTGAGAGTAGGCCGTCATACTGACCACAAATTCAGGGCCTTTGAATTGGAATAATGGTATGCAGTGCACTTGTAAATCTGAGGATGTCTGTGACCCTGCAAGGACTGGATACATCAATGCAGAAATCATATGAAGTTTTTCACAGCTATCTTATCAAACAGGGACATTGCAGGTGATACAACGTGTACATGCTCATTTATTAATGAGCATGACATTGTTAGTTAAGGACAACATTGATCATTTGGGACAATCCTTGGCTAAAAACTTCAGCCTACTGGCTTTGAAAGAAATGATCAAATCAAAGGACGTATCTGCTGAACATCAGGAATCTTCGAGGAGCCAAGGAACTAGATTCCCAGCCTGGCCTGATCCCACCACCAAGAGGGAGCCTGTCGCTGCATGTCTGGAAAAATACCGGAGGGAACAAAAAGAGGGCAGAAGAGCCTGAAGGAGGACGAATGGAAATCTCTTTTAGGCCTCAGCTAAACTTTTAGGCTAAAATTTCTGGTGCCATTATGGAGGGGGCGGAGGCCACGGCTGGGCTTCGGGTGTTTATTGCCACTGCCCCGGGACGTATCGCCACCTTTCTCCTGGTGGCCTTTGGGGTCGATTGGAGTCAGCGGTGGAAAGCTGGGAAATGGGGCAACTTGCCTCCCACCTCCCCACTGGCATTTACATGTGGCAGCTGTCCCAGTGGGGGCAGGGGGAGGGAGATAGAGGCTGGGTTTGAACACGGCAGCAAGCCTCACCGCCCATTCTTCCGGCATTATCCGGGTGGTGTAGTGGACATAAGTCAAGCCCATAATATCACATTGACCGAAGGACCTCGGTCTGCCCAAAATAGAGACTGACATTCGACCGAATATGCTGATACATCGCGATATAAAGATCTTGGGATTGAAGGTTATGGTCAAGGACTTGCCAATGAAGTTCAGTTTGATCAGGACTATAACCTTGTTAGCCAGTGCTAGCCAACCCAATGGAGAACATCCACCTACAGATTCACCAGAAAGGCTAAATTGCTGGCCTACATGCAGGAGCTCATCAAGGCTGAGCCACAGAGGCAATGGATAATTAGAGCCTTTATTCAATGATGATGGTAAATTAATTAAAACATCCCGGAATAGTGTTTCCAACTTACTGTATTTAGAGATCATAGAATTACATAGAATTTTACAGCACAGAAACAGGTCATTCTGCCCAACAGGTCCACGCTTTTATTTATGCTCCACATGAGCCTCCTCCCACCCAACTTCAGCGAATCCTATCTGCATATTCCTGTCTCCCTCATGTACTCATCAGCTGTGGCTCAGTGGGTCGCACTCTCGCCTCTGAGTCAGAAGGTCGTGGGTTCAAGTCCCACTCCAGGGACTTGAGCCCATAAATCTAGGCTGACACTCCAGTGCAGTGCTGAGGGAGTGCTGCACTGTCGGAGGTGCTGCTTTCGGATGAAACGTTAAACCGAGGCCCCGTCTGCTCTCTCAGGTGGAAGTAAAAGATCCCAGGGCACTATTTCGAAGAAGAGCAGGGGAGTTATCCCCGGTGTCCAGGACCAATATTTACCCCTCAACCAACATAACAAAAACAGATTATCTGGTCATTATCCCATTGCTGTTTGTGGGAGCTTGCTGTGCGCAAATAGGCTGCCACGTTACAATAGTGACTACACTTCAAAAGTGCTTAAATGGTTGTAAAGTGCTTTGAGACGTCCGGTGGCCATGAAAGGCGTTATATAAATGCAAGTCTAGCTTTTTCTTAAATGCATTTATGTTATTCGCCTCATCAACTCCCTGTGGTAGCGAGTTCCCCATTCTCACCACTCTCTGGGTAAAGAAGTTTCTCCTGAATTCCCGATTGGATTTATTAGAGACTATCTTATATTGATGGTCCCTAGTTTTGGTCTCCGTCACAAGTGGACACATCTTCTCTACAAACCCCTTCATAATTTTAAAGACCTCAATCAGGTCACCCCTCTAGAGAAAAGTGATCCTCAGCGCCAATCAAAGAACAAACATGGACATGGCAGAGGGAGAGCGAGTCTCCACACTGAGACAATGGCCTCTCCGCAGATCTCCTGAAGCAATTCTTACTTTGGATTTCACACTCAATGGCCGGAGTCTCGATTTAAGAACATGAAGATTTGGACACAATCCCCAAAGGGCCATGAATGAAAAAAGGCAATACAGACTACATTGCAACTGCTGATTTACCTGGAGAAAAACTGACATTAACAGTAATGTGCCATCCCATAATTTGGCGGCTGTTATTGGATGTGTGATGCTTCAATATGCAGATCCGTTGTAAGGGAGACAGTGACCGTAAGCTTGCACACATTGCGTTATATCCAGTTTCACTTTGAAGGGTTTCCTATAGATCATAAAAATGTATACCGGGAATTTCCTTGGCCATTGGAACTTTTTCCAGAACATCGGAACAGGAGTAGGCCATTTAGCCCCTCGGGCCTGTTCCACCATTAAATCAGATTATGGATGATCTGTCTCTTAACTCCATTTACCCGTCATATCCCTTTATACCCTTACCTAATAAAAATCTATCGATTTCAGTTTTGAAAGCTCTGATTGGCCCTTAGTATCCACAGCCTTTTGAGGGAGAGAGTTCCAGATTTCCATTACCCTTTGTGTGAAAAAGTGCTTTCTGATTTCACTCCTAAATGGCCTGGCTCTAATTTTAATATTGTGTCCCATTGTTCTGGATTTCTCCACCAGAGGTATCTACCCTATCAAATCTCTTCATCATTTTAAACACCTCGATCAGATCATCCCTCAACCTTCTAAACTCATTGGGACACAAGCCAAGTTTCTGCATCCTCGCCACATATTTTAACCCTTTAAGTTCTGGTGTAATTCTGGTGAAACTGCACTGTAACCCCTCCAAGGCCAATATTTCCTTCTTGAGGTGTGGTGTCCAAAACTGAATGCGGTTACTCCAGATGGGATCTGACCAAAGCTCTGTACAACTGAAGCGTAACTTCCTGCCCTTTGTAGTCCAACCCCCTTGAGATAAAGGCCAACATCCCATTAACCTTTTCAATTACTTTTTAAGAACATAAGATCACAAGAATTAGGAGCAGGAGTAGGCTATATGGCCCCTCGAGCTTGCTCCGCCATTTAATGAGATCATGGCTGATCATTCACCTCAACTCTACTTTCCCGCCCATCTCCATATCCCTTGATTCCCCTTGAGTCCAAAAATCTATCAATCTCGGCCTTGAATATACGCAACGATTCAGCATCCGCAGACCTTTGGGGCAGAGAATTCCAAAGATTCACAACCCTCTGAGTGAAGAAATTCCTCCTCATCTCCATCTTTGTGCCTTTTTGTACCTGTACACTAGCTTTTAGGGATTTGTGCACCTAGACACTCAAATCCCTTTGCTCCCCCACAGTTCCTAATCTCTCGCCATTAAAAAAATATTCCAATTTGTCTTTCTTGGATCCAAAGTGGATGACCTCACACTTCCCCACATTGAGCTCCATCTGCCACAGTTTTTCCCACTCACTTAATATGTGTATGTCACATTGTAGCCTCCTGCTCCCATCTACACAACTTACTGTGCATCCGATCTCAGTGTCATCTACAAACTTGGATATTCAACTCTCTGCTCCTTCATCCAAGTCATTGATAAATATGGTGAAAAGCCGAGGCTCCAATACAGATCCCTGAGGAACACCACTTGTCATATTCCACCAATCAGAGTACATACCCTTTTTGTCTCCCATCTCTCAACCAATTACCAACCCAGGTCACAAGGTTAATGTGGCGGAAATTCCATTCAAGCGTCAATGGGGTTCCTGCCACACTTCCGGCAAAGTTATGCTAGCAGAGCAGGATCACCTCCGAGGAAATTCCCAACAATAGAAATGGAACATCTGAAAGCCTTTGAAGTTGGGTTAACACACCTTAGCAGGCAAGAGCCAAGTCCTCAGTCAAACGTGGCAGCATTCTGTCTACACGCAGGACTCGTGACCAGTTGGACTCCCTACTCTTCACAATTTACAAATATTTACTGACAGGCAGTTCAACAGGACCTGCGCGCTGTTATTGTCATAAACATCCTCATTAGAAATTGTGCAGCCAGCCTTGCAGATGTCCTTTGGAGTGCTGTCCGATCAACCGCATCAATCAGTGAGCCGCAGGTAACATGGGCAGTGACACATTCCTTTTCCAGTCTGCCCACAAACTCTATTCCATTTGACAGAACCTGCCCCTTTCACAACCTCAGGACGTCCCAAAGAGCTTTACAGCCAATTAAGTGCTTTTTGAAGTGCAGTCACTGTCGTAGGAAACATGGCAGCCATTTTGCGCACAGCAAGCTCCCGCAAACAGCAATATGAAAATGACCAGTTAATCTGCTTTTTAGTGATGTTGGTTGAGGGATAATTATTTACTGGAACACAGGAAGCGCTCCCCTGTTCCGCTTAGAATGGTGCCATGGGATCTTTTACATCCACCTGAGAGAGCGGTTTAACGTCTCATCTGAAACACAGCACCACTGACAGTGCAGCACTCCCTCAGTACTGCACTGGAGTGTCAGCCTGGATTATGTGCTCAAGTCTCTTGGAGTGGGACTTGAACCCACAACCTTCTGATTCAGAGGCAAGAGTGTCATCCACTGAGCCACAGCTAACACTACAATTAAATTGGGTAACTTAAAGTTATTGTATGATGACAGCAAAGAATTCGTTGTCGAAGATGTGTCAATTTCAACAACTTTAGCTGTAACTTGTGCTTGTTCTGCAATGGTATGTAACCCTGATTCAGAACATTCTATACCCCCAGTTATTCAGCATCCTTCTGATTCAGTGTCCATGTCTGGGTCCCTAGGAATTTCCCCAGAATTCCAAGGGATGGGAAACCTTTAGCCCGCCTCCAAAACCTAACAGCATTGACGCTTGCAATTACGGTACTGAGATATTTCAAGCCATCCTGGCACAAGTTAAAGGGTGATGATGCAAACCTAAACAGAAAGGGAGGCTGGGATCTGATCAAGAATTGAGGAGAGGGTTATGCGACTGACGGGCACACTGATGGTGCGTGCTGTCCCTCATCTGGCCAACATGGTTGAGCAACTCGTTCCTGTCCTTGTTGGCACACATGAGAGGCAGAGGGGGGAATTGTAACCTAACTCGTCCAGTGGGCACCTGATGGGATCGGATGGAACGCCGGATTTACGCTCCGTCAGATTTTACTCTCCCGTTGACGTCAATGGAGAGTAAAATTGGACGCGGTATGCAACCGGTCTTCGACCCGATCCCGCCAGTGTCCCACTGAGTTAGTTTAAAATTAACGCCCGTAGCTGCCTTCTTTAGCGAGCTTTCAAATCACCCGGTGGGGTCGAAATCGTTACCGATACTTTTGAGGGAAGCTTGCTTCAGTGTTTGATCAATGCTTCCATTGCCCAGTGGCTCACTTGACATGTTGATGGGGTGAGATGACGTAAGGTGGTAGGCGGCTCGTGTGGAGCATTAACACCGGCACAGACCAGTCGGGTTTCTGTGCTGTAAATTCTATGTGATTCGACGTTTGGGTAATGCCGCAATAGTTCTCAAAACGTAGAAAAACACTCCGCTAAGTTGTTGATTACTGTGATAGAGGAGGAGCCTAAACCCAATAAGCTCACAGCAGTTGAGGCCATGTCAGACAGATCCACGATCCGACATCAGTTGCGAGAAAATGATGCGAATTCCTTTCTTATCAACGCAGCCCGTGCAATTGAGGCTTTCTTTAAAAGTCAACATGACAAAGTGGGAGCCGTGGCATTTAAGGCACTTGAGAAGCTTATCAGATTTGGAAATATGCAACAGAACCCTGTATTTATGGAACACACTTAGTCAACCCTGGTCAGCTCACTGCTGCCTCTCAGTGAAGTAATAAGGGTTGACACGTCAGTGCTGGATCTGATTGATCCAAGAATGGTGCCAGGAAGCAGAAGCAGGAGCGAGCAAGATCTTTCATTGGAGGACAGCACGTTAGGTTATGGGAAATATTTGAGCGACATCTCCGACACATCAGCAGAGATTTAACCAAAAGGGTCAAGTCTACATAAAAGGCTGAGTTGCCTTCCTTGTACATCCTGAAATGAAAGAAAATGCAGTCTCCTTTAGCTGTTTTCTCACGTACAATGCACACCGGTTAGTCCACATCACACCCTCACAGTCAGAGATCGTTGCTTTGCTGTCAGATCATGTAGAATGTGTCAGAATTAAAGAAATTAATAATCTACCTCCAGATGTTGGAATACAGAGTATAATTTCTAAATTGGCCAATGACACCAAACTTGGGGGTGTGGCAAACAGTGAGGATGATACCAATCGACTGCAACAGGACATAGAAAGGCTAGCAGGATGGGTAGACAGGTGGCAGATGGAATTTAATACAGAGAAGTGTGAGGTGATGCATTTTGGCAGAAGGAACAGGGAGAGGCAATATACACTTAATGGCACAGTTTTAAAGAGTGTGCAGGGACAGAGGACCTGGGAGTTAATGTGCATAGGTCCCTGAAGGTGGCAGGACATATTGAGAGAGTGGTTAGCAAAGCATATGGGATCTTGGGTTTCATAAATAGAGGTATTGAGTACAAAAGTAGAGAAGTTATGCTGAACCTTTATAAAGTGCTGCTTAGGTCACAACTGGAGTATTGCGTCCAGTTCTGGTCACCACACTTTAGGAAGGACGTGAAGGCCCTTGAGAGGGTGCAGAGGAGATTTACCAGAATGGTTCCGAGGATGGGGGATCTTAGCTACAAGGACAGGTTGGAGAAGCTGGATTTTTTTCATTAGAGCAAGGGAGGTTGAGGGCTGATTTGATAGAGGTGTACAAGATTATGACAGGTTTGGATAGGCTAGACGGGGAAAGGCTGTTCCAACGAGTTGATGGTAGAAGGACTAGGGGACACAGATTTAAGGTTTTGGGCAAGAGATACAGGGGGGGACGTGAGGAAAACCTTTTTTACACAGCGAGTGGTGATGACCTGGAATTCGCTGCTGACAGAAGTGGTGGAAGCGGAGACACTCAATGTTTTCAAGGGGAGACTGGATAGGCACGTGAGGGAAATAAACTTGCAGGGCTACAGGGATAGAGCGGGGGAATGGGACTTACTGGATTGCTCTGCAGAGAGCTGGCACGGACTCGATGGGCCGAATGGCCTCCTTCTGTGCCGTTATGACTCGAAGGGCTGGATTTTCCCAGTCCTGAGGAGGCGGGTTTGGAGGTGGGACTGCTGAGAAAATGGGAAAAATTGGGAGCGGGTCCCAACCTCGCTCCCAACCCACCTCCGAACCATCTTCCCGAGAGACGGGTCCCCGACTCGCACAGGAACCCGTCTCCTAGCGGTGGGAAGGGGATTAGAGCCAATTAACTGCCTGTTAACAGGTAGATAACAGGCAGTTTAGAGGCTTTTCCCCATTTTCAGCCTGCTGATGCGGCCTACCTGACGGTGGGAAACCCCGCCAGGGTCAGCGAGGCGAGCTGTGGGTCTGCTGCAGTGTAAGTGTGCAAATGACAGCTGCAGAGGTAGTGTGATGGGTGCAATGGTGCACAGGTAAGTATGACAGGTGAGAGAATGCAGTGAGAAATATTTTATTCTGTTTATATGTATCTGCAGGTGACAAGATTTGATGTTACTGTGAAGCCTCATCTGATCGGGAGAATTGACAGATGGCAGCTGCCTAAGGAGAGAGTTATTGGTGAGCCTGGGTGCAAGGGCTCACCTTTGGACAGTGATTGTCAGTGTTTGACAGCACCTCAATGCTGTCAAACACTGACAATTCATCTGTCAAAAAATGATGGGGCCTGTCCCTTTAAGAAAACCGGCAGATGAAGCGTCATGCACTGACGGCATCTGACACCGGCTTTCCCTTAATTGGCCGGCAAGCCCACAGGGCGGGCTTGACAAGGCCAATCAGGGGAAAATAGCGTCTGTTCGTCAGACGTCGCTGGGGGCGGGACTAGAACCCGGAAGGCAGCAGTCCCGCCCCCCAACTCGTCTCAGCTGGCAAAATCCAGCCCTATGACTCTATGTAATAAAGAGCATCAGAATCACACTACTGTAGTAATGCTAAATAATAAAGGTGTTCCTCCAATTCTGGCCTCTTGCACATCCCGGGTTTTCATCGCTCCAGCATGGGCGGCCGTGCCTTCTGCTGCTTAGACCCTAAGCTCTGGAATTCCCTCTCTAAACTGCTCTGCCTCTCTACCTCTCTCGCCTTCTTTAAGACGCTCCTTAAAGCCGATCTCGTTGACCAAGCTGCCCTTATATCTCTTTATGTGGCTTGGTGTCAAATTTTGCCTGATAACGCTCCTGTGACGGGCCTTGGGAGGTTTTACTACGTTAAAGGTGCTACATAAATGCAAGCTGTTGTTGTTGTAGGGTTGGATTACTTGCATTGTGTTGGAAAGAGGAATTCTGATATCGAAAATGGCCAACAAGAAGATAACATCAGTGTGGAAACAGCCGGAGCTGTTCTGCAGACAACATGAATGCTCGAAATGGGAAACTGCATGCTCTTTAACCTTTTGCACACTGTAAATGACATCGCTGCTCCAATTATCGTCAGTAACAAACTGCAATATTACTGAATTTGAGAATAAAGAAACGAGTTTATTTAAAGAACAGTCTGCATTTATTTTACAAATAGTATTTATTGTTTAAGCAGACCTTGATCCTGCGCTCTGTGTTCACATTGAGTGAGGCTCCACACGGGGATTTCAAATGCTCAGGAAGCACCAATGAAAGGAGGAGATACTGGGAGGTTGACTCAAATCAAGGCACAGCAGTTGTTTCACTTCATTTAGGGCCAGAAAATCCTCCTTGTTTGTGTATTTTAAGTTTACTCTTTTTGCTTTTTAAAAATGGTAATTGTGTTTTTCCCATTAGGCCCATGCACACAATCTCATTTTACACCTCTAATGAATGCTGGGCCACCTAAAACCATGGAATCATACAGCACAGAAGGAGGCCATTCTTCCCATCGTGCCTGTGCCGGCTCTTTGAAAGAGCAGCCCAATTAGTCCCACTCCCCTGCTCTTTCCCCACAGCCCTGCAAGTTTTTCACTTTCAAGTATTTATCCAATTCCCTTTTGAAAGTTATTATTGAATCTGCTTCCACCGGCCTTTCAGGCAGCGCGTTCCAGATCACAACAACTCGCTGTGTAAAAAAAATTCTCCACATTTCCCCCCTGTCGTTTTTGACAATTACCTTAAATCTGTGTCCTCTGGTTACCGACCCTCCTGCCAGTGGAAACAGTTACTCCTTACTTACTTTATCAAAACCCCTCATGATTATGAACATCTCTATTAAATCTCTCCTTAACCTTCTCTGCTCTAAGGAGAACAATCCCAACTTCTCCAGTCTTGCCATATAACTGAAGTCCCTCATCCCTGGTACCATTCTAGTAAATCTCCTCTGCACCCTCTCCAAGGCCTTGACATCCATCCTAAAGTGTGGTGCCCAGAATTGTCCACAATACTCCAGCTGAGGCCTAACCAGTGATTTATAAAGATTTGGCATGCTCCCAGGTCTCTGGCAGTGCCCTTCTACAGTGACCTATGGTGTCTCACCCTCTAATTTTATTTCCCCATGGAGAAGTGCCTGTCTACTACTTTACCCCCCTCCCTCCCTATAAGATATTGAGGGCCTGCTGTGTGAGGGACGATGGGCACAAACCCACATCTTTGTTGTAGTTTGTTGAAGCACTCGCATACTTTTGTCGGTTTTTACAGTGCAAGATAACTTTTCAACATTATACTTTATAATATATAAGCAGACTGTTAGTTTTCCTGATACTCTACCAATTTACACTAGAGTTGTTAATCCTTCAGTATGCACCAGAGGCCCCAGATGCTGTCTGTCAGCATCCACCATGACAGACACTGGCAAATCAAATACTAAACCCCCGCATCTAATCAGATCCCCAACGTGGTTGGATTATACAACATCAGGAACAGGAGTGAAAAAGGTCATGTGGCATAGCAGATCTAAAAGATCTATCTTGACTCAACGGTAGCACTCGCGCCTCCGAGTCAGAAGGTCATGGGTTCACGTCTCACTCCAGAGACTTGAGCCGATAATCCAGGCTGACACTCCAGTGCAGTGCTGGGGGAGTGCTGCAACTGTCGGAGGTGCCGCCTGTTGTATGAGACGTTAAGCCGAGGCCCCGTCTGCCCTCTCAGGTGAATGTGTAAGATCCCACGGCACTACTTGAAGAAGTGAGGGGCCTTCTACATAAGAACATAAACATTAGGAGCAGGAGTCGGCCATACGGCCCCTCGAGCCTGCTCCGCCATTCAATAAGATCATGGCTGATCTTCGACCTCAACTCCACTTTCCCGCCCGATCACCATATCCTTGATTCCCCATGAGTCCAAAAATCTATCGATCTCAGCCTTGAATATACTCAACGACTGAGCATTCACAGCCCTTTGGGGCAGAGAATTCCAAAGATTCACAACCCTCTGAGTGAGGAAATTCCTCCTTGTCTCAGTCCTAAAAGGTCGACCCCTTATCCTGAGACTATACCCCCTAGTTCTAGACTCTCCAGCCAGTGGAAACAACCTCTCAGCATCTACCCTGTCAATCCCCCTCAGAATCTGATACGTTTCAATGAGATCTCCTCTCATTCTTCTAAATTCCAAAGAATATAGCCCTAATCTATTCAATCTCTCCTCTCATTCCAGGGATTAGTCTAGTGAACCTTCGTTGAACCGCCTCTAAGGCAAGTATATCCTTGCTTAGATGAGGAGACTAAAACAGTGCACAGTACTCCAGGTGTGGTCTCACCAAAGCCCTGTACAATTTTAGCAAGACTTCCTTACTTTTATACTCCAACCCCCTAGTAATAAAGGCCACATGCCATTTGCCTTCCTAATTGCTTGCTCTACCTGCATGCTAACTCTCTGTGTTTCACCTAAATCTCTCTGAACACCAACATTTAATAGTTTCTCACCATTTAAAAAATATTCTGTTTTTCTATTCTTCCTACCAAAATGAATAATCTCACATTTCCCCACATTATGCTCCATCTGCCACCTTATTGCCCACTCACTGAACCTGTCTATATCCCTTTACAGCCTTTTTGCGTCCTCCTCACAGCTTACTTTCCCACCTAGCTTTGTATCATCAGCAAACTTGGATACATTACACTCGGTCCCTTCATCTAAGTCATTGATATAGATTCTAAATAGCTGAGGCCCAAGCACTGATCCTTGCGGCACCCCGTTAGTTACAACCTGCCAATCTGAAAATGACCCGTTTATCCCAACGCTCTGCTTTCTGTCCATTAACCAATCCTCTATCCATGCAAATTCTTTACCTTCAATCCCATGAGCCCTTATGTTGTTTAACAACTTTTTATGTGGCACCTTATCGTATTGAATGGTGGAGCAGGCTCGACGGGCCGAATGGCCTACTCCTGCTCCTAGTTTCTATGTTTCTATGTTATCAAATGCCTTTTGGAAATCCAAATATACTACATCCACTGGTTCCCCTTTATCTACCCTATTCATTACATCCTCAAAAAACTTGTCAAACATGATTTTCCTTTCATAAAACCATTTTGACTCTGCCTAATTGTATTATGATTTTCTAAGTGCCCTGTTACCACTTCCTATTCCACTTTCTCCTGTTTCTCTACTATTGCCTCCCATTGGTCCAGTGTCCTGGTTAATATTTATCCCTCAACTAACATCACTAAAACAGATTATCTGATCATTATCTCATTGCTGTTTGTGGGGCCTTGCTGTGCCCAAATTGGCTGCCGCGTTTCCTATATTACAACAGTGACTACACTTCAAAAGTACTTCATTGACGGTGAAGCGCTTTGGGACGTCCGGTGGTTATGAATAGCGCTATAGAAATGCAAGTCTTTTCTTTAAACAGAGTCATAGGGTGGATTTTGGTATGGGGTGAGGGGAGGGATCTGGCCAGTACCTGTGGGGGTTTCAGCTCATGGCAAGGAGGATGTACAGACCGCAGACATCTCCTGCACTACCCTCTCTGAATCTGCCCTCGACCGTTTTAAACCAGACTTTCACACCATGCATCTTATCTTGCCTCTTGCAGCTGTGTCATGCTCCCTCCCCCCACCTGCTAATTCGTGGTTCCTGTGTCACACTCCTTGCCCTCAATTTCCCTCCTCTAGTTCATGGTTCCCATGTCGTGCTACTTCCCTGGTACCTATCCCTCTTTCTCCTGTTTCTCTACTATTGCATCCCATTGACCCCCGTGTCAATTGACAATTGCCACTTGCCCCTCTTTTTCCCATCACTCCCATCACATCCCCTTTTGCAGTACTCTCTCAGCTCTCTATCCTTCACTCTACTCATCCCCCCTTTCCTTCACTTCACTGCTGTACACTTCCTATTCCCATACTTAACCCCTCGCTCCTTCTTACTGTTTGGCCCTAAATCCCTCTATTGACTATCCATGTCCCCTCTGTGGTTGCCCCCTAATCCCCTCTCTGATTACCTCCCCATTCCTCCACTATGGCCCGGATGAAATGTATCCTAGATTGTTAAGAGAAGCAAGGGAGGAAATAGTGGAGGCTCTGACCATCATTTTCCAATCCTCTCTGGCTACAGGTGTGCTGCTGGAGGACTGCTAAGGTTGTACTATTGTTTAAAAAGGGAGAAAAGGATAGACTGAGTAATTATAGACCAGTCAGCCTAACCTCGGTGGTGGGCAAATTATTGAAAAAAATTCTGAGGGACCGTATTAATTATCATTTAGAAATGCATGGATTAATCAAGGGCAGTCAGCATGGATTTGTTACGGGACGGTCGTGTCTGACAAACTTGAATTTTTTGAGGAGGTAACAAGGAGGGTTAATGAGGGTCGTGCCTTTGATGTAGTCTACATCGATTTTAGCAAGGCTTTTGATAAGGTTCCACATGGCAGACTAGTCAGAAAAGCAAAAGCCCATGGGATCCAGGGCAAAGTGGCCAATTGAATCCAAATTGGCTCAGTGGCAGGAAGCAAAGGGTAATGGTCGATGGGTGCTTTTGTGACTGTAAGGCTGGTTCCAGTGGGGTTCCGCAGGGCTCAGTACTGGGTCCCTTGCTTTTTGTGGTATATATTAATGATTTAGACTTCAAAGTAGGGGGCATGATTAAGAAGTTTGCAGATGATACAAAAATTGGCCGTGTGGTTGATAGTGAGGAGGAAAGCTGTAGACTGCAGGAAGATATCAATGGACTGGTCAGGTGGGCAGAAAAGTGCCAAATGGAATTCAATCCGGAGAAGTGTGAGGTAATGCATTTGGGGAGGGCTAACAAGGCAAGGGAATACACAATAAATGGTAGGACACCGAGTAGTGTAGAGGAACAAAGGGACCTTGGCGTGCATGTCCACAGATCGCTGAAGGTAGCAGGACAGGTAGATAAGGTGGTTAAGAAGGCATATGGAATGCTTGCCTTTCTTAGCCGAGGCATAGAATATAAGAGCAGGGGGGTTATGCTTCAACTGTATAAAACACTAGTTAGGCCGCAGCTAGAGTACTGTGTACAGTTCTGGTCACCGGATTACAGGAAAGATATGATTGCACTAGAGAGGGTACAGAGGAGAATTACGAGGATGTTGCCTGGACTGGAGAATTTTAGTTATGAGGAAAGATTGGATAGGCTGGGGTTGTTTTCTTTGGAACAGAGGAGGCTGAGGGGAGATTGAATTGAGGTGTATAAAATTATGAGGGGCCTAGAGAGAGTGGATAGGAAGGACCTATTTCCCTTAGCAGAGAGGTCAACAACCAGGGGGCATAGATTTAAAGTAATTGGTAGAGAGATTAAAGGGGATTTGAGGAGACTGTTTTCACCCAGAGGGTGGTGGGGGTCTGGAACTCACTGCCTGAAAGGGTGGTAGAGGCAGAAACCCTCATCGCATTTAAAAAGTTCTTGAATATGCACTTGAAGTGCCGTAACCTACATGGCTACGGACCAAGAGCTGGAAAGTGGGATTAGGCTGGAGAGCTCTTTTTCGGTCAGCACAGACACGATGGGCCGAATGGCCTCCTTCTGTGCCGTAAATTTCTATGATTCCATGGCTACCCTCCAGTCCCCTTCATGGCTGCCTCCTCCATACCTGTGGTTTGCTTCACCCCAGCAGAGTCACTCTTGTCTGAGCCCACAGATGGATGAACGTACTGTATGTGCTTTAAAGTACAAATGGTGGCCAACAGGCAAAAGCAACTCTAGACATGGATTCAAAGGGAAGGGAGCCTAAGGCCCAGTGGGAATAAAAACATAAGAACATAAGAAATAGGAGCAGGAGTCGGCCATTCGGCCCCTCGAGCCTGCTCCGCCATTCAATAGATCATGGCTGATCTTCAACTTCAACTCCACTTTCCGCTCTATCCCCATATCCCTTGACTCCCTTAATATCCAAAAATCTATCGATCTCTGCCTTGAATATACTCAACAACTGAGCCTCCACAGCCCTCTGGGGTAGAGAATTCCAAAGATTCACCACCGTCTGAGTGAAGAAATTTCTCCTCATCTCAGTCCTAAATGGCCGACCCCGTATTCTGAGCCTGTGACCCCTGGTTCTAGACTCCCCAGCCAGGGGAAACATCCTCCCTGCATCTACCCTGTCAAGCCCTGTAAGAATTTTGTATGTTTCAATGAGATCACCTCTCATTCTTCTAAACTCTAGAATGGGACAGCCACAGTGACACCAGCTATGAACATATGTATAGTGCCATTAACATAGAGAAATATCCAAAAGCATTTCACAGAGGCGTCATCAGTCAAAAAATGGATTTCAAGCCTATGTCAGAGATATTAGAAGGGGTGACCAAAAGCTTGGTGAGGGGTGAGGTTTATGGAGAGTATTATAGGAGATGGGGAAGGTGTAGAAGTGGAGAGGTTTAGGGAGGGATTCACAGAGCGTTGGGCTGAAATGGCTGAAGGCACGGCCGCCAATGGTGACTGGGGTGGAGGCACAAGAAGCTAGACTTGGAAGTATGCAGAGTTCTGGATGTGGTGTTTTAGGGATAGAGGAGGTTAGGGAGGGGAAAGGCCATGAAGGAATTGAAACATAAGGAAGAGAATTTTAAATTGGAGCCAATGTAGGTCAATGAGGACAGGGGTGGTGGGTGAGAGTGACTTGGGGAGGAATAGGATACAGGCAATAGGGTTTTGGATGAACTGGAGTTTATGGAGGCTAGAGGGTAGGAGACTGGCTAGAAGAGCATTGGAATAGTCAAGCCTGGAGGTGACAACGGCATAGATGAGGGTTTCAGCAGCCAATGGGCTGAGGCAGGGGCGGAGACGGGTGATGTTAATGAGGTTGAAGTAGGTGGTCATTTTGATGGAGGAGTTTAGGGGTCACAAGGTCGCCTGGATGGGCACAGCTCAGCAACGCTCAAGAAACCCGACACCATCCAGGACAGAGCAGTTCGCTTGACCCTGCCACTGGACTTAATATCCACCCCCTCCATCTCCAGCACATTCTAGCTGCAGTATGTATGGTTAGGGAGGCAGTGTAGCAACTCATCAACATTACTTCGACAGCACCTTTTGTTAGGAATGTGAATTTTGCAATAGTATAGTCAAAGGCAGTCCTGCACTTGTGTGCCAAGAACGAGTTCAACAAGCAGTCAAACACTTGAAGGTTTATTAGAAGGTTTATCCAATTTCAGTGTAAACTCAGTGGAACCTTACCCTGATCTATGTCCCTCTCTACTTTAATTTCAATCCCACTGATAGGGATCAGTGTGTTTTACTCTATCCTGATTGCTTCATTACTTTGCATGTTAAAAAGTCAGTTTCTCCATGGAGCAAGTGTCAGTGCCTTAAATAAAAAGTTTAAATCAGTAGTGATACAGTATAGGTTCTCATTCTCCTGAGCCACATTAGTCATTCCATGTAGTGGTGTCCCATTCCAAATCCCGTTCATTCAGGCTCGAAGGGCCGAATGGCCTACTCCTGCTCCTACATCTTATTAACCAACGGACTTGCTGACCTACATTGGCTCCTGGTCCGGCAACAACTCGATTTAAAAATTCTCATCCTTGTGTTCAAATCACTCCATATCCTCGCCCCTCCCTATCTCTGTAACTTCCTCCAGCCCTACAACCCCCAGAGATCTCTGCGCTCCTCCCATTCTGGCCTCTTGTACATCCCCGATTTTCATCGCTCCACCATCGGTGCTCGTGTCTTCAGCTGCCAAGGCCCTAAGCTCTGGAATTCCCTCTTTAAACCTCTCCATATCTCTGCCTCTCTTTCCTCCTTTAAGTCATGCCTTAAAACCTACCTCATTGACCAAGCCTGTGCCAACATCTCTTTACGTGGCTTGGTGTCAATTTATGGCTGATAACACTCCTGTGACGGCACTATATAAATGCAAGTTATTGCTTTTGTTGTTGGTGTTGTCAACATGACTAAGCATGTCTGAGACTCAGGCTGTGGAGCATTTTTGGATCTTTGGTACATTGAGCTAATAATACCTCATGTAAAACCAAGAGTCAGGGTCATGGAGGAGGTGATGTTATGGCCTTTTAGCTGAGTTTCAAAGCGTGACTATTGTAATGTGAGGGGACGATGAAGAAGAGAGATCTAGAGGGTTGTGTCAACCTCCTGTAATGTGTGCGTCTCCCACAACTGCATCTTATGTGATCTCGATGTAGGCCTCGAGTATGTAACCTTTAATAAACCTTCATGTGTTTGGCTGTTTGCTGAACTCATTCTTGATGGACAGGCGCAGGACTGCAGCTTTTGTCTATAATATTACAAAATTAATATTCCTAACACTCTCTCCCCGCAACCTCTACCACCAAGAAGATCAGTAATGTCATGGGGACACCAACACCTCCAAGTTCCCCTCCAAAACACACACCATCCTGACTTTATTCCTTCATCATCGCTGGAGCAGTATCCTGGAATCCCCGACCTAACATCGATTTGGGAGCACCTTCACCACAAGGCCTGCAGTGGTTCAAGGAGAAGGTTCACCACCACCTTCACAAGGCAACTATGAACGGGCAATAAACATGTCCTCACACATCCCGAGAACAAATAACACAATGGTTACTCTTTACGAACAGATAGAGGCAAATAAAATGACTTAGGACAAAGAGAGAAATGCGCCGTGCAGTAGGCTCCGGTGCGGACACGGGGGTAAAATTTAGAGACTGCAGTGGAGTGAGACTGTGCTGGAAAGTCCTGTGGGTTGGAGAATCGGGTGAGGGGAGCAGTGCTTTAATATTAACGACTAGAACATTGGAAGTGTCACAAGTCAACGCCACACCCGATCCCACCTGCCATTCAAGCAAAACTCCACATGAGGAGCCCTGTCTCTGAAAACTCCTCCTCTCCCGTGGCGTTATAAGTTAGGGCTGAATGCTTTAACAATAAGGGTTTAGGGGTAAAGAGTAAAAATTGGAATAAATTGACAATATTGGCATCACCCACAAGGGTGTAGAATAGTTTGCACAGTTAGATCTATTCAAGTCGGCCAGGAATCTGCATTAATGGGGTGGAACTACCAGTCAGCAAATCAGGCACAAACAACAGTGGTTGGAAAGGAAGAGGCAGATACAGTTTGAGTAAAAATTAGTGATAGAATTATAGAATGATACAGCACAGGAGGAGGCCATTCGGCCCATCGTGCCTGTGCCAGCTCTTTGAACGAGCTCTCCAATTAGTCCCACTCCCCCTGCTCGTTCCCCACAGCCCTGCAACTTTTTTCTCCTTCAAGTATTTATCAATTTGCTTTTGAAAGTTACTATTGAATCTGCTCTCACCGCCCTTTCAGGCAGCGCGTTCCCGATCACAGCAACTTGCTGAGTAAAAAAATTCTCCTCAACTCCCCTCTGGTTCTTTTGCCAATTATCTTAAATCTGTGTCCTCTGGTTATCAAGCCTCCTGCGCGTGGAAACAGTTTCTCCCGATCTACTGTATCAAAACCCCTCATAATTTTGAACAGTAATGATGAAGGCATCAGTGTAATAAGTGCCAAATGCCACTGACTGGCAGCTCAAGGTAACTGAGTAGAAGGTGGACTGCTCAGGCAAGTAAGAGCAGCTTCCAAGGAATGTAATTTGATAACCACTGGTGATGTCAACATTCCAGAGGTAAAGTGGACAGCTCACTGACTGGAGAAGGGAAGGGTTGAAAGTGCAATCAAGTTCAGACAAGCAAGTACTCACTTCTTCTTAACACAACAGAAGCAGCAAGATACAAGGGCAGAATCCATCTACATCCCAAATTTTCAATCAAGTTAAAAACTGGGGCTTGACATGATTGTGGTGCTGGTACACCCTCCGTTGTATTGGGGGGTTTAACAGAAACTGCATCACTGAATTTTCCAATCTTAGTCCCTCTCCTAATTTGCCTAGGCTCTCAACACATGGCAAACATGGGTCAAGAAGCCATGTCTACAAGCTGCCAATCACATAACGGGTGAGCCGAGAGCATTTAAAGGGAGGGTGCTCACTCTTAAAGAGCAGCCACTTTTTAAGCTGTGAAAAGCTACATTGGAGCTTCAGGATCCTGGTTGGAAGTGACAACATGGACAATACTTCCCCATTCACTGAAAAAGCCCTGGAGGCCCTTCTGCAGCGTAGGAGGTTGGCTATGTCTAGGGTAGGGGGTTGAATGTCCTGCAAAGGTCGCAGGTTGTATGGAAGGAGCTGGCAAACCAGGTCAACACCATCTTTCAGGCCCGCTGGAGCTGGCAGCAAGTGCGACAGAGGTTTGCAGGCATCTGCAGAAGTAACCCCTACCACAACAACAACTTGCATTTATATAGCGCTTTTCATGCAGTAAAACATCCACAGGAGCGATTATCAAACAAAATTTAACACCGAGTCACGTAAGGAGATATTAGGACAGATCACCAAAAGCTTGGTCAAAGAGGTAGCTTTGAAGGTTCTGGACCCAGACCTTGGACCCAGATACAATGCCTAAACAGCTCTGCCCAAGGCTTATCAAAGTGACTACCTTTTTGTTACTCGCTCCTTCCAGGCTGCTGTTGAGAACCTGTGGAACATCATCCAGCCCGTGTCTGCATTCGTTGGGCCTCAGATGCCACCTTCAGGAATGCTGGGGACTTCATCCATTTTTGGAATGACTCCAAGGCAGCATACAAGGGCCATTCAGTCCTCCAATGTTGCTGGGTTCCGCAAGGTTGGACCCACATGGGACTCACATTGCGTTGACCCAATGCATTTCCTTAACAGATAGAGATACCGATCCTTCAACGTTCAAATAGCTTGCGACGAACATCAACAAATTCTCTACATGAATGTAGGACTTTATTGGCGTGATGCTTTGCGCACGAGGTAGTCCAGCTTGCCGGCTCTTTGCAGGTAAGACACGCAGGTGTCTCGAAGGCTACTTCCCTTCTTAATGATTCCAATTTGAGTGCAGCTGAACATTGTTACAACGAGGCATATGCAGCTACCAGAGTGATTATTGAGAGGACTACTGGGTTACAGAAGGAAGGTGATAGATCGGGAGGGGCACTGTGGTATGTTTCCAAGTGGGTCTCTCATATCATGGTGGCTTTCTGTGCCCTAAGAGACTTTGTCATTCAAGAAGGTCTGGAATTGGAAGCCCTGGTGGGAGAAGGTCCAGCTGCTGTGGTGAAGGACCTGGAGGCCAAAATCAGGAGAATTTAACTCAATGGGGCTGGAATACAAAGGGGAGGAAGTTATGCTTTACTTGTATAAAGCTATGGTTAGACTGCAGCAGTCTGCACTGCAGCAACTCGCCAAGGCTTCTTCGGCAGCACCTCCCAAACCCGCGACATCTTCCACCTAGAAGGACAAGGGCAGCAGGTGCATGGGAACACCACCACCTCCAAGTCACACACCATCCTGACTTGGAGGTATATCGCCGTTCCTTCATTGTCACTGGGTCAAAATCCTGGAACTCCCTCCCTAACAGCACTGTGGGAGTACCTTCACCACACGGACTGCAGCGGTTCAAGAAGGTGGCTCACCACCACCTTCTCTAGGGCAACTAGGGATGGGCAATAAATGCCGGCCTTGCCAGCGACACCCACATCCCAGGAACGAATAAAAAAAAAGACTTTTGGGACTGGTTAACAGTCAAGAAAAAAATGGGAAAAGTTTTCTTTTTATATACCCCATCTGGAGCACTGCGTTCGGTTCTGGGCACCACACCTCCGGAAGGATATATTGGCCTTGGAGGGGGAGCAGCGCAGATTCACCAGAATGATACCAGGGTTAAAAGGGTTAAATTATGAGGACAGGTTGCTTAAACTTGACTTGAATTCCCTTGAGTATAGAATATTGAGGGGTGATCTGATCGAGGTGTTTAAAATGTTAAAAGGATTCGATAGGGTAGATACAGAGAATCTATTTCCTCTGATGGGGAATGAAAAATGAAGGGACATAATCTTAAAATTAGAGCCAGACAATTTAGGAGGGAAATCAGGAAGTACTTTTTCACACAAATGGTAGTGGAAATCTGGAATTCTCTCCCCCAAAAGGCTGTGGATCTATAGAAGCTTATAGGGATGGGCAATAAATGGACACATTCTTCAGGGACTAACAACTCTCCCCTGTCTACACAATACATTTCCCCAGCATTCACGGCTGCTCCACTCCCCTTAAGTGAAAACAGCTGTCTCTGGCTCTCTAAACAACCAGGCCACATGACCCCACCAATTCCCATTATATTTCATTAATGATTGGCCTCGAAGACACATTCCATATCACTCACTAGCTCTGATCACCGTGCATCCCATGGGTGGCTAGACTTGCTTTCCTATAACCTACCTTGGTGCTTCTTCTAGGTGCAACCTATGGGCCAGTGTTACAAGAGTTGGTTGGCTATACACATGGACCAAGAGCCACATGGGATTGAGGTGGACCCCACCTAATGACAGCTGAGTCCTCAGAGAGAGAAAATAACGTTGGGGGACTGTATGTCGTGTGACTGGTACCGGACCTGGGTTCAGGGTGGCCTCTGATCAGCAGGAGGGCTGATCGAATGGTTCCCACTACATCCTGAGAGAAGTTCCCTTGTAAACTGGGTCTCCACATGTCTGAAAGCCAGAAGACAGTGCTCTCTGAAGTCTACCCACTAGGGCCTCAAGGGCTGCAGTCCATGCTTCCAACAAGGAGGCACACTTATCCTTGGCCACACTTTCAGGGGCATGGAGAGATGGAGAGAGTGGAACAGAGCGGGGAATGGAGAGAGAGGAATGGAGAGGGAATGGAGAGATGGAGAGAGGGGAATGGAGAGATGGAGAGAGGGGAATGGAGAGATGGAGAGAGGGGAATGGAGAGATGGAGAGAGGGGAACCGTTGCAGACTGCAGGGAAGCTACCACATGCTTCATTGATGTCTGCAATGAAAAATTGCTTCTCTGGTGTTGCCATGCATGAGGGCAGCAGACTCCGCTGTGACACCTGGCAGCTGCTGCATGTCCTGGTGGATGGTCCTCAGTGCCTGTATATGGGTGTTATACTTGTCGAACCTCCTTCTTTTCAGAGCTAAACCCATAAGATCGGAGTTCCCTGGCTCGCAACAACAACTTGCATTTATATAGCGCCTTTAACGTAGTGAAATGTCCCAAGGCGCGTCACAGGAGCATTGTCTGAGCCAAAGAAGGAGATACTAGGACAGGTCAAAGAGGTAGGTTTTAAGGAGCTTCTTAAAGGAGGAGAGAGAGGTAGCGAGGCGGAGAGGTTTAGAGAGGGAATTCCAGAGCTTAGGGCCCAGGCAGCTGAAGGCACGGCCACCAATGGTGGGGCAAAGGAAGTGGGGGATGGACAAGAGCTCAGAGTTGGAGGAGTGCAGTGATCTCGGGGGGTTGTAGGGCTGGAGGAGGTTACAGAGATAGGGAGGGGCAAGGCCATGGAGGGATTTGAAATCAAGGATGAGAATTTTAAATTGAAGGCGCTGTTGGACCGGGAGCCAGTGTAGGTCAGCGAGCACGGGGGTGATGGGTAAACGGGATTGGTGCGAGTTAGGACGCAGGCAGCAGATTTTGGATGAATTCAAGTTGATGGAGGTTGGAAGAGCCAAGAGATCGGAGTTTCCTGGCTCTCCAGCCGAGGACAGCCTTCTCTGCAGCTCATGCTCAGGAATGGCCAAGTCCGCTCCCCACTCCTCCGGCTCTCTCGTGCTCCGTGAATCACCCAGGGCTAAATCCTCACCCACAGTATCCCAAACCCGCTGGGTGAATGTCCCTGGGCTGGTGAGTGTGGAAGAGAGGCAGAATGACCCAAGGAGTAAAACATAGGGGTTGGGGGTCAGATTCTGAGGGACCCGTCTATTCATCAACATCCTCTTTCTCCTCCTCTGGTTCCTTATGCTGTGGTTGATCTGCGGAAGAGGAAAGGAGGTAAGAATGGATGAGTACCAGAGGGAGGAATGAATGATGAAGACAAAATTCGGAGTTTTCTTGCTGTTTAGTAGGTTGTTGTTGTATATATAATGCTCAGAGGAGCAGCTAAACTGGGACCATGCTCGGTATACCCGAAACAAGGGAAATTCCAAAAAGTAGCTTCCAAAATAAGATGAAATGCCATTCATACAGAAGCTTAAAGATGCCTGGTAATTTATTCCATTACTTTGCACAGAATTGAAGTAAGGTTAATGCATCTGTAATCACCTGTGTCTGTTCTGCCCCCCTTTTTGAATACGGCACCATATTAGGGTGTTTCCGATCTACTGGCTCCTCCCCAGTGTCCATTGACTCTCTCTTCTTCTCTTCTTAGGCAGTCCCTCGGGAACCGAGGATGACTTGCTTCCACACTAAAAATGAGTTCTCAGGTGACTGATGAGTCCGATGCGGGACCTACAGTCTCTGTCACAGGTGGGGCAGACGGTGGTTGAAGGGGCGGGTGGGTGGGGTGCTTGGGTTGACGTGCGCTCCTTCCGCTGTTTGCGCTTGACTTCTACTTGCTCCCAGCGAAGAGACTGAGGTGTTAGTCACCTTCCCGGATGCTTCTCCTCCACTTTGTGCGGTCTTGGGCCAGGGATTCCCAGGTGTCGGTGGGGATGTTGCACTTTTTCAAGGAGGCTTTGAGGGTGTCTTTGAAGAGTTTCCTCATTGACTCTCTCACCCTGAATAAACAGGACCTTTTTCCCATACGTATACTTTTCTTTTGCAAAGCATATTGGGGTAGATATTGACTTTGTGCAAACTGTGTAAAATGGGTGATAGCGAGTTGGCAGCCAGTTTTACATCACTCCTGATTTTAATTTCTATTGAAGTCATGGGGAGAGATGTAAAGTGGGCTACTGACTTGCTATCACCCGCTGTACACTATCGCACAGAGTCAACATCTACCCCCATTGAGAGTAAATATTGTTCAACTGAGAAGCATTGGCATAATAGCTTGTTCTGCGAGTGGGCAATTAAGTCAAAAAGAGTTTCGCTAGGACACCAAAAGAACTCCCATTCTGTTCTTCGAATAGCGCCATGGGATCGTTTACATCCACCCGAGAGAGCAGATGGGGACACAGTTCATCTGACAAACGGCACCTCCGACAGTGCAGCACTCCCTCAGCACTGCACTGAAGCATCAGCCTAGATTTTGTGCTCAAGTCTCTGGAGTGGGACTCTGAACCCACAACCTTCTGACTCAGAGGCGAGAGTGCTGCCCACTGAGCCAAGGCACACCCTGTAGTCAGGTTCAATCTCTGGGTTAGTTGGTGTCAGCTGGAGTGAGGTTCAAAGATGCTACAAACTGTCCTGAGGGATCCTGCGATCGGGACAACACCATTTAGCAACATGTGCTGGCAGATGTTGGTTGAGGACATGACTGGGCTCAGCAGTTATGCTCCCCATGGTCAAATGGCCTGCTAACACATGTCATTCGATGCGAGTCTATGTAGGGTGGCGAATGTATGGAACAGAAAGGCAGTGGAAGCGGACAGTGTTGGCAAATTTAAGAGGAGTTGGTTCGATTTTTGGAAAGAAGTGATTGAAGGGTGTGAGATCCAGCGTTCCATATGGGAATTTTTGATCTTTGCAACAGGAATGTGCATAGACATTCCTGCGTCGCGAATGGAATTATGTTATCTGCAAGAACTGTTCATTCTAATCAGGGTAGAGGGACTACTGGATACGTAATGTGTTTACAGGGACTGCGTGGATCCCTGACAGAGAAAATAAGCTGATAATATTATCCAGAGCAATCCCTATATGCTTTCAGTATTTGATCTCTCTTCATTGGAATTCTTTCTGAAATGAGCAAAGTATTCAGGGGTTCCTGCAGCACCCCGAAATCTGCTTTTCACAGTCACTCGGATATCTCTCCATCGCCAGCACTTCAACCCTTTCCCTCTGATTGCAGGAAACAGGCCGGGAGTTTGCTCTCATTAAACCAGCGCTGAGTGATGGGGCAGCACAGGGGCTGTTTGAATGAGGAATGACAGGTCTCCTGGTTTTCACCGATTGGTGTCCATCAGATGTTTTGGCTGTTCTACTGTTCTCTGGATCCCGGAATCTGGCTGATTGAGAGGAGTCTGATCCCAGTAAAACACTTTGAACAAGCATGGAGGAAACTCTTTTCATTGCTTGTGGTGGGCGGATCAAAAACCTTAGCACGTCCTGCGTGGCTTTAAGTGGGGCAGGATTTAGCAGAACAGGTAGCAGCGTTGAGAGGCTGAGAAATGATAAAGGTTATCATCACCTAGCAGCTGGATGCAGCTTCGAGACAGCACTGCACTTCAGAAATGAGCTCAGAGATACTCCGTGATCAGCGGGCACAGACACTGGCCTCGCTACTAAGCCCCCAGGATGGGTGGAAGAGGGTCGGGGCAGAGGTTAAAGGGTTAAATGCGGGGAACGCGACCGCAACACGCCGCACCCTTTTCTGCGGCGGTGGATAGCGAGGTGTCCAGGTGTCCCGCTGTGGAGAGGCGCGGCACTTCATTAACATATTTAAATCGGGCTCCCACAGTGCAATTGGTTGACCAATTTATAATTGGCTGATGCTGTGCGGGTTTCCCAGGGGTCGGGAACCCCGGCAGTGAAAGGGAGGCAGCAGCTGCCGGCTCCACAATGTATGTGGCTGGTTCAGCACTCCTAGTGGGCCAGAAGGAGCAGGAGTGCTGCGCCCTTCCCCCCCCCCGGCATCTCAAGGAAGCATTTGGTCTCCCGCAGCCCGGTTCCCAGCCTCTCCCCCACAATCCAAATCTCCAGCCTCCGCCCAGCCCTTCCGATCGCAGGCCTCTCCCCCACTACCCTAATCCCCAGCCTCTTCCCCCCCCCCAATTGCTGACCACCTCCCCTCTCCCCCCCCGATTGCCGGGGACAGTCCCCACAGGTCCCCGGCTGCGGCTTCCTGCCCCCAGCGTTCCCTCCCCCACCCCCGCAGGCCAGGCTGTCCATTTGGCCGGGTGCTGGGTGGGAGGTGGAGCTACAAAATGTTAATGACGTCCTGCTGTTAAGAGCAGAAGGAATTCAGCATCCTCGGACTTGCCAGGCAGGTTCTTCGGCTGTTTTCGGCCTCACCTGCACCCACACCCTCCCCGAAAATATCAGGGCCAATGTTAGCGTTGGCAGATACTTTGTATATAATCGGAAGGAAGCCATCTCTATGTAGTCTGGAGTTGGAAATGGGCTTCAAATCTTGACACCATGACTTCAGCACAGTCACACACACACTAACACGCACACACACACTAACACACAGTCACACACACACAGTCACACACACACTAACACACACACACACACCATCACACACACAGTCACACACACACAGTCACACACACACTAACACAGTCACACACACAGTCACACACAGTCACACACACACTAACACAGTCACACACACACAGTCACACACACACTAACACAGTCACACACACACAGTCACACACACACTAACACAGTCACACACACACTAACAGTCACACACACAGTCACACACACACAAACAGTCACACAAACACACACACAGTCACACACACAGTCACACACTGTCACAGTCATACACACGCTCTCACACGTGCTCACGCACAGTCACACACACACTAACACACACAGTCACGCACACAGTCACACACACACAAACAGCCACACAAACACACACACACAGTCAAACACACAGTCACAGTCACACACACGCTCTCACACGTGCTCACACACAGTCACACACACACTAACACAGTCACACGCACAGTCACACACACACTAACAGTCACACACACAGTCACACACACACTAACACAGTCACACACACACTAACACAGTCACACACAGTCACACACACACACAGTCACACACACACACACAAACAGTCACACAAACACACACACAGTCACACACACAGTCACACACAGTCACAGTCACACACACGCTCTCACACACGCGCTCACGCACAGTCACACACACACTAACACACAGTCACGCACAGTCACGCACACGCTCACGCACACAGTCACACACACAGTCACGCACACACTCACGCTCATGCTCACACTCACACACACACCCATGCACGCACGATTAATGCACACACTCCTGTGTAGCTTTGTGACAATCACCTTCTTGGAGTGTTACGTTTTTGGGTCAAATCTAACTTTCTTATTTTAAATTATTTTAGCTCCTGCAGCACTCTCACCTCTGAGTCAAAAGGTCGTGGGTTCAAGTTCCACTCCAGAGACTTGAGCACAAAAATCCAGGCTGACACTCCAGTGCAGTGCTGAGGGAGCGCTGCACTGTCAGAGGTGCCGTCTTTTGGATGATATGTTAAATCAGCAGGTGGACGTAATAGATCCCATGGCACTATTTTGAAGAAAAGCAGAGGAGTTCTCCCCGATGAGCTGGCCAGTTTTATCTATCAACCACTGTCAAGGGGAACCAGTAGATGTAGTGTATTTGGATTTCCAAAAGGCATTCGATAAGGTGCCAAATAAAAGGTTACTGCACAAGATAAGAGCTCACAGTGTTGGGGGTAATATATTAGTATGGATAGAGGATTGGCTAACTAACAGAAAACAGAGAGTCAGGATAAATGGGTCATTTTCCGGTTGGCAATCAGTAACTAGTGGGGTGCCACAGGGATCAGTGCTGGGGCCTCAACTATTTACAATCTATATTAATGACTTGGATGAAGGGACCATGTGTACTGTAGCCAAATTTGCTGATGATACAAAGATAGGTGGGAAAGCAAGTTGTGAGGAGGACACACAGAGTCTGCAAAGGGATATAGATAGGTTAAGTGAGTGGGCAAAAATTTGGCAGATGGAGTATAATGTGGGGAAATGTGAGGTTATCCACTTTGGTAGGAAGAATGAAAAAGCAAATTATTATTTAAATGGAGAGAGACTACAGAATGCTGCGGTACAGAAGGATCTGGGTGTCCTCGTACATGAAACACAAAAAGTTAGCATGCAGGTTAGCAAGTAAATAGGAAGGCAAATGGAACGTTGGCCTTTATTGCTAGGGGGATGGAGTATAAAAGTGGGGAAGTCTTGCTACAACTGTACAGGGCGCTGGTGAGACCACACCTGGAGTACTGCGTACAGTTTTGGTCTCCTTATTTAAGGAGGGATATACTTACATTGGAGGCAGTTCAGCGAAGGTTCACGAGGTTGATTCCTGAGATGAAAGGGTTGTTTTATGAGGAAAGGTTGAGCAGGTTGGGCCTATACTCATTGGAGTTTAGAAGAATGAGAGGTGATCTTATTGAAACATTTAAGATTCTGAGGGGGCTTGACAGGGTAGATGCAGGGAGGATGTTTCCCCTAGTGGGGGAATCTAGAACTAGGGGGCATAGTTTCAGAATAAGGGGTTGCCCATTTAAAATGGAGATGAGGAGGAATTTCTTCTCTGAGGGTCGTGAATCTTTGGAATTCTCTACCCCAGAGAGCTGTGGAGGCTGGGTCATTAAATATATTCAAAGCTGAGATTGACAGATATTTGAGCTACAGGGGAGTCCAGGGTTATAAGGGAACAGGCAGGAAAGTGGAGTTGCGGCCAAGATCAGATCAGCCATGATCTTATTGAATGGCAGAGCAGGCTCGAGGGGCCGAATGGCCTACTCCTGCTCCTATTTCTTATGTTCTTGTGTTTATCATTAAAACAGATGATCTGGTCATTATCACATTGCTGTTTGTGGGATCTTGCTGTGCACAAACTGGCTGCTACATTACAACAGTGATTACGCTTCAAAAGTACTTCACTGTCTGGGATGTTGTGAGGTTGTGAAAGGCGCTATATAAATGCAAGTTCTCGCGTTTCTTTCTATGTCTTAGATCGCTCTTATGGGTGGGCCCCAGCTCGCTCATTCTTTGAGAATGTCTACTCCTGCCTTGAGATTTACATCAGTTTTGCTAATGTGCCCGGGAAATGTACAGGAAACCCTGTCTGGAGATTGCTTTCACCTACTGGACTCATCCGAGGCCTCCATAAGATCTCACTGCAGCCTTCGAATATAATAGAGGAACACATCAGATCTCATTTTAAGTTTAAAATATCAAACAATTGTATGCTACAAAAGATAAACAAGCAAAAAATTAAAACTCACCCATCCCCCTAACTCCCCGAGTGGACAACCTAATAAAAAGATCACTTTTCTAAGAAAAGTAACACTTTATAAAAAACTTTTAAAGTTCTTTTCCTAGAATTTCTCACCACTAATCAATCTAAATTGTTTCCTCAAAATTCAAACTGATTTAAAAAAAAATGTTCCTGGCGTTTCGGCTGCCTGGTTCCTTTTCGTAGATTTTCAGACTGAATCGGTCTTTTAGATTCCAGAAAGGAGTTACTGGGATTTCCTGGATTTTGAATATCGAACCACTCAAATTTAAAAACGGACTGTCCATGAACACATGTAGCCTTTCCATTTGGATTATTCCTCTCTCCAGGCTGTAATTTGCAAAGTTAGCTTGGTGTAGGAATCTAATCTGCAGCTGGGTTTTCCGAACTGCTTGTGCTCTGATTGGATTTAAAGGCACAGCCACTAACTGCAAAATAGACTAAATTACCTCATTTTGCTCGCATGGCATGAGATGAATGTGATGGCCAACCAAGCCTCCTTGTCAAGCTCAGATCTCCTGCTGGGAGTCCAATGGCACAGGACTGCAATCACCATGTGTCAGCTGTGGCTCAGTGGGTAGCACACTCGCCTCTGAGTCAGAATGGTTGTGGGTTCAAAGTCCCACTCCAGAGACTTGAGCACATAAAGCTAGGCTGACACTCCAATGCAGTGCTGAGGGAGCGCTGCACTGTCGGGGGTTCCGTCTTTCGGATGAGACTTTAAACCGAGGCCCCGTCTGCTCTCTCAGGTGGATGTAAAAGATCCCACGGCACTATTTCGAAGAAGAGCTGGGGAGTTATCCCCGGTGTCCTGGGGCCAATATTTATCCCTTAATCAACATAACAAAAACAGATGATCTGGTCATTATCGCATTGCTGTTTGTGGGAGCTTGCTGTGCGCAAATTGGCTGCCGCGTTTCCTACATTACAACAGTGACTACACTTCAAAAGTACTTCATTGGCTGTAAAAGCGCTTTGGGATGTCCTGAGTTTGTGAAAGGCGCTATAAAAATGCAAGCCTTTCTTTCTTCTATCAAAGCTGTTTGCCAACTTGTTGATAATAAAGGTGCACTGCTCTTCCCCGAGTGAGCTGATCTCCGTCAGGCCAGCAGATGGGGGTATCACAACTGGCTTCAGCTATTTTGTACTTGGGAGGGTAAAAGTCAGCTAAGGTTCCTGCTCCTGACTGCTGTCCGGCGACCACCCCACCCTTTGCTGGAAATTGCAGGTATGTGGACAGCAGGTGAGGCTGGAAGGTGATGCCCCCCACAGTCAAATAGCACACCAACACTGTCAAGGCTCACTCACAAAGCATGGCCACTTAGGCAGGGTACCAGAATCCTGCCGACAGTTGTGGAACAATACACCCCACGCCCCAGGGAGAAAGGGAATACCAAATAATCGCTGGACTTGATGTGTGTGTGCTGAAGTCATAGGTCAGTTCCAAATGTCGCCCCTCCCAAAGAGAATAACGTTGCTATGCAATTTCTCAGGCGGATAAACCTCTACAGAAACCTGAGAACGCGTCACTTTCTGGTAACAAAAGTCAGAGGAAGTTCACGGGACAGAGATAAACTCAGTGCAGCCTGAGGTACAAAGCGAGCTCAGTCATAGGGCGGAGCTGGGGCAAGTTGCGGTGTGTGCAGATGGGATAGTTCATTGGCAAGACCTGTGGGATTGGCTGAATTTCCAAAGAAAGAAACCAGCGCTTGAGAAAACAAAATAAAACAGTGCAGTATGTATAAAATAATAATAAAAATGACGTGAGCAGCACATCATGGTTAAAGGATGGTCTTATTGATTGACCAGGAATGTGAGATAGTCTTCATTCACACACACACACACAGGGAATGTTACTGTTGTGTTTTGTAAGGGACGCGTTTCCCCGGAAACACAGTACAAAGTTTAGATTGCGAGAAAATTATTATTATGACAGGGGATACACGTAAGATTGCTGTTTAACACGGCAAGTGGCTTTCCAAACATCTTGAGTTGATTTTTTTGCAGCATTGTTGTCCTTATCAGCCCGTGGAAATCTGCAAAGCGTTCAATGCAAATACTGGGAGCTGGTTGAGTGAGTGAGAGCGAGGGAGATCTGCCCCCTTGTCCTCGCTGTGCAGCAGAATTGGAAACTTTATATAAAAAGATAGATCTTTAGTGAAGGGGTGTGGGTACAGCGCTGGACTGAGAGGAGGCGGGCCCGGAGTGCACACACCATACAAGGCAACAGGGCGAGGGACTGGGTGACGTAAGTTGGCCGCACACAATAAAACACACACCAACCTTGGAAATTACTCCACTCCTTCAAAGTTTAACCCAAATCCCCAGCAGCAGCGAGCTGTGCTCGGGACAAGGCAGTGCTTGCAGCCCCTCACTCCCAGACCCCCGGCTCCCCTCCACAATGTCCCAGTTTCGGATCAATCTGCTTGGCCCGGCGCCCTGGGGCTTCAGGCTGGTCGGAGGGAAGGACTTCGAGCAACCGCTGACCATCTCCCGGGTAAGGCACAGGCCGCCGTCTGGTCATTTCATTTTTTTGTTTAAATTCTTGTCAATTTCAGAAACTGACCCGGGTTTCCCCCCCCTCCCCCCACCAGAAACTGACCCGGGGGGGAAATGGGCTGGGTTGCCTCTCCCTGGGGCTAATTCTTTCCAAATGGGAAGACCCGAGACTTTCTAAGCTCCAACAAAGGAGGCCCTTGAGATTAAAGTACACCTGGCCTCGGCTCGGTGAGACTACAGCTTGGCTGCCCCGCTCTGAGTGTGAGAGCTGGGACTCACACAGGTGATACTGGAGGTCACTGACTGTACAGGATGTACCTCTGTCTCCCATCCAATCAAGTACAGGGGTGGGGGGGTGGAATTCTAGTATTTGGAAAGGGGGGCATCAGCCCATTCCAAAAGTTAGTTGTGGGGTGGTTGTGCACAGAGCAGAGGTGGACTGAAGATTTTTATTCATTCTCGGGATGTGGATGTCGCTGGCAAGGCTAGCATTTATTGCCCATCCCCAGTTGCCCTTGAGAAGCCACCTTCTTGAACCGCTGCAGTCCATGGGGTAAAGGTACTCTCGCGGCGCTGTTCGGTGCGGAGTTCCAGGATTCGAACCCAGCGATGATAAAGGATCATTTACAGAGCAAGAACATTATTGTGGGGGTGCGGTGGAGATGGCTGATTGTGCCAGGGAGCGAACATTCCACTGCAGTTGTTAATTGACGTTGATGTACTGGTGGTTCCCCCCCCGGATACTGTTGAAGTTTGAAGTCGAGCTGGACACCACTATTATTTAATGACACAGGACTGGGAGGATTTTGGAGACTTGATGTGCTGTTTGAGTTTATTGCAGATTACAGGCTAACCTTGTGCATATGGGGAAACTATAACGACTTATTTCTCCCAGTAAAATACTATTGCCTGAGTGACGTTGGGAGGTTTATGTGTAATTTTGACAGTAAACTGAGTGGTTCCTGGGCAATAACCTGACTAGGTTACACCTTGAGGACAGTCTTCCGAAAGGCTGAGAAGGTGCGTTGAAGGGCGCACCAGCACACTTTCAAAAAGGAATTGGATAATTACTTGAATGGGGGAAAAAAATTGCAGGACTGTGGGGAAAGAGTGGGGGAGTGGGACCAATTGGAGAGCTCTTTCAAAGAGCCAGGCACAGGCACGATGGGCCGAATGGCCTCCTTCTGTGCTGTACTTGGGCAAACAGACTGAGCTCTCCTGCTGCTGATCTCCGCCTCGAGGGAGGACACTGAGTAAGAGGCCAAGTGCTTCCCGACAAGAGGGAGGAAGGAAAATCAAAGGAAGAGTCCTCCTAATGGTTAGCTCACGGCACTGGCTGAGGCCTGGGGATAGCTTGCTCACCTGTCCCTGACCACAGCTGGTGTCTGATGTACAAAGACTAAGAGAAAACACAGATTTGTACTGAACAAAGCAGATCCTGTGAGATCCAGAGCTCCTAGACAGAAAGACGTGCATTTCTATAGCGCTTTTCACCACCTCAGGACATCCCAAAGTGTTTTACAACCAAGTACTTTTGAAGTGGAGTCACTGTTGTAATGTAGGAAACGCGGCAGCCAATTTGCACACAGCAAGCTCCCACAAACAGCAATGTGATAATGACCAGATCATCTGTTTTAGTGATGTTGATTGAGGGATAAATATTGGCCAGGACACCAGGGAGAACTCCCTTGCTCTTTGAAATAGTGCCATGGGATCTTTTACATCCACCTGAGAGCGCAGACGGGGCCTCAGTTTAACGTCTCATCTGAAAGACGGCACCTCTGACAGTGCAGCACTCCCTCAGTAAAGCACTGGGGTGTCAGCCTAGATTTTTGTGCTCAAGTCCCTGGAGTGGACTTGAACCCACGACCTTCTGACTCAGAGGCGCGAGAGAGAGAGAGTGCTACCCACTGAGCCAGAGCTAGGTAGGCAGCTTATATATTTGGGACAAATTTTGCTTTGTGGAGAGTGTGGCCTGGAGTGATGTGAGGCTGATGTTTGAAATGGCGGCCCGGCCTGGTGTTCCAGGTGCTGCTTCCGTAACAACGACTTATCTTGAGCCTCGTGCTTGTGATTATGGCGGTGAATTGTCCAGCAATATGCTTCATATTTATAAACTGCATGTTCCTAGACTCGGTGAGGAAGTGCACGGTTTGGGGGACTGGGTGCCGTGGTGTTGGTGTGCTTTTCTTCCAGTCTGGGACTTGGGGTTTGGATCCAGCCAGTCTTGTGGAACGGAAAGACTCCTGCGCTATGTTGACCCTCCATGAAATGAGATTGAGCAATCTGATCCCAGTTCCTCCTGGATTTGAACCCACCGCACAAAACTGGCCCTAAAACTGGCGGTCTTATTGAGAAGCCAGAAAGATGCTGATGTCGACAAGGAGAATGTCACACTGGTGTTCTCATGGGCTTTCAGCTACAACTAATGTGCTGGACCTTACTTGAGGTGCTTGATGCTAATGCTGGCTGCCTGAAATGATGAGAGCAGGATGACTGATCTCCCAGGTTCGAGCCTGGGATGGAGGATTGCCCAGTTTAACTGCATGTCTATTACCGAAACTACCTGCAATAAAATAACACATTCTCTGTGGGTGTGCCTTCAACACCTTCATATGTACTATAAACTGCCAACACAAATTTACTGCTGTTTGACTCCATCTTTTGTCTAGGCCCTAAGCTCTGAACTTCCTTCCCTAAAGCTCTCCTCTCTCCTCCTTTAAGACACTCCTTAAAATCTATCTCATTGACCAAGCTTTTGATCACCTGTCCTAATATTTCTTTAGGTCTGACATCCAGCATTGGATGAGCAGACATTTTCTCCAATTAAATGGATATTGCCTTCGGTCCCCACCACAAACTTCTTTCCCTTGTGTGTCTTCCTTCCTTCTTCCTTTTCCTTTTCCTTCCTTTCCTTCCTCATGAAGCTATCAGATTCTTGTAAAAGCCCAACTAGTTCACTAATGTCCTTTTAGGGAAGGAACCTGCCGTCTATATGTGACTCCAGTCCCACACCAATGTGGGTGACTCGTAACTTCCCTCTGGAATGTCCGAGCAAGCCCCTCCGTTACATTAACATTGGCCCAACCCCCACCTTCTCAGGGATGCACAATAAATTCCAGCCTTGCCAGCGATGCCCACATCTCAAATTAATTTTTAAAAACCGAAAGAGGGTGTCAGCTTGTAATTTGGTTGTGAGCTCTGCCTGGCCCTGTCCTCAACTTAGTTTGCACTAATTGGCACAAAATTGGTCATCACACTTGGAGACCACAAGATAGCTGGTGTGGGAAATGTAAGAGAAAGAAAGGAACAACTCTCATTTGTATAGCACCTTTCACAACCCAAAGCGCTTTACAGCCAATGAAATACTTTTGAAGTGGAGTCACTGTTGTAATGTAGGAAACGCAGCAGCCAATTTGCGCATAGCAAGGTCCCACAAACAGCAATGTGATAATGACCAGATAATCTGTTTTCGGTGTTGGTTGAGGGATAAATATTGGCCCAGGACACCGAGGAGAACTTCCCCGCTCTTCTTCGAAATAGTGTCCTGGGATACTTTACATCCTCTTGAGAGGTCCACCTTGGTTTAACGTCTCATCCGAAAGACGACAGCTCGAACAGTGTAGCACTCCCTCGGTACCGCACTGGAGTGTCGGCCTAGATTATGTGCTTGAGTCTCTGGAGTGGGACTTGAAGCCAAACCAACTTGACTCAGAGGTGAGAGTGCTACCCACTGAGGTAAGGCTGACAAAGCAAAGATCACACTGCAGAATGGGACGCTGAACTTTTTTTTTTATTCGTTCATGGGATGTGGGCGTCGCTGGCAAGGCCAGCATTTATTGCCCATCCCTAGTTGCCCTCGAGAAGGTGGTGGTGAGCCGCCGCCTTGAACCGCTGCAGTCCGTGTGGTGAAGGTGCTCCCACAGTGCTGTTAGGGAGGGAGTTCCAGGATTTTGACCCAGTGACGATGAAGGAACGGCGATAAACTTCCAAGTCAGGATGGTGTGTGACTTGGAGGGGAACTTGGAGGTGGTGGTGTTCCTGTGCGCCTGCTGCCCTTGTCCGTCTAGGTGGAAGAGGTCGCGGGTTTGGGAGGTGCTGCCGAAGAGGTTGAGATGGGACTGGGGGCTGGTGGGAAGGGGAGGGGAAAGAAGAGTTTGAGACTGCGCTGATGGCAGGAAGCCTCACCCACTGGCATCACGTATTCGTAATTTGGATGCGTACAGCCAAAATTGCCCAACCATTACTCCTGGTAAATGGTAGTCAGCAGGTGGCCAGGTTTCCAGTGTACACACCCAGCGGGCAAGACCCCCTGTCGGAATACAAAAGCAAACTACTGCGGATGCTGGAAATCTGAAATAAAAACAGAGTGCTGGAGATACTCAGCAGGTCAGGCAGCATCTGTGGAGAGAGAAACAGAGTTAACGTTTCAGGTCGATGACCCTTCGTCAGAACTGGCAAAAGCTGGAGATGGAACAGATTTTTAAGCAAGTGTAGGGGCAGGGAAAGGGGGGAGGGGAGGAAAGAACAAAAGGGAAGGTCTGTGATAGGATGGAAGGCAGGAGAGATTAAGAGACAAAAGGTATGATGGTGCAAGGCAAAAGGAGATGGTAATGGGACAAGTAAAGAAACAAAAGATGAGTCTAGAAGAGGTGTAAATGGGAATGGCAGAATCATCAACAGCTGCCATGTGAAAAAATAGGGGCAGAGGTTATTGTCTGAAATTGTTGAACTCGATGTTAAGTCCAGAAGGCTGTAAAGTGACTAATCGAAAGATGAGGTGCTGTTCCTCGCGCTTATGTTGAGCTTCATTGGAGCAGTGTAAGTGGCCGAGGACAGAGTGGGAGTGGAGCGGAGAATTAAAGTGACAGGCAAAATCACTGACTTAGAAAATCGGTTCTGTTAGTGAGGAAGAATAGGGGAGCATTACCTCGTAATGAGATGCACAGTACCTGACCTGGGGTGCTTGGTGACGGGAACTAAAAGTGTTGTATTGACTCGCACTAAATTCAGCAAAAAGTGTGACCAAATCTCCACGTCGTACAATGTTCACTTTAAAATAAATTGAAATTACATCAAATCTACAGCACAGAAACAATTCGGCCCAACTGGTCCATGCCGGTGTTTATACTCCACACAAACCTCTTCCCACTCTTAATTGCCTCTTCCCACCCTACCCAGTTTCCCTCTATTCCCTCTCCCTCATGTCTGCATCAAGCCTTCCCTTCAATGCATCAGTGCTCTCTGCTTCACCCACTCCGAGTGGCCGCGAGTTCCACATTCTCACCACTCTCTGTGTAAAGAACTTCCTCCTAAGTTCTTTATTTGATCTGTTAGTGACTCTTATATTCATTCCCCTCTTGTTCTGGACTCGCCCACAAGTGGAAACAGTGTCTCCACATCCACCCTATCGAACGCCTTCATAATTTGAAAGACCTCTATCAGGTCTCCGCTTAGTCTTCTCTTTTCCAGAGAAAAGTGCCCCAGCCTGCTCAATCTTTCCTAATAGTTGCAGCCTCTCAATTCTGGTAACATTCTTGTGAATCTTTTCTGCACTTTCTTCTTCTGTGTTTCAATATCCTTTTTTGTGGTATGGAGACCAGAACTGTGCACAATACTCACAATCTGAGTCAGGCCTAACCAAAGTGCTGTATAAATGTAACATCATTTCCTACTTTTGTATTCTGTTCCTCTAGAACTGAACCCCGATACTTTGTTTGCACTCTTTATGAGCTTACCAACTTGTGTTGCTATTTTTAGTGATTTATGTATCTGTATTCTCACATCTCTCTGCTCCTCTACCCATTTAGTTTCTTACATTCCAAGGAATAAGTGGCCTTTTTATTCCTCCTACCAAAAAGAACCACCCCACACTCGCTACATTGAATTTAATTTGTCATTTATCCGCCCAATCCACAAGCCTGTTCATGTCTTCCAGTATTTTAGTGCAGTATCCACGTTGTTAGCATTTTTTTTATTCGTTCATAGGATGTGGGCGTCACTGGCAAGGCCTTAATTTATTGCCCATCCCTAATTGCCCTTGAGAAGGTGGTGATGAGCCACCCTCTTGAACAGCTGCAGTCCGTGTGGTGAAGATACTCCCACAGTGCTGGTAGGGAGGGAGTTCCAGGATTTTGACCCAGCGACGATGAAGGCATGGCAATCTATTTCCAAGTCAGGATGGTGTGTAACATGGAGGGGAACTTGGAGGTGGTGGTGTTCCCATGTGCCTGCTGCCCTTGTCCTTCTAGGTGGAAGAGGTTGCGGGTTTGGGAGGTGCTGCCGAAGAAGCCTTGCTGAGTTACTGCAGTGCATCTTGCAGATGGTACACACTGCAGCCACGGTGCGCCGGTGGTGGAGGGAGTGAATGTTTAAGGTGGTGGATGGGGTGCCAATCAAGCGGGCTGCTTTGTCCTGGATGATGTCGAGCTTCTTGAGTGTTGTTGGAGCTGCACTCATCCAGGCAAGTGGAGAGTATTCCATCACACTCCTTACTTGTGCCTTGTAGATGGTGGAAAGGCTTTGGGGAGTCAGGAGGTGAGTCACTCGCACTGCAGAATACCCAGCCTCTGACCTGCTCTTGTAGCCCCAGTTTTTATGTGGCTCGGCCAGTTAAGTTTCTGGTCAATGGTGATCCCCCCAGGGTCAAGGGGTGGTGGTTAGATTCTCTCTTGTTGGAGATAGTCATTGCCTGGCACTTGTGTGGCGCAAATGTTACTTGCCACTTATCAGCCCAAGCCTGAATGTTGCCCAGGTCTTGCTGCATGCGGGCATGGACTGCTTCATTATCTGAGGAGTTGCGAATGGAACTGAACACTGTGCAATCATCAGTGAACATCCCCACTTCTGACCTTATGATGGAGGGAAGGTAATTGATGAAGCAGCTGAAGATGGTTGAGGCTAGGACACTGCCCTGAGGAACTCCTACAGTGATGTCCTGGGGCTGAGATGATTGGCCTCCTACAACCACAACCATCTTCCTTTGTGCTAGGTATGACTCCAGCCAGTGGAGAGTTTTCCCTCTGATTCCCATTGTCACGTTATTAGCTGTTCCCCCAAATTTGGTATCATCTGAAAATCTTGACCTTTCCTGAGTCCAAATCATTTAAAGACTTGCATTTCTATAACGCCTTTTATGACCTCAGGACATCCCAAAGCGCTTTACAGCCAATAAAGTCCTTTTGAAGCGCAGTCACTGTTGTAATAATGGAAAACGCGGCAGCCAATTTGCGCATAGCAAGATCCCACAAACATCAATGTGATAATGACCAGATAATCTATTTTAGGTGTTGGTTGAGGAATAAATATTGGCCAGGACACCGGGGAGAACTCCCCTGCCTTTCTTCAAAATAGTGCCGTGGGATCTTTTACATCCACCTGAGAGAAGGCAGTTGGGGGCCTCAGTTTAACAGCTCACCTGAAAGACGGCACCTCCGACAGTGCAGCACTCCCTCAGCACTGCACTAGGAGTGTCAGTCTGGATTTTTGTGCTCAAGTCTCTGGAGTGGGACTTGAACTTACAACATTCTGACTGAGGCAAGAGTGCTACCCACTGAACCACAGCTGACACTTTATTTATATGGCGAACACCAGTGGTCCCATCATGGATCCCTGCAGGACACCACTTTCTGCCAGTCTGAAATACGTCTCTTAACTCCTACCCTCTGTTTTCTGTTTATAGCTATCTTTCAATCCATTCTGCTACCTGGTCCCTGACTGCACACACCTGAACTTTGCCTCTTGTGTAACACCTTCTGAAAGTCCATGTATCCCACATCCATTTCATTGTCTACTCTTTCTGTTACTTCCTCCAAAGAGTTCAGTAAGGTTGGTTAAATGATCTGCCTTTTCGAGATCCATGTTGACTATTTGTTAAATTCTCTGTGTCCAGATGTTTTGTTTTAGCAAAGATTCTGATGTCTTTCCAACCGCTGACATTAAGCTAACTGGTCTATAGTTCCCTGGATTATATTCTATCTCCCTTTTTGAAAATAGGAATGACATTTGGTGTTTGCCAGTCCTCTGGCCCTATTCCTTTTACTGCTGAATGTTTATGTCTGGATACCAGTGCCTCTGCTATTTCCTTGCTAGTTTCCTTGAGTATCTCTCGGTCCAATCCATCTGGACATGGAGTTCTGTCCTCAAGTTTGGCTAGTTTGTTTAGCATCTCCTTTCTTTTATATCTTAACTATTGTAATGTCCATCTTTAATTCTACGGTCGTCAGTTCCCCTGTGTTAGCCTCTTCAGTGAAAACTGAGGCAATATATCTGTTCAGTATCTCTGCCATTTCAGTATCTTCTCCTGTGAATTTATCTTGCTCGTCCCTTAGTGGCCCTGTCCCCCTCAATTCTTGTGTTATTTATGTGCCTATAGAGTATTTTACTATTTTTATATTCTTTGATATTTTCATTGCGCATTTCCTCTTTCCCTCCCTAATTGTCTTTTTTTTATCTCTTTCCTAAGCTCGTCATATTCCCTTTTGTCATCCTCTTTATTGTTTATGTGCCTCACATATGCCTTTTTCTTTAGATTCAATTCATCCTTCCCTCTTTATTTAACCATGGCATCCCATACATCGCTAGTTTGTTCTTAATTTTAGTGGAATATATTTCTCTTGAACGCTATCAATCTCTCCTTTTTTAAATATTATTCATGATGTGGAGATGCCGGTGTTGGACTGGGGTGGACAAATGTGAGAAGTCGCACAACACCAGGTTATAGTCCAACAGCTTTATTTGAAATCACAAGCTTTCGGAGCGCTGCTCCTTCGTCAGGTGAAGTGAAGAGAAGGAGCAGCCGCTCCGAAAGCTTGTGATTTCAAATAAAGCTGTTGGACTATAACCTGGTGTTGTGCGACTTCTCACATTAAATATTATTGTTCTGCCTCTTTGTCTGTATTTTTCTCCAGTTTACCTTCCTTAACTCCATCCTCATTCCCTCATAGTTGATTTTTTTTCCAATCTGTTACTTTGGTCTTTGTACTAGCTTTACCTCTCTCAATCATTATCTTAAATCTTAAGATCGCTACTCCCTAGATGGTTTCCCATTACCAGGTCTAGCAGTGCTTCCTCCCTTGTTATGCTTCTTGCATGTTGGATCAGAAAGAAGTCTTGTACACAGTGCTGGTTTTTTTTTTTGTTGAAGTAAATCTGAAGTTACTGCTTTCATCTAATTGTTTCTACTTGTGGATCTTCATTAAGGTTTTATAATGGCCTCCAGCAAGAGAAATACTTATGACAAATGTAATACAGGATGTGGTTTAGGGCTGGAATGTCGAGCCTTTGAAGCACTCATTTGTTTGCCATGTGTCCTGAAGGCATTGATTGATGAAGAGGTGCAGTTCTGTGGACACAGTCAGCTCTCCTGTACCTCTGTGGCTGCTCGTCACGTGACAGTTGATACGTTTTCTGACTGCGGCAGTTCAGCTGACCCCCCCCAACCCTGTCTGACTTCCATATCCGCGCACTTTTTCAGCAGGATGGATACTGGTTGAAAGCAGGTACCCTAGGTGACCGACGTCATGGAATCGTCCAATGTTCCATCACAGAACCGGGCCATTCGGCCCATCGAGTCTGTGCCAATATTTTTCTCCACTTAAGTAGCCTCGCCTAATCCCACTCTCCTGCTCACTCCCTATAATCCTCTCTTTTTCAAGCAACTATCCAGTTCCCTGCTGAAAGAATTTATGGATTCTGCTTCGACAACAGTTTCCGACAGAGAATTCCACATTCGAACTCCACGCTGTGGAGTTTTAAATCTCCCCTTTAATTCTATTTGAGATTAAATTTGTAGCCATCTCATCGCCCAGTGGAAACACTCTCTTGTTATTTACCCTCTAGTGGCCCTTTATAATCTTCAAGACCTCTATTGGGTCACCCTTTAACCTCCTCAGCTTTTGTGAAAAGGCTGTAACTTCTCAAGTTTCTCTTCATAACTGTAACCCCTCATTCCTGGTAACATCCCAGTAAATCGACACTGCCCCTTCTCCATTCCTGGTAACATCCCAGTAAATCGACACTGCCCCTTCTCCATTGCTTTTCTTTCTATCCTTCCTATAATGGGATGCTCAAAACTGTACGCAATACTCCAACTGCAACCCAAGATCTTGTACAAGATCAACATTACCTCCTTAGTTTTAGTATTTTCTTTTTTTAGGCACAAACCAAGGATTTTGTTTGCCTTTTTATGGTTTTATCTCCCTGTACTGGCAAACTCTGTGTCTGCACACCACGATACACACATTTTGTGTTGACTTTATGTTTTGATTGGGGTCACTTTACCATTGTCTCGCTGAAAGACTCTTTTTTTCCTGTTGAAATTTCTTGTATTCATTCTCGGTCTAAAATACGTGATTGAGACAGAATGAATGTTTATCAATACAATACCAAGTTAAAGGCACATGACACCGCCAAAAGTGAAAGGAGGGGGAGGTAAATCAGGAAATAGTGATTAGTACACAACAAGCTTAGGATTAAAAGTCTGTAAGAAAGAAGGACTTGTATTTACATAGCACCTTTCACGACCTCGGGATGTCCCAAAGCGCTTTTCAGCCAATGAAGTACTTTTTAAAATTGTAGTCACTGTTGTAATGTGGGAAACGCGGCAGCCAATTTGCACACAGCAAGCTCCCACAAACAGCGATGAAAATAAATGACACCATCATCTGTTTTAGGTGTTGATTGAGGGATAAGTGTTGGCCAGGACGCTGGAGCGAACTCCCCTGCTCTTCTTTGAATAGTGCCTTGGGATTCGAAACGCCTACCCGAGCGGGCAGACGTCTCAACCTGAAAAAGTGGCAGCTCCGACAGTGCAGCGCTCCCTCAGCACTTGCACTGGAGTGTCGGCCTGGATTATGTGTTCGAGTCTCTGGGGTGAGGCTTGAACCCACAACCTTCTGACTCCGATGCGCGCGTGCTACCCACCGAGCCACGGCTGTTTTGAGGTCTCGGTGGAAAGAATCAGTTAGAATTATTCACTCTTTTGGACAGAAGGTGGGAGCTTTAAACTCTGGGATGATACGACGATAGTTCAAGTGCGGTCAAATCCAGTCATGTTCCAACAGTTAAACATTGGGCCCAGCCCTGTTGTGGCTGCATTAAATTATCTTGTTGTAATCTGGGAAGATACAAACTCTCTTTCGTGCCATTTCCCTTCTGGGTAGGGATTGCGAGCGGCTAATTGCCAGGTTCCATCGCCCTCCACGCTCATTAGCTGCATGTTTATAACCGGCAATTTTGGATCTCCTGTTAATTGAAGCAGCTGAACAGTTTAACCGCAGGTAAAAGGTCAAAGAGCAGAAAGTCAGTGAACGCGTGTACATGGGAGGTACGCAATGTGGGCCAGCCTTTTTCTGGAGTGAGGTGAAATCATAGGGTGAGGTAATCTTTTAGCCTTTTATTTTTTGCCTTGTTTTCTCCCCCCTCCATTTCCTGGCTGAAATAACTTGCCTTTATATAGCAGTTCCACAGTGTTTCACAGCCAATTAATTACTTTCGAAGTGTAGTCACTGTTATGTAGTCAAACATTTTTAAAAAATTCATTTATGGGATGTGGGTGTCGCTGGCAAGGCCAGCATTTATTGCCCATCCCCTAATTGCCCTCGAGAAGGTGGTGGTGAGCCGCCTTCTTGAACCGCTGCAGTCCGTGTGGTGAAGGTACTCCCACAGTGCTGTTAGGTAGGGACTTCCAGGATTTTGACCCAGCGACAATGAAGGATCGGCGATATACTTCTAAGTCAGGATGGTGTGTGACTTGAAGGGGAACTTGGAGGTGGTGGTGTTCCCTTGCGCCTGCTGCCCTTGTCCTTCTAGGTGGAAGAGGTCGCGGGTTTGGGAGGTGCTGCCGAAGAAGCCTTGGCGAGTTGCTGCAGTGCATCTTGTAGATGGTACACACTGCAGCCACGGTGCGCCGGCGGTGGAGGGAGTGAATGTTTAAGGTGGTGGATGGGGTGCCAATCAAACGAGCTGCATTGTCCTGGATGGTGTCGAGCTTCTTGTGTGTTGTTGGAGCTGCACTCATCCAGGCAAGTGGAGAGTATTCCATCACACTCCTTACTTGTGCCTTGTAGATGGTGGAAAGGCTTTGAGGAGTCAGGAGGTGAGACACTCACCGCAGAATACCCAGCCTCTGACCTGCTCGTGTTGCCACAGTATTGCCATGGCAGCCAATGTACGTGCAGCAACATCCCATAAACAGAAAATGGCATGGACTTGAGCCCATAATCCAGGCTGACACTCCAGTGCAGTGCTGAGGGATGATCGATCGGTTAGTTAATTGAATGGATAGGTCAGTTGAAAATTAGTGGAGAAAACGTAGGTGATGCAATTTGAGGCGCCGACTAGGGAGAAGAGAGATACACTGAGCGGTAAAACTTTAAAAAGGAGCAGAGAGACTGAGTGGGTCAGATACACCAATCTCTCTAAGTTGGGAGGGCAAGTTGATGAGACTGTTGAGATCTTGGGTTTTATAAACCGGGGCATCAAGTAAAAAGCGAAGAGTTAATGCTAAACCTGGACAAGTCATTGGTTAGGCCACGGTAAGAAACCTGTAAAAACAGGAAATGCTGGAAATACTCAGCAGGTCAGGCAATCTGTGGAGGGAGAAACCGAGTTAATGGGCTGGATTTTGCCAATGGGGCGCTTTTAGAGGCGGGACTTCAACTTGTCGGGTTTTAGTCCCACCTCCATCGACTTCTGGCCAACTCACGCTATTTTCCCTTGATTGACCTTGTTAAGGCCGCCCAGCGGGCTTAGCAGGCCAATTAAGGGGAAGCCGGTTACAGAGAACGTCAACGTATGCCGTTTCATCTGTCTCAAATTTTTGGACATGCACTGTTTTTATCTTTTTACCATTTAGAAATTACCCTGTTCTGTCCTTTTTAGGTCCAAAGTGGATGACCTCACATTTGCTTACATTGAAATCCATTTGCCACAGTTTTGCCCATTCACTTAATCTATCAATATCCCTTTGTAATTTTATGCTTTCATCTACCCTGCCTACAATGCCGCTTATCTTTGTGTCATCGGTAATTTTGGATATAGGACTTTCTATGCCATCATCTAAGTCGTTAATAAATATTGTGAATAGTTGAGGTCCCAACACAGATCCCTGCGGGACACCACTGGTCACATCCTGCCAATTAGAGTACCTGCCCATTATCCCTACTACCTGTCTCCTGCCGCTCAGCCAATTTTCTAACCAGGTCAATAATTTGCCCTCAATTCCGTGGGCTTCTATCTTAGTTAACAGTCTCTTATGTGGGACTTAATCAAATGCCTTCTGGAAGTTCATATAAATAACATCCATAGACATTCCCCTGTCCACTACTTTAGTCACATGTTCAAAAAATTCAATCAGGTTTGTCAGTCATGACCTACCTTTTACAAATCCATGCTGGCTCTCTCTCATCAACTGAAAATTTTCGAGGTGTTCAGTCACCCGATCCTTAATTATGGACTCTAGCAATTTCCCCACAACAGATGTTAGGCTAACTGGTCTATAATTCCCTGGTTTCCCCTCTCGCCATTCTTAGATAGTGGAGTGACATGCGCAATCTTCCAATCTAAAGGGATGGTTTCTGAATCTAGAGAACTTTGGAAGATTATAGTTAGGGCATCTGCAATGTGCTCACCTTTAATCCCTGGGCTGGAAACCATCTGGTCCTGGGGATTTGTCACTCTTTAGTGCCATTATTTTTTTCATATTTTACTTCTGTTCATTTTATTGAGTCCCTGTCCCCGATTCAATATTAGGTTCTTTGGGATTCCGGCATGCTATCCTCCTCTTCCTCTACTGTAAATACTGGCGCAAAGTAATTATTCAACATGTCCACCATTTCCCCATTGTGATTGACAATATCACCACTTTCAGTATTTAAGGGGCCAACATTGCTCCTGACCGCCCTCTTTTTCCTAATGTAACTGCAAAAATTCTTCGTCTTGATTTTGATATCCCTTGCAAGTTTCTTTTCATACTCCCTTTTTGTAGCTCTTGCTATCTGTTTGTATCTTTCCCATTCCCAATCTGTGCTATTTTTTTATGCCCTTTCCTTTAGTTTTATGCTGTCCCTTACCTCTTTAGTTGTCCATGGATTTTTTTTGGCAAGTAGAGCTCTTGCCCCTCAGGGTATAAACTGGTTCGGTATCACATTAAATTCTTTTTTGAACGTCTCCCACTGATCTGTAGTTTTACCCATTAACAGATTTGCCCAGTTTACTGTGGACAGTCTCTGCCTCATCCCGTTGAAGTCGGCCTTACCTAAATCTAGAATCTTAGTAGCTGTTTCCCGTTTCTCCCTTTCAAACGCTACGCTAAACTCGATGATGTTATGATCGCTATCGGATAAAGGTCACCAATTTTTTTGTTTCAAAAATATACTTTATTCATAAAAATTTGTTCAAATACATTACAGTACAATCCACAGATCATATTTTACATCGTATAGTCCAAGTTGAATCCATTACATGGCAGTTTCGTTTGTTTCATTCCAGTTACATTTCAAATGTTTTGTACATTTACATTCAGACAGTTTGGTACACACGGCCCGAGGTTTTTTTTATACTGGTTCCAGCCCCTCGGTGTACACTGGCGGGAGGGCCTTAAACTGTGGCCCTTCCCCATCGTGCCTTTGCGGCGGCGGCACCAACCTTTAGTGCGTCCCTCGGCACGCACTCCTGGATCTTGGAGTGTGCCAGTCGGCAACACTCGGTCGTGGACAACTGTCACAATTGCAAAGGCAAATATTCCAGAGATATAAAGATCAGACGAGTGAGCTTGGGAAAGGGCTGATTCAGCTGTTGGAGAAGCTGCTGCTCCGTATAACTGGGGCGGTCGGCACATCAACAGGAGCTGCAGTGGGAGGTGTTGAACCTCCTTCTGAAACAGTTCAGCATTTTCAGGCAGGAGGGGGAGATCATAGAATCATAGAATCATAGAAGATAGGAGCAGGAGTAGGCCATTCGGCCCCCTAGCCTGCTCCGCCATTCAATGCGATCATGGCTGATCATCCAAATTCAGTACCCTGTCCCTGCTTTCTCCCCATATCCCTTGATCCCTTTAGCCTTAAGAAATATATCCAACTCCTTCTTGAATCTATTTAATGAATTGGCCTCTACTGCCTTCTGTGGTAGAGAATTCCACAGGTTCACCACTCTCTGGGTGAAGAAATTCCTCCTCATTTCTGTCCTAAATGGCTTACCCCTTATCCTTAGACTGTGACCCCTGGTTCTGGACTCCCCGACCATCGGGAACATCCTTCCTGCATCTAGTCTGTCTAGTCCTGTTAGAATTTTATAAGTTTCAATGAGATCCCCTCTCATTCTTCTAAACTCTAGCGAATATAAGCCTAATCTACCCAATCTCTCTTCATACGTCATTCCTGCCATCCCAGGTATCAGCCTTGTGAATCTTCGCTGAACTCCTTCCATGGCAAGAACATCCTTCCTCAGATTGGGCGGGCCGGGCACGTCCGACTTCGGAGAGCACAGTACTGTTGAAAGTTGACTGGATCTGAAGTTTGGTCTATAAATGGATTATCGGAAGTTTGATAGAATCTTGGTTCCATACTTTGAATTGTTATCTGCTGTGTGCACTTGTGTTCATAGTGGAAGATCGATCCCATTGCTTCCGAGTCCAAACCTGATGCAATAAATCCTGACCTTGTGATACTGCACAATGTTTACTTTCATCTGGTGCTATTAGAAGGCCCAGTTGAAAATTAACACTGTCAGACAAGAACATTACGTAGTGTGCAGACTTGCTGAAATTGATCTTTTTATTGTCCTTTATCAGCAACTTTAATGTAGTAAAATGTCCCTTCACTGGAAAGTAATCAGGAAAAAAAATTGACACCAAGCCAAACCTTGGTCAAAAAGGTAGGTTTTAAGGAGCGTCTTAAAGGAGGAGAGCGAGGCGGAGAGGTTTAGGGAGGGAATTCCAGAGTTCAGGGCCTTGGCAGCTGAAGGCATAGCCGCCAATGGTGGAGCGATGATAATCGGAGATGCTCAAGAGGCCAGAATTGGAGGAGCGCAGAGATCCCGGGGGGTTGTAGGGCTGGAGGAGTTTAGAGCTCGGGATGGGCGAGGCCATGGAGGAATTTGAACACAAGGATGAGAATTTTAAAATCGAGGTATTGGTGGACTGGTAGCGAGCACAGGGGTGATGGGTGAACGGGACTTGGTGCGAGTTAGGATACGGGCAGCAGAGTTTTTTTTTCTATTTTCACAAGGGACATTAGTGCTGGGAAATGCAACCTCAAATACTCCCAGGGCAGGTATAGCACGGGTTAGATACTGGCTTGGAGTTTCCATTCGATTGCACTGATTTTTTTCGGCGCAATTCCCCCGATATTGGCGGATCCGGCACAAAAGATCACGGAATTTTAAGCGCAGCTTGCGTTCAGCGCAACTCTGGGTTCTGCGATATTTTGCGCTAGTTTTAAAAACATCACGCTGGAAGCAGGCCCCGCCCACAAAACTGGCCACACCCCCAGGATGAATGAACCACCTTTGGGAGTTTCTCTAATTGCGCTCGTTTGCGGGCCTTCGAAGAGGCTCCAAAAATTAAGCTGGAACCTTTGGGCGCAAGGGCATTAAAGTTTTGAAGGGTTTTGAATTAATTTTTTTTAAAGGAACTCAAGTCATTTTCAGTCATTTAAAATCAGGTTAATCCCAGCTGGTGGATTGACACTGTGATTTAAAATGCTTATTCTTTGTGATAAACCCATTTTCAGCTGTATTAATCAACCTACACCAAGTTGCCACTCTTAAATATATCAAGGAATATTTTTTAAAGCAAATTTTTAAAAAAAATTACCTTTTTAAAACGCTGCCCTATTGTGCTGGTTCATGGCAGATTTTGCGTTCGGCGATATGCAAATAGGTTTGAGCGGAAACTCGTGTGTGGGGTGGGGAAAAAAACACTTCCCAAAACGGGCGCAATTTTGGGCGCAATCACCGATTGTGGCCAAAGCAGAAACGTTACCCCAGAGCAATGTTCCCGTTTAGCTGCGCGCCCACACAGTGAGCTGCTGGTCCCGTGTAACCGGCTCCGTGGCGTTCTAATGTCAAAAACCGCACGTGCAGTAATTTGAATGGGCCGCGCACCCAAAAAAAAATGACAGGGAACATTGCCCCAGAGTAAGTCTCTCTACACTGTCCCAACAATGCATCTCAGCCACAACTCCAGAAGTCT
>CM059446.1:26503613-26609298 GCA_030390025.1 Squalus acanthias | reverse complement strand
GGGGGGGGGGGGGTCGGGTCGGGGGGGGTCCGGAGAGATTGGTGTTTGAGCCAATGGTCGTAGCAAGGGTCTATCTGCACATCAGTTGTAAAAGCCAGTGGAGAGTGCTGCACAGATAGAAGACCTTAATGAACCAGTTCGCAAGAAGGAAGTGGACTCTACACTGTACCAAGTAGCTAATGTTAGGGTGGCAACATGGAAAGTATCGATATAAATGTTCTAACTGCTGCTGTAGATGAGTTTGTGGGGGTGGGTAATGGTAATGGTCTTGAGATCAGTACCAAGAACCACCCATGCACCTTGGAGCTGCTCCTTTTGAAGCCCATGAATGATATTCTGGTTGAGTCATGGGTATGCTCAGTGTTCCAGAGTGCAGGGAGTGCATCCCAATGAGGCTCAAACTCCTGAGGAATCTCTCCATTATCAGTGCCTTTTAAGACCGTATTGTGGGCCATCGCGTTCCCTACATCGGATGTGTTGGAGGCCTGTGATGTAATCAGAAAGGAACGGACTGAATTTAAACTAAAGAACAGATCGTTTGTATCGAAACACCGTTGGAGCAAAGGACTATGGGAACTTGACTGAAATGAGAGGGCACGCTGGGTGCTAACGGCCAAGTTTGAACAAGTAGCATGACTTTTAATATTGCTTCAAACTGCCTTGGGAAATACTGTGTCTGTAGACCGGGACAAGGGACAGATTAGCAGAGAATTCAGAGAACCACATGTGACATTTGAACAAGACAGCGTAGGAGAGAAACTTTCTTATCTCCGAAGAAAAGGACTCGATCATTCCTTCGCTCTTGACTTGCGCTTGCCAGAAAGGTTGTACGACCAGCTATAATTTCTTTCTCATAACAACTGTTGTGTCTGAGTGTCAAATAAAAGTCTTGAGTTAGAAAATAACTACGGTTTCTTGCTTGATTCCTGACCTTTTGTATCCTGAACTAGAGAGAGAGGAAATGCCTACAATAACTTTAGCTTGGAGACAGTTCTTTGCGACTGTGCTGAGAAGGAGCCAAAACACTCTCTGGTATTTCTCAATTTACTTCGATGATGGGGAAGTCCCAATGTGGATTAAGCTTGCAGTGTATAAAACTGGGTTTCCTGTTTCTGAACTCCTGGATGTGTCACGAAAGATATACTTCAGTCCAGGACGCGATGTGTCAAGGAAGAAATGAGACACAGACTTATCTTAACTGGTTACTTGTTCACAACCCACAAAGTGTACAGGAAACGGAAGTCTTGGCACTCCCTGGGGATCGTGACCACAGAATGATTTGGGAGTTAGATAATATGACCAGTGGGCAGGTATGGCACCTTTAAAGATATCTAACATTCAAAGAAAAGAGAGAAGATCTAAAGGAAATGGCATGGCGTATGTTGCTCAACTAAATTTCATCAGAGCATAAGTGGAACACATTTAAAGGTGTAATGCGGAGCATGTAGGATAAATACATTCATAAAATCAGTAAGACTGAAGAAAAGTGACCCTAAATGGATTAACAAACAAATTAAAAATGAAGTAAAGGGGGGAAATAACCTCTACAAAGCCTACAGGGGGAAAGGCGAAAGGGTTCAGTGGGATGATTGTAAGAAAATCCACAAAATGAATAAATAGCTGAACAGAAGGGAAAATTATTAGAGGATGTACTCATTTATGCCTCATAATCAATAATATTCTTGAAATGTTACGGTCAAGCACTCATGTATTTATTAAGCAGATAGTACTTAAGCATACACTCCATCATATTGTACCTGCAATGATTGGGTAATCAAATGCATTACAGTTCTGAGCTCAGTATTCAGGCTCATCAAATTTCTGACTCCAAATTCTTCTTGCAGTAAGCGGACTCATCTCTTGCTTACCCCTGCTACGTGACAAAGCAATCAGCATCTTTGTATGTTACATGGTTATCCCAGAAAGCGAAAAACTATTCCCTATAAGGAGAAACTAATAAGGAACCTACACCTTATCAATAACTCAGTTAATCAGCTGAATTCCTCACTAACCAGCTCCTTATTTTTGTTGTTGCATATTTCTTTACTTTTACATTTAATTCATTCTTGGGATGTGGGTGTCATTGGCAAGGCTGGTATTTATTGCCCATCCATATGATACAACTGGTGAGGGCAGTTAAGAGTTAAGCACGCTGTTTGACCATGTTTGACCATATACTTAAGAACATAAGAAATAAAAGCAGGAGTAGGCCTTATGGCCCCTCGAGCCTGCTCCGCCATTCAATAAGATCATGGCTGATCATCGACCTCAACTCCACTTTCCCGCCCGATCTCCATATCTCTTGATTCCCCATGAGTCCAAAAATCTATCTATCTCAGCCTTGAATATACTCAAAGACTCAGCATTCACAGCCCTCTGGGGCAGAGAATTCCAAAGATTCGCAACCCTCTGAGTGAAGACATTCCTCCTCATCTCAGTCTTAAATGGCCTACCCCTTATCCTGAGACTATGCCCCCTAGTTCTAGACACTCCAGCCAGGGGAAACAATCTCTCAGCATCTACCCTGTCAATCCCCTTCAGAATCTTATATGTTTCAATGAGATCATCTCTCATTCTTCTAAACTCCAGAGAGTATAGGCCCATTCTACACAATTTCTCATCATAGGACAAGCCCTCTCATCCCAGGAATCAATCTAGTCAACCTTCGTTGCACCGCCTCCAAGGCAAGTATATCATTCCTAAAATACTTGTCTCTGATTCTGCATCCCTCAGCACTACCTTGGTTCTCCCACTCTACATAAACTCTGCAGGACTAACTATGGCGTCCTTGCAACTCACACCAGTGATTACAGTTCTCTTAAATTTGAGATTTGTGCATAATGGCACATCCTCCATTAGCTTACCTCATTAAGATACGTTGGCCTGGAAATTGGTTGCAATCTCTGCGCCAAGATGGGTAGGCCTGCGGCACACCTGATATTTGGCCTCATTTAAATGACACTGGTGAGCTGCGGATACATTCCAGGTGTCATCGGGCAACTCGCCGGTGAATCGGCATGAGATTTCGGGCCGCTGTATCGCCAGCAGCGTTCCTGGGGGGTGGGGGGAGGCGGTTTAGGTGGGGGCCGAGCGGGAGCCAGCAGTGGTCTTCGACACTGCAGTGGAGCCTGATGGAGCAGGAGTTCCACATTCTGGCAAGTATGTTTTAACAAACTTACCTTTTTTGGTGGTGGCCTCCAGCGGTCCCTTTAAGAACCGCTGGTTAGGCCGGAAGTAGACAACGTTTCCCTGAACGCAGCATCTGCTCCTGTTTCAGGTACGGGCCCAGGATGCCTTTTTTTTTGCCTTCACCAAAATGGCACCTGTACACTGGTGCAACCTCCGTTCAAAAGTACAATGGTCACCGATTCGAATTGCTGTACAATTGTAGCGTTAATTATTTATTTTAAGACATCAGATGGAACTTAATAACGAGAAGTGTGAGGTGATGCATTTTGGCAGAAGGAACAGGGAGAGGCAATATACACTTAATGGCAGAGTTTTAAAGAGTGTGCAGGGACAGAGGACCTGGGAGTTAATGTGCATAGGTCCCTGAAGGTGGCAGGACATATTGAGAGAGTGGTTAGCAAAGCATATGGGATCTTGGGCTTCATAAATAGAAGTGAGAAGTCGCACAACACCAGGTTATAGTCCAACAGCTTTATTTGAAATCACAAGCTTTCGGAGCGGCTGCTCCTTCGTCAGGTGAAGGAGCAGCGCTCTGAAAGCTTGTGATTTCAAATAAAGCTGTTGGACTATAACCTGGTGTTGTGCGACTTCTCACTTTTGTCCACCCCAGTCCAACACTGGCATCTCTACTTCATTAACAGAGGTATTGAGTACAAAAGTAGAGAAGCTATGCTGAACCTTTATAAAGTGCTGGTTAGGCCACAACTGGAGTATTGCGTCCAGTTCTGGTCACCACACTTTAGGAAGGATGTGAAGGCCCTTGAGAGGGTGCAGAGGAGATTTACCAGAATGGTTCCGGGGATGGGGGATCTTAGCTACAAGGACAGGTTGGAGAAGCTGGATTTGTTTTCATTAGAGCAAAGGAGGTTGAGGGGTGATTTGATAGAGGTGCACAAGATTATGACAGGTTTGGATAGGCTAGACGGGGAAAGGCTGTTCCCACTAGTTGATGGTACAAGGACTAGGGGACACAGATTTAAGGTTTTGAGCAAGAGATACAGGAGGGACGTGCAAGAGATACAGGAGGGACGTGAAGAAAAACTTTTTTACGCAGCGAGTGGTGATGACCTGGAAATCGCTGCCGACGGAAGTGGTGGAAACGGAGACACTCAGGGCTGCATTTTGTCAATGGGGAGCTTTTGGAGGCGGGACTCCCACTGTCGGGTTTTAGTCCCGCCTCCATGGACTTGTGGCCAACCCCCGCTATTTTTCCTTGATTCCCAGTGGGCTTAGCAGACCAATTAAGGGAAAGCTGGTTACAGGTGACGTCAGCGAGTGAAGTTTCATCTGTCAAGAGCTTTTGACAGATGAAATGTCAGCGTTTGACGGCTCTGTGAAGCTGTCGAACACTGACAATCTGTCCTCTAAGTTGAGTCCTTCCACTCAGGCTCACTTGATCTCTCCTGAGCAGAAAGCAGAAGGCTGCAGCTTTTGACAGCTCAGCGGCCATTCTGCTTTCTGTGCCGCTGAGCTGAGGGACTCCCGAGAACTGAAGGGAGGAAGCCTGCAGGAAGAAGTAAAGGTAAGTAAAACTTATTAAAACACTTTACACACACCTCACACACTCGCCTCTCCACACTTACCCCCATCACTCACTGGACATCTCGGCCCCTCCGACCCCCGCAGACCGACGGCCCGCCTCGCTGAACCTGGCGAGGTTCGGAGTCGTCGGGAAGCCCACACTTTAGGGGTCAAAATAGGGATTCTCAAAAAAACTGCCTGTTAACTACATGTTAACAGGCAATTAATTGGCACTAATCCCCTTCCCGCCTCGGGGGTGGCTCCCAGCGCAGGTCGGGTACCCGCCTCCTGGGAAGATGGCACAGAGGCGGGTTGGGGGCGGGAAGGGTACCCGTCCCCAGATTCTGCCTTTTTCCCGGCAGTCCCGCCTCCCCAGGGCTGGCAAAATCGCCCCCTCAATGTTTTCAAGGGGAGACTGGCTAGGCACTTGAGGGAAATAATCTTGCAGTGCTACGGGGATAGAGCGGGGGAATGGGACTGACTGGATTGCTCTACAGAGAGCCGGCACGGACTCGATGGGCCAAATGGCCTCCTTCTGTACCGTTGTGACTCGATGATTACAATTTAAGAATTGTCCTACCCTACTTAACAAACAGTGGGTAAAATTTAACGTTCTAACAATATCAAATCACTTCATATCAGCAGCAGAATTCCGCTTCGATTCTGATTATCCAGATCCTTACATAAGAAGAAACTAAAAATCATAGAAACGAGGGTAAAGCACAGCAGCAAAACATGCTTTCAGTTCTGTAACACTAAAAGGGGAAGTGAAATTCTAAAAGGTGCATGAAACTGTGGATGAACACACACCAGTAAATATTCTGAATGATTGTTTAATTTCTCCAATTATTTACAAGCAGCATGTCCTCCCCAAATAGAGAGAAAAATCAGCGAGTTCGATGTAAAGGCGAGGGACATCCTAGATAGGCTAAAAGGACACAAAACAAACTAATCCAAAGGGATACATGGCACATCTCTCAAGAGTGCTGAGAGAGACTAGGGAGGAGATTAGTAAAGCTTTGACCATCATTTTGAGTGAGTCACTGGACACTGGGGAGGTACCAGTAGATTGACGACAGGCTAATGTGGTGCCATATTCAAAAAGGGTGATAAAACAGACCCATTAGTCTTGCTTCCTTAGGAGTTATGTGGGTGTTGGTGGGGGTGGGGTTGGCTTGTGGGTGGGGGTGTATTGGAATGTCTCAGGGTCAGTATTGGGGCCACTACTGTTTCTAATTACACAAATATCTCCATTCAGAAAATCAATGCAAATTGATCAGGCATGGTATAGTAGTATAGTGGTTATATTACTGGATTAGCAATCCGAACGCATATTCTAATGATCCAGAGAATATGAGTTCAAACCCCACCATGACAGTTTGAGAATTTGAATTTTTTTTTTTTTAATTCTGGTATTAATAAAAGTGACCATGAAGCTGTTGTACTGTCGTAACAACCCAAGTAGTTCACTAATATCTTTTGGGGAAGGAAATTGGCCATCCTTACCCACTCTGGCCTATATGTGACTCCAGTCCCACACCTAAGTGTTCGACTCTAACTGTCGTCTGAAGTGGTCTTGCAATTCGCTCCATTGTGTCAAATCGCTTCAAGAAGGAAGCCCACCACACCTCCTCGGGGCAACTAGGGATGGGCAATAAATGCCAGCCTTGCCAGCAACGCCCACATCCCGAGAATGAATAAAACAAAATTTGCAGATGATACCAAAATTAGGCGGGGCAGTGGAGTTTGAGGAGGCGGCTCTGAAATGATGATGAAAGTTAGATAGAATATAGTAAGTGGGCAGAAAGACAGTAGATGAAACTTAATACAGATGAGTATAAATTACTGCTCATGGGCAGCTTAAATAAGTGACGCACATACTCAATGGATGGTGTTGAAGTAGCTGAGACTGAAACTGAAGGAGGCTGAGAAATCTTCACACTCTGCACATCCAGCCAATGCAGCTCTGCAATCAACAAATCCAATAGAATGTTGAACTGCATAGCCGAAAATATCAGGAAGTTGTGATCAAACAGTCCTCGGTGCTCGGGAACTCTCTTCCCCAAAAAGGTTGTTGATACTGGGTGAATAGAAAGTTACAAGACTGAGATCGTTAGATTTTTGTTGGGTGAGGGTATCGAGGCATATGGAGCAAAGGCGGGTAGATGGAGTTGAGGTACAGATCAGCCATGATCCAACAGCATGGCAGAACAGGCTCGAGGGGCTCCACAGCCTACTCCTGTTGATCGATATGTTTCTCTGGTCAGATTGCACATTGAGTACTGTGCCCAGTTGTGGTCAGAGACACGAGGAAAACATTGACTCAGTGGGTACAATGCAGAAAAGAGGTACAGGCAGATCCCTAGTGTCCATGGTCTGAGTTATAACAAACGACTTGAGAGACTTGGGCTTTTCCGCCTGGAAAGGAGGCGTCTGAGAGGTGATCTTAAGAACATAAGAAATAGGAGCAGGAGTTGGCCATACGGCCCTTCGAGCCTGCTCCGCCAATCAATAAGATCATGGCTGATCTTCTACATCAACTCCACTTTCCCGCCCTATCCCCATATCCCTTGATTCCCTTAGTGCTCAAAAATCTATCGATCTCAGTCTTGAATATACTCAACGACTGAGCATCCACAACCCTCTGGGGTAGAGAATTCCAAAGATTCACAACCCTCTGAGTAAAAAAAAAAAACATTCTCCTCATCTCAGTCCTAAATGGAGAGGTTAATGAGATAATTAGAGGAATGTAAAGGGTAAATTCACAATATTACTTTAACTTGTATAGTGCGATAGCAATCAAGATGTGGAATAGAGTAGTGGGGATGAAAACCCTGGAATATTTTAAGAAACAATTGGATGCTGAAATGGGAGAACTTTAGGATCTTTCTCCATGGATGCAGTAGGATGGGCTGAATGGCTTTCTTCATCTGTAACTATCTTGTGATGTGCAGTGGAAGATTTGAAGTGGGTTTGTGGTAAAAGGGTGAAATGTTTGCAGGGAAAGTGCCAGCCTACATTGACCCGTTGCTTGGCACCATGGAGGGGTATCCTGCCTTTATGATGGGCATATCTTTGTCAAAGCCTCTCTACATCAGACCTGGATTAACTGTGGGGACTGAATAATCTTGTGCGTATAATTGTCTTGGACATTTATAATATCAAGATGGCTGAAATATCCCAAGCTCTCCTGTATAGGTCCTATCACCATGGTGCGAACCCTCAAGTGGTTGACGAGGAAGCTCTGAGATCCTGGACAATGGCTGCGGATGGGTGTTACCTGGTGACCAGCTATATGAACACACAATCCTATATCCAGGGTTCAGTGCCAATCTTGCCAGAGAAGTAAGTGGTTGCTGTGGCTCTGTCCCTTCCAGCTAGTGGAATCACCATTCAGTGAGGTGTAATGTGTCCCGGTGCTGTGACCAGGAGGCTGGTGAGGGTGCACTCACATTTTATAGTGAGTTATACTGCTTGGGAGGTGTTCTTGTTACCTGCTGTTCACCTAGTGGGTGCTTAGACCTTATACTTGTCATATCAACTGGCGATTATGAGGGTCTGTCTGAGGCCAAGTTGGCTTCAATGTGTCACACCTGGTGTTGGGAGGACGGAGCAGAGTTGATCTTTTGGGGCAGACTTGGTAATCCGATAACTGAGCCGGTTTGAGGGACTGATTAACAAGCCTAGCTCACTGATGGGACCTGGAGGGATGGACCTGCCCCAGGAAGAAGAACTCTTTCCACTGCGATCCATATAACCCTGCAAGCTGGTGTCCTGAAAGATGGAATGTTCCCGAGTAGACAAGAAGCAGGAAATGTGCCAGACCTGTGCAGACTTGTGGTTTCAGGCGGTTAAGTGGAGGTGGTTTGACCAGACCCCCTCTTTGAACCTGGCTACATTCCCCTTGCCCCCCCTGAGCAAGGGGACTGAACCTGAATTTTTTTTTGTGAAAACTCTCATGCAAGGCTCTTTGGGGAGATCCGGCTGTTTGTCAGATCTCAAGATGAAGTTCTGGGCATAGGCTTTCTGAAATGGTAGATAAGACTTCTACCTGCCCTGGAGATTCCCTTTCCTGGCTGTAATGCTGACCCTGGGGTAACTTACAGCAGGAGGTGGGTTCCCTGGCTTCTGCCCAGGAGACCTGCCAGAATTGGGGCAGCAATCAGCAGTGTCGGCCACGTATACCTGCCACTGCGTGGGAGTGCTGTCGGCCTCCAACCTGACGATAAGCCTTCAGGGAAGGGAACCTGCCACCCTTACCCGGTCTGGCCTACATGTGACTCCAGCCCCACAATATGTGGTTGAGTCAAAGTCCACATCTTACGAGCAAATAAATAAAATAAAATAAAATAAATCTGTTGGTTCTTCTGGTTCTCCCCCCCCCCCCCCCATCCTCTGTGAAGAAATATCTAGTCTACATTTGGCTGCAATGGAACGATTGAAACCAGGGCTTCACCTCGAGGGAATTGCAGGCTTAGCCCCATGTTCTCATTCCTGAGTCTGGCCCCTTGAAGATATCGGGTTGGGTTGTGACGCTCAACAAAAGAAAAAAATGAACAAATAACATTGACGGTGTTTTGAATTGTGAATAGCCAAGGCCTGTGGTGCAGGATGCCAGCAAGTGTGTCACGATTAGAAGTGATCGAGGTAAAGTAGTGAAATATAAACAGAAAATGCTGGAAATACTCAGTAGGCCAGGCAGCATCTGTAGAGAGAGAGAAACCGAGTTAACGTTTCAGGTCGATGACCCTTCACCAGAACTGGGGAAAAAGTTGGAGATGTAACAGATTTTTAAGCTTTTGCAGGCTTTTAAGCTTGGAATCGTGGAATCACCACTTCTGATTCACTGCTTCCCCTCTCCCTCTTTTCTGTCCTACGGATGATCTGGTCATTATCACATCGCTGTTTGTGGGAGCTTGCTGTGCGCAAATTGGCTGCCGCATTTCCTACATTACAACAGTGACTACACTTCAAAAAGTACTTCATTGGCTGTAAAGTATTTTGGGATGTCCGGTGGTTGTGAAAGGCGCTATAGAAATGCAAGTCTGTCTTTTTCCTGCTCCTAAAAATGACCAGGACCTGACTTTCTGCTCTCTTGACCCACTTTGATCATGACCTTTAAATATTCCAATGATTGTTGAAGGATAAAACGGACTAAGCATCTGAGTCTGTTGGGAAGAACTTGCCCCTTTTACCATAACAGAACTGACGAAGGGTCATCGACCTGAAACGTTAACTCTGTTTCTCTCTCTACAGATGCTGCCTGACCTGCTGAGTATTTCCAGCGTTTTCTGTTTTTATTTAAGATTTCCAGCATCCGCAGTATTTTGCTTTTGTATGAGGTAATGTAGTGGTTGTACGACACGAAGCTTGAATTCTGAAAGCCAAGGAGGGTTTACTGAGGGAGGTTAGGACTTCTACGGTTTTGAGGTGCTGGGAGAAAATGGGATGGTGCAGTGGTTCCTACTCGTATCGCTCTGAATGTAATTCTACTGTGCGAGTCTGTGTTCTGTCACTGTTAGTCTCTCGGGTTCTGGCAATGCATTTGGCATCTTGGAAGATATGAAGTAGTTTTGGAAACTGGAATAAATGTCGACAGTTCTGTGCGTAAATAAAATCTCTACCAGATGTTTTAAATATTCTTCAAACTAAATGCGTCAGCATTTCTCTGTTCTTGCTGCCTGGCTGCATTTAACTTTTTATAATATGAGAAGACAATCTAAGCCATGATACTGTATTTAATTTTGTATGTTAAGGAGGAAATGGAGGCTATAGTTCATAGAAGAATCATAAAATCATCGAATCATACAGCACAGACTGAGGCCATTCGATCCATCATCTCACTCGCTCCCCATAGCCCTGCAAATTTCTCCTTTTCAAGTATATTTGTAGGTTGGGGGTTCCTATAGGGGTGAAACTCTCTTTAACTAATAATTATTGTTGAAAATACCATTGGTATTAAATGGGCAGTTTGCCATTGTTTTCACACAAGTGGCAATGCTGGTTATGATGTTTAAGAGTAGGAGGTGGAGCAATTAAACAGGGGAACTATAGGAGAAGAAATAGCACTGAAAAGTTGAGTGCAATGTGGAAAAGGCTCTGGAATGTTGTGGAAAGTCGGAGAGGAAATAACGGAGGCTCCGACCACAATCTTTCAAACGTTCTTGGATATGGAATTTGTGCCAGGAACTAGTGTGCTGCCAATATAACATCTGTTGGGGGGGAAAAAAAAGATAATCTGGGTAACTATAGACAAGTCTGCCCATGATTGTTGATGGGTAAGCTTCTATGGGGTTCGTTTCCATATGTGTGCCGATAATGCCCTTGAGAAGATGGTGGTGAGCTGCTGCAGTCCGTGTGGTGAAGGTACTCCCACAGTTCTGTTAGGTAGGGAGTTCCAGGATTTTGTCATGACAGTAATTGTGTTTTTGCCCCATCGTCCTACAAGTAAACGAGCAGTGGGCTTTGGCCTCTTTGCTGCAGAATGAATGATTTGCGTCTATAGCCAACTTCAATTTTGCCAGAATGTTTGTTTGTGACTGAAATCTTTCTGAACTTAAAGGATCTGTTGCTGGATTATCTCATCCAAATTTTTACTTTCATTTATTCATTCCTTTCCATAAAGATTAAAGTACAGCTCCCAAATCGCACTGTGGGTAAGTACAGCTCCCAAATGGCACTGTGGGTAAGTACAGCTCCCAAATGGCACTGTGGGTAAGTACAGCTCCCAAATGGCACTGTGGGTAAGTACAGCTCCCAAATGGCACTGTGGGTAAGTACAGCTCCCAAATGGCACTGTGGGTAAGTACAGCTCCCAAATGGCACTGTGGGTAAGTACAGCTCCCAAATGGCACTGTGGGTAAGTACAGCTCCCAAATGGCACTGTGGGTAAGTACAGCTCCCAAATGGCACTGTGGGTAAGTACAGCTCCCAAATGGCACTGTGGGTAAGTACAGCTCCCAAATGGCACTGTGGGTAAGTGCAGCTCCCAAATGGCACTGTGGGTAAGTGCATCAGTTGGTATGAGTCTTGGAGAATGGCCCCAGGTTCAGTTCTTTGCCTCTGCTGGGTTAGCTGGGGTTCGGGTTAGCAGCAGGGTGCGACCATTGCCCTCCGCACCCCCGGGCTACAGAGAGAGGGTGCCCTTTCCTGCTCGACCAGTGACTCCTGATGGGACGGGTGCATGTTTACATGTTGGGTGAGGGGCAGAATTGGGCTTGGCTGTGATGAGCTTCATGGCCAGTGAGTGCCCATCATAGAATAATGGGTGGATTTGGAGAAGCCCCATTCTCTAATTTCACCCGCCCCATATCTACCATCTCATTGGCTGGGAGGGAACATAGAATGAGCCAACAGATGCCATTGATGGTACTTCTTAGCCAACAAATGATTGCCCCACCCCGCCCCCCCCCCACACAATAATGTGGGAAACAAAGCTGGACGAGGAGTCCCAATCCTCGAGTGAACTTGGTCCTCTTCGCTGCCCCCATGAGCTCCCGTGTTCTGCAAAGTACACGTCCACCCAGTGATGGCATGTTGCAGCTCGGTCATAGAGTCATAGAGTTATACAGCACAGAAAGAGGCCCTTCGGCCCATCGTGTCCGCGCCGGCCATCAAGCCCTGTCTATTCTAATCCCATTTTCCAGCACTTGGTCCGTAGCCTTGTATACTATGGCATTTCAAGTGCTCATCTAAATACTTCTTGAATGTTGAGGGTTCCTGCCTCTACCACCCTTTCAGGCAGTGAGTTCCAGATTCCAACCACCCTCTGGGTGAAAAAGTTTTTCCTCAAATCCCCTCTAAACCTCCTGCCCCTTACCTTGAAACTATGCCCCCTGGTTATTGACCCCTCTACTGAGGGGAAATGTTCCTTTCTATCTACCCTATCTATGCCCCTCATAATTTTGTACACCTCAATCAGGTCCCCCCTCAGCCTTCTCTGCTCTAAGGAAAACAACCCCAGCCTCTCCAGTCTCTCTTCATAGCTGAAGCGCTCCAGCCCAGGTAACATCCTGGTGAATCTCCTCTGCACCCTCTCCAATGCAATCACATCCTTCCTATAGCGTGGCGACCAGAACTGCACACAGTGGCCTAACTAGCGTTTTGTACAGCTCCATCATAACCTCCCTGCTCTTATATTCTATACCTCGGCTAATGAAGGCAAGTATCCCATATGCCTTCTTAACCACCTTATCTACCTGTCCTGCTGCCTTCAGGGATCTATGTACATGCACACCAAGGTTCCTCTGTCCTTCCTAGGGTCCTACCATTCATTGTGTATTCCCTTGCCTTGTTAGTCCTCCCAAAATGCATCACCTCATACTTTTCAGGGTTAAATTCCATTTGCCACTGTTCTGCCCATCTGACCAACTGGTCTATATCGTCCTGTATCCTGAGGCTTCCCTCCTCGCTGTTTACCACTCCACCAATTTTCTGAAGAGAAACCCCATTTCTTGCCCCTGGTCTTGGTGTGTTAAGAAAAGCCATGCACTTTAAGCTGGATGAGGCTGCTGTGTATTCCACAGCTGGGAGATTGTGGCCAAGTTGTTAAGTCTCCATAATTCTCAAGAGCAGTTGGTACTTAAGCCAAACCTCCATGTTTGTGCCAGGAATGCACTTCTACATTCTTTTTAAAATCCAAAATAGGCCACACAGAGAGTTTAGAAAAAAGTTTCCCGCACCATTCTGCTGCCTCTGTAACTCTGTTCCATGAAGTTGACACCTGGAATTCCACTCTGTGCATTGGTCACTTGTTCTGTCGGGCTTGGGATGTGCTTTAGGCCGTGGGAAATCTGGGATCGCAGAACAATTTTTCCAAGTTTTCCTTTAGTCCAAACAAGTACCCCAGGGTCACAGACTTGGAACATTCTCTGATCTCAAACAAAACTGCCACCCTCTCCGCTATTGCTAAATCATCTTTTCATGTAGAATCATAGAAATTTACGGCACAGAAGGAGGCCATTCGGCCCATTGTGTTTGTGTCAGCTGAAAAAGAATTATCCACCGTAATCCCACTTTCCAGCTCTTGGTCCATAGCCCTGTAGGTTACGGCACTTCAAGTGCAGATCCAAGTACTTTTTAAATGTGATGAGGGTTTCTGCCTCTACCACCCTTTCAGGCAGTGAGTTCCAGACCCCCACCACCCTCTGGATGAAAAAGTTCCCCTCAACTCCCCTCTAATCCTTCTACCAATTACTTTAAATCTATGCCCCCTGGTTGTTGACCTCTCTGCTAAGGGAAATAGGTCCTTCCTATCCACTCTATCGAGGCCCCTCATAATTTTATACACCTCAATTAAATCTCCCCTCAGCCTCCTCTGTTCCAAAGAAAACAACCCCAGCCTATCCAATCTTTCCTCATAGCTAAAATTCTCCAGTCCAGGCAACATCCTCGTAAATCTCCTCTGTACCCCCTCTAGTGCAATCACATCCTTCCTGTAATGTGGCCAGAACTGCACGCAGTATTCTAGCTGCGACCTAACTAGTGTTTTATACAGTTCAAGCATAACCTCCCTGCTCTTATATTCTATGCCTCGGCTAATAAAGGAAAGTATCCCGTATGCCTTCTTAACCACTTTGTCTACCTGTGCTGCTACCTTCAGGGATCTGTGGACATGCACGCCAAGGTCCCTCTGATCCTCTGCACTTCTCAGTGTCCTACCATTTATTGTGTATTCCCTTGTCTTGTTAGCCCTCCCAAAATGCATTACCTTATACTTCTCCAGATTGAATTCCATTTGCCACTTTTCTGCCCACCTGATCAGTCCATTGATACCTTCCTGCAGTCTACAGCTTTCTTCCTCACTATCAACCACACGGTTTTTTAAGAGCTTTAAATTATTTGTCCTTCAACCACTCTTAAATCGCCATACAGTCAAAGCCATGAATACTGCACTCATGTGAAGGCTCTTGTGTCAATACTTGCACCCTGGATGGGATACATGTTGTCTGGTAGGCAATCTATTGTTTACCTCTGGCATCCCATGCCTCTGTGTCTTTCCTCAGTCTTTAAGACGCTCCTTAAAATCTACCTCTTTGACCAAGCTTTTGGTCATCTGCCCTAATATCTCCTTATGTGGCTCAGTGTAAAATTTCGTTTGATAATCGCTCCTGTGAAGCACCTGAGGACGTTCTACTACATACAGTTCCTGGTCACCACATTACAGGACGGATGTGATTAGAGAGGGTACAGAGAAGATTTACGAGGATGTTGCCAGGACTGGAGAATTTTAGCTATGAGGAAAGATTGGATAGGCTTGGGTTGTTTTCTTTGTGTCCTGGCCGATATCCCTCAATCAACATCACTGATTATCTGGTCATTATCACATTGCTGTTTGTGGGAGCTTGCTGTGCACAAAATGGCTGCCGCGTTTCCTACATTACAACAGTGACTACACTTCAAAAAGTACTTCATTGGCTGTAAAGCACTTTGGGACGTCCGGTGGTCGTGAAAGGCGCTGTAGAAATGCAAATCTTTCTTTAATTTGGAACAGAGGAGGCTGAGGGGTGATTTAATTGAGGTGTAAAAAATTATGAGGGGTCTAGATAGAATAGATAGGAAGGACCTATTTCCCTTAGCAGAGAGGTCAATAACTAGGTGGCATAAATTTAAAGTAATTGGTAGAAGGATTAGAGGGGAGTTGAGGAGAGAATTTTTTCACCCAGAGGGTGGTGGGGGTCTGGAACTCATTGCCTGAAAGGGTGGTAGAGTCAGAAATACTTGGATATGCACTTGAAGTGCCGTGTCCTAAAAGGCTACGGACCAAGAGCTGGAAAGTGGGATTAGGCTGGATGGCTCTTTTTTTCAGCCAGCACAGACCCGATGGGCCGAATGGCCTCCTTCTGTGCTGTAAACTTCTACGATTTTACTACATTAAAGGTGCTATATAAATACAAGTTGCTGTTGCTTCCTTGTGTGTGTCTAGTTATCAATACAATCACAGTCCGTTCTCCAGTGACGTTTCCTCTTCCTGATGAGCGGTAACTATCCTGTTCTGCACACTCTTCCTCCCCCCTGCATCTGCACTAGCAGTTTGCTCTCTAACTCATTCTGTCCCAGGACTTCAAAACCTAACAATTCCTTGCCCCCTTAGTCGTTCCTTCCTCTTACAATCTTCTGACTTTTAAAACCCGAACTTTGTATCACCCAGTCACAACTTGCCAACTTATCTTATCCCTCTCCCACTTTAGACAGGGAGGTGATGTGTGCTACAGGCCTCAGCCCTGCACCAATTTCTGAGTTTGTGCTTGTTGTCTAAGGCGGGCCCTGCTCGAGCCCGGTATGGCGGGCCCTGCTCGAATCTGATGTACAAAGAAAACACGTGCACTCCTTCCACTGAAGGTATCGGTGGCCCGGGTTAACCAGAGAATCAACGTCCATTAGTCAGGTTGAGTTTCAGGCCTGGCCTGCTTCCTGTTGTTTTAACATTATTGCTTTATTGTTAACACTGTGTGGACCATAGCTGCTAATTTCTAAACCTTCACTTCCTACAATGGTGTTTGAGTCAGTAAGTAGCCCAGCCTCGTGTGTCACAGATACATCATTAATGTTGGAAGCTGAAATGTTTCTTCACTGCCAGTCAGATGTAAAATTAAATCTTACAAGTTGGCCAGTATTTCAAAATCATGTACTTGGCAAAAGAATTTCACTTGGACCTTGAATTGGATTTGTTTCTGCAGTTTTGTAAGTAGTGTCTGGCTTTTACATAGAATGTACAGCACAGAAACAGGCCATTCAGCCCATCGATGCCGATGTTTATGCTCCACACGAGCTTCATCTCACTGCATCAACATATCCTTCTATGCGATTTAATATCTTGACGTCTAAACTATTTTATTTTGCTTTTACTCTATGACGGTGATGTTAATTGGAATTCTGCTCGGGATGTATCTAGCGTGGTACATTTAACACTGTCATCGGCCCATCGCACCATTTTAAGAAATTCTCTCTTTCAACAACAACAACTTGCATTTATATAGTGCCTTTAACGTAGTAAAATGTCCCAAGGCTGTGTCAGCCGTGGCTCAGTGGGCAGCACACTCGCCTCTGAGTCAGAAGGTTGTGGGTTCAAGTCTCACTCCAGAGACTTGAGAACAAAAATCTAGGCTGACACTCCAGTGCAGTGCTGAGGGAGTGCTGCACTGTCGGAGGTGCCGTCTTTCAGATGAGATGTTAAACCGAGGCCCCGTCTGCCCTCTCAGGTGGATGTAAAAGATCCCATGGCTCTATTTCGAAGAAGAGCAGGGGAGTTCTCCCCGGTGTCCTGGTTCAATATTTATCCCTCAACCAACACCTATAAACAGATTATCTGGTCATTATCACATTGCTGTTTGTGGGACCTTGCTGTGCACAAATTGGCTGCCGTGTTTCCTACATTAACACGGTGACTACACTCCAAAAGTTCTTCAGTGGCTGTGAAGCGCTTTGGGACATTCTGAGGTCGTGAAAAGTGCTGTATAAATGCAAGTTCTTTCATTCTTAGTTGGGTGAGGCTCCCCATCAGAAGTGAAAGTTCAGAAAATATCCCCTACTTGGGCCGCTCAAACCTTGGAAAATACCCAGGTTTTTTAATATTTCCAAATTTGGGTTGTGCCTGGAGAGCCTAGTGTGAGCTGTGCAACACGAGGGTGAAGATCTGTCATAGGTAGTGATGGGAGGAATTTGAGAAGATGACACGAGTGTCAGAAGAACTATATTGGATTAAGTACAGATTGTCCTCTTGTATATTGGTGCCAATGTGCTTCATTTAGCCTAGTGAAAGTGGTGTCACAACATAAAGATCAAACTACCCAATACAGGAGCTTACTGATTCTCATGCTTACTAAAGAATGATCCCCATCTCTGTAACTTCCTCTAGCCCTACGATGCTCCAAGATCTCTGCATTCCTCCAACTGTAGACGTTTGACAATCCCCACTCCCTTCACCCCAACATTGGCAGCTGTGGCTTCAGCTGTCTAGGCCCTAATCTGTGGAATCCCCTTTCTAAACCTCTCTCTCCACCTCTCTCTCTCTCTCTCTCTCTCTCTCTCTTCCTTTAAGACCATCCTTAAAGCTTACCTCTTTGACCAAGCTTTTAGTCATCTGTCCTAATATCTCTTTCTTAGGCTCTGTGTCAAATCTTGTCTGATTACACTTCTATGAAGTGCCTTGGGACATTTTGATACGTTAAAGGCACTATATAAATGCAAGTTGTTAATCAGTTTTGCACCTCAGTTAGTAGATTCCCTGCAAAGTGGAGATCAGAGCCCGACGGTCCCAGGATTGAGTTCCAGTTGGCGGTTTGGGGGGGGGGGATTGGAAGGATGCGGGGGGGGGAAAGGAGTGCGTGGGAGAGGAGGAGGTCTGAGGCCTTGTGGGGGGGGACGGAGGCCCTGGAAGGAGGGGGGGGGGGGGGGGATGGAGGCCCTGGAGAGGGGTTCCGATCGCAGGCGGTTGGCAAGGCAGGAACGCTGGATCCAGCAGATAAGTGGAAAGGCACTTGCCTCCTGGATCCTACAGTCCTCGCCTCCCTTTAGCTGACTGGTTCCCCAAGGCCTGGGAAACCCGCCCGCCCGCCCACAGTTCAATTTAAAATGGTGGATCACCATGACCTCAGGATGTCCCAAAGTGCTTTACAGCCAATGAAGTACTTTTGAAGTGGAGTCACTGTTGTAATGTAGGAAACGTGGCAGCCAATTTGTGCACAGCAAGCTCCCACAAACAACAATGTGATAATGACCAGATAATCTGTTTTAGTGATGTTGATTGAGGGATAAATATTGGCCAGGACACCGGGATAACTCCCCTGCTCCTCTTCAAAATAGTGCCGTGGGATCTTTTACGCCCACCTGAGGGAGCAGACTTCTGTCTCGAGGTGTGAGCGCTACCCTCTGAGCCACGGCTGACATGAGGGGAAAACTAGAGAGTGGGAGAAAAATCCTGTTCTAAATTTTTGATTCTTTGGTGATCACAGTGTCCTCTTCCTTTTGTCAGATAACTCCAGGGAGCAAAGCTGAAGCTGCCAAACTCTATATTGGGGATGTGATCTTGTCCATTGATGGTGAAAATACTGATGGGATGACCCACTTGGAAGCTCAGAACAAGATCAAGGGATGTGGAGATGAAATGACCTTCCTGATTGCCAGGTACAACTTGCATTTTTATATATAAAAAGAAAACTTTTCCCTCTTCTTGACTCTTAACCAGTCCCAAAAGTCTTTTTTTTTTAAAATTCGTTCATGGGATGTGGGCGTCGCTGGCAAGGCCGGCATTTATTGCCCATCCCTAGTTGCCCTTGAGAAGGTGGTGGTGAGCTGTCTTCTTGAAACGCTGCAGTCCGTGTGGTGAAGGTACTCCCACAGTGCTGTTAGGGAGGGAGTTCCAGGATTTTGATCCAACGACGATGAAGGAACAGCGATATATTTCCAAGTCAGGATGGTGTGTGACTTGGAGGGGATCTTGGAGGTGGTGGTGTTCCCATGTGCCTGCTGCCCTTGTCCTTCTAGGTGGTAGAAGTCGCAGGTTTGGGAGGTGCTGCCGAAGAAGCCTTGGCGAGTTGCTGCAGTGCATCTTGTAGATGTTGTAGATGGTATGCACTAGCAGTGACAGGTTTACAAAGTGACTAAAGCTACTCCAAGGCTTGGCTCAATGGTAGCCTTTTCGCTGCTGAGTCAGAAGGTAGTGGGTTCAAGTCCCACTCCCGAGACTTGAGCCCCCAATCTAGGCAGGCATTCCAAGTACAGTACTGAGGCAGTCTGCACTGTTGGAGGTGCCGTCTTTCGGATGAGACTAAGGCCCTCTAGGGTGGACATAAGATCCCCCTGGCACGATTCGAAGAGCAGAGGTGTCCTGGCCAACATTTATCCCTTAATCAACACCAAAAAACCAGATTATCTGGCCATTTATTTCATTGCTGTTTGTGGGAGCTTCCTACATCACAACAGTGACTACACTTCCAAAGTGGTCGTGAAAGGTGTTTTCGGTCTTTTTCTTGCAGTTTAATATAGTAATGCAGGATACCTTGGGCTGGCTTTAGTTTGTAAATACACTGACTGACGTGATGCTGAGCCACACTGACCCAAGAAGCTCCCAGATTACAGGAGCAGGAACTCTGGCAGACCTTTTGGCTTCTTCTTAATCCAGGGGCACTGCGCTGAATTGTAGCATGCCATCTATTACTGCAGGTAAATCAACACGGCCCTGGGATCATCTAGCCTGTATGGCTGTGATTTTTGCCCATTAGTCCATCAGTGGAAGCAAGGCTATACCTCTATTGATCCAGGAGCTAGCCACATAGGGATAGAACTACTACACCAGTGCAGTCGGACTGTTCATATCGTTAAATACTTGGTTGGAGTTCTTTGATGCTCTGGTTCCATTAGTTTTAGTGCTGTACTCCCGAGAGAGAGCGTGTGTGTGTGTTGTACATAGAGAGTGCAAAGTGTTCAGAGATGTGCTTGGGCAAACTCTGTTTAATCCTGTAATGCGCAACAAAGAGAGCAGAGAATGGCCAGGTGGGGAATGACAGGGAGAGAGCGACTGAGATGGATGGAGATAGAGAGACAGATGCCCAGATTTGTATACGTGTGACTAAGTATTTTTCACTTCGGTTTTGATAGAGTGCTGCCAAGCTGGCTCTCCTGTGTTTATACCATCCTGCGCCTGTGACTAAGACCGCCTACTTCCACCTCCGTTACATCGCCCGTCTCCGTCCCTGCCTCAGCTCATCTGCTGCTGAAACCCTCATCCATGCCTTTGTTACCTCTAGACTTGACTATTCCAACGCACTCCTGGCTGGCCTCCCACATTCCACCCTACGTAAACTTTAGGTCATCCAAAACTCAGCTGCCCGTGTCCTAACTCGCACCAAGTCCCATTCACCCATCACCCCTGTGCTCGCTGACCGACATTGGCTCCCGGTTAAGCAACGCCTCGATTTCAAAATTCTCATCCTTGTTTTCAAATCCCTCCATGGCCTCACCCCTCCCTATCTCTGTAATCTCCTTCAGCCCCACAACCCCCCGAGATATCTGCGCTCCTCTAATTCTGCCCTCTTGAGCATCCCTGATTATAATCGCTCAACCATTGGTGGCCGTGCCTTCTGTTGCCTCGGCCCTAAGCTCTGGAATTCCCTCCCTAAACCTCTCCGCCTCACTACCTCTCTTTCCTCCTTTTAAGACGCTCCTTAAAACCTACCTCTTTGACCAAGCTTTTGGTCACCTGCCCTAATTTCTCCTTATGTGGCTCGGTGTCAAATTTTGTTTCATGACACTCCTGTGCAGCGCCTTGGGACATTTTACTACGTTAAAGGCGCTATATAAATAGTTGTTGTTGTGCCCTCCTGTAGGTCAATTGGAGCCCGATTTGGTTGTTCTCAAAAGCCCTGGAACCACGGGGAGTGCAGACGCAGGATACTAGAGAAGATCTTTCATTAAAGAAAATCTTCAATCTTTGGGGGGCGGAGTAAAACTGATTTGCAACCCAGCGCATCATGGGTGCTCATTCCTTGCATCACGACCTAAGCACTTTGTACGGGCTCAGCATGCTCACTGGGTGGAGGAGCGAGATTGGATTTCTGGCGGTAGATCAGAGATCCAGGAACGAGTGGGCCTCCCTGCCAGCTGAACAGAGTTGTGGTGCATTTCTATCGCTTGACGCTGCCATACTTTCTGAGAGCTGCGTCTCGGCGAGCTGATTGGGCTCCAGTAACATGAGCAGCTTTAAATAAGGAACAGATCGGAATCTGGGAATAATTTGCATGCATTGAGATGGGACTCTTCTCCCGGCTTTCTAACAAGTGTTGGTCTGTAAGTGTACAGACTGTAGCTGTTTTTTAAGTGCTAGTAAACTCTCTTTTTGTTTACAAAGAAATATTCTTCCACATTAGGGAGGGCACTAAAGATCAGTTTTTGTCAGTTCTTACTTCATTAACTACACTTCCAAATCCCACCCATTCCTTACATGGATATTTCTTGACTCTCCCTTTCCCTTCCGACACTTCTCTCTTTAGAGGTGGGCTTTCCACAGAGATCTGCCTACAAGCCCACCAACTCCATAACTACTCTATGTGCTTCTACCCATCCTGCTTCCTGTAAGGACCCCAGCCCCGTCTCCCAATCTCTTTGTCTCTGTCTCTGCTGCTCTGATGACTCCACTTTCCACACCAGAGCCTCTGGCCTCGCCTCCTTTTTCCTCAGCCCAGGTTTACAGGACCCTTGACTGGGTGTGTCCCATTTCCTGTGTATTTTCCCCCCCCCCCCCTTTCTTTCCTCGTGCCAGCAGTGGCTCAGTGGGTGGCTCTTCTTGCTCCTAAGTCAGAAGGTCGTGGGTTCAAGTCCCACTCCAGAGAAATCACCACATAATCTCTGCTGACACCTCCGGGCAGCACTGAGGTCAGAAGTGCCGTCTTTCAGATGAGACGTTAAACCGAAAGCCCACCTGCCCTCTGGGTGTAAAAGATCCCACGGCCACTATTCAAAGAAGAGCAGCAGTTGTCTGGGTGTCCTGGTCAACATTTATCCTTCAACCATCATTACTTAAAAAAAAAAATTAAATGATCATTTATCTGCCTTTTGCTTATGGAACCTTGCTGTGCATAAAGTAGCTCCTGTGTTTCCCTACATTACAACAGTGACTACAGTTCATAAGTGCGTAATTGGCTGTTAAACACTTTGAGATGTCCTGAGATTGTGAAAGGCACTTTTATAAATGCAAGTATGTTCTTGCTCTGTTTATCCGACAGTGTCCCCATTGACTTCACCTTTCACCCCACCAGCCTCCGATTGCCAGATCATTTCTCTACCATTACCCACTTACAACTTGATCCCATTATCAAACACATCTTCCGCTCCCCTCCCTTCTCTGCTTTCTGGAGGGACTGTTTCACTCTTACACTGTCCCTACTTCAAGCTGCCCTTCCCCTGAACACCTTCCCATGCATATTCAAGAGTTGCAAAGGCTGCCCATTCACCTCCTCCCACACCACTGCCCTAGGCCCCAAACTCACCTTGCCTGTGGGATAGCCTCTCGCATCCTCAGGACGTCCCAAAGCGCTACACAGCCAATGACTTAGTTTTGAAGTGGAGTCACTGTTGTTATGTAGCAAACACAGCGGCCAAGTTGTGCACAGCAAGCTCCCACAAACAGTAAATGAGACGATCAGTTATTCTGTTTTAGTGGTGTTGTTTGAGGGAGGAATGTTGGTCAGGACACTCTGAGAACTCCCCTACTTTTCTTTGAATAGTGCCATGGGATCTTTCAAGTTAACAACAATAACAACTTGCATTTATATAGCGCCTTTTAATGTAGTAAAACGTCCCAAGGCGCTTCACAGGAGCGATTATCAGAACAAAGTTTGACACCGAGCCACATAAGAAGATATCAGGGCAGATGACCAAAAGCTTGGTCAAAGAGGTAGGTTTTAAGGAGCGTCTTAAAGGAGGAGAGGATTAAGGAGGGAATTCCAGAGCTTAGGGCCATGGCAGCTGAAGGTACGGCCGCCAATGATGGAGCGATTATAATCAGGGATGCTCAAGAGGGCAGAATTAGAGGAGCGCAGAGATCTCGGGGGCTGTGGGGCTGGAGGAGATTACAGTGATAGGGAGGGGACGAGGCCATGGAGGGATTTGAAAACAAGGATGGGAATTTTAAAATCGAGGCGTTGCTTAACCGGGAGCCAGTGTAGGGCAGCGAGCACAGGGGAGATGGGTGAACGGGACTTGGGACACGGGCAGCAGAGCTTTGGATGACCTCAAGTTTATTTCCACCTAAGAGGGCAGACTGGACCGTGGGTTAGCGTTGCTTCCAAAAGATGGTACAACACTTGCATAGCATCATGTAGTAAAACACCTCGATGTGCTTTCCAAGGCAGTGCCTCTGACTCCACCTGTACTGCAGTGAGGTTTTGGCCTAGGCTTTATGCTCAAGTCCTGGAGTGGGGCACGAACCTATGACCTTCTGACTCTGAGGTGAGAGTGTGACCACTGAGCCAAACTGACAGTAGAAGAGACCGGCGCGACAATGGCTGCTTCTAGGTTGCCTCAAGCCAGTGTTAAACACTAACAAGAGGAGCTGACGATAATACGGACAGTGCAGATAACTCCCTCGACAACATTTAGGATTCTGCATAAAATAGCTGGTGTGCTTTTAGGAAAAAGGCAGCATGTTGCACCAGTGGTACTTGGCATTTACATTAAAATCGCAAGAAATGTACAGCTTTGTGTACCACCCACTTTAAATGTGTTCAACATTGCAGTGGGGGAGGGACTGTGGGTATGGGGGAGGGGGGCGACCGCTTCACCCGCTGACTGGGTGACCGACCCCCTGGTGTTGAAGCTCACCATTACTCGACTGATCTCCAGTTGACGGGCCTGGGAGTGAATTTATCCCCGGACCCTTTGCCTGGATTGCCGTGACCCCATCCTTCAGACTCGCGCTGCCAGTCTATCCACCTGAGCAGCGCTGCTCTACCCTGGACCCGGTGCCTTCTGGTACTTGTGTTGTATTTGGAAGCTGGCAATCCTGCATTACCAGGACTCCGCTTTATAATCCAACCTTCCGAAACTCGAGGGCCACAAAGGATCTCCTTCGGAGCCCAGAAACTGCTGAGGTCCCTTTCTTAAACCACGAGCTAGCCCTGTATTGGATGCAAGGAATTTTTTTGGAGTGCAAACTAGCAATTTATTCCAGACATTATCGCACCACACCTGAAGCCCCAAGCTGCTGGGGTAGAAACATAGAAAAATAGGAGCTGGAGTCGGCCATTCGGCCCTTCGAGCCTGCTCTGCCATTCAGTATGATCATGGCTGATCCTCTATCTCAATACCATATTCCCCCTCTCTCCCCATACCCCTTGATGCCTTTGTGTCTAGAAATCTATCTATCTCCTTCTTAAATGTGACTTGGCCTCCATAGTCTTCTGTGGTAGAGAATTCCACAGGTTCACCACCCTCCTGAGTGAAGAAATTTCTCCTCATCTCAGTCCTAAATGTCCTGCCCCGTATCCTGAGACTGTGACCCCTCGTTCTAGACCCCCCAGCCAGGGGAAACATCCTCCCTGCATCCAGTCTGTCTAGCCCGGTCAGAATTTTATACGTTTCCACGAGATCCCCTCTCATTCTTCTAAACTCTAGTCTTGTTGAAATGTGCAGGTCGAGATCTGATAACGTCATTGGGATCCAATCTGCTACTTTAGTCGGAGGCCTGAGGTGGGGGTAGGGGGGAGAGAAACAGTGACTGTCTCCCTGTCAGGTCAGACCTTCGGGAGGGGGATCATGGGCCAGAGAGGCCTAGTCAGGCCTCCTCGTGGGCCATGAGGGGTAGTACTCCTCCGTGCCCCACAAGGAAGCCTCAGGCCTCCCTTGCCAGGGCCTCCCACCGCCCCTGAGTGTGTCCAGAGGCTACCTCTCCCCTTCTCCCCATCCCCCTACTACTTACTTGACTGCCAGAGACTGATCCTGTGGGTCCCCGGCTGCAGCCTCTGCCCGCCCCCGCCCGTAGGTCAGGTATTGGACCCTGGCCGGGCTCGGGCGGCAGTTGGGGAACGGTTATGGAAATGAGGCCTGGCCGTTAAGATCAGCCTCTCCACATCCCCGGACTCCCCGGGTTCGCCACCATACCCCCCTCACCCCCGCCTTTAAAATCAGGCCCTCTTTCTTTTTTGAGGTTGTTGCTGTTAAAGGGGGGCAGCAGCTTACCGCAGTGCCCGAACTAAGGAGAGGAAAAATGAGCCAGCATTCCAGCTCGTGACCACTGCATAGGAACGGGAGGCCATTCAGCCCCTCGAGCCTGTTCCGCCTTTCAATGAGATCATGGCTGATCTGTATTTTAACTCCATCTACCTGCCTTGGTTCCATATCTCTTAATACCTTTGCCTAACAACAACAACTTGCATTTATATGGCACCTTTTAGTGTAGTAAACTGTCCCAAGACTCCTGTCACAGGAGCGTTCTCAAACAAGATTTGTCATCGAGCCAAATTAGGAGATATTAGGACAGGTGACCAAAAGCTTGGTCAAAGAGGTAGGTTTTAAGGAGTGTCTTAAAGAAGGAGAGAGAGAGAGGTAGCGAGGCGGAGAGAGGGAATTCCAGAGCTTAGGGCCCAGGCAGCTGAAGGCACGGCCACCAATGGTGGAGCGATTAAACTCGGGGCTGAGCAAGAGGCCTGAATTGAAGGGGCGCAGAGATAACAAAATCTTATCAACTAGTCCGGGCCCCCTGCTGCGTATTGGTCGAGGAGAGGCCGAGGTTTGGCGATGGTGTCTCGGCAGTCTGAAAACACCCATGTCTGGGCTCGGCCACAAAATAGGCCTGTTTTAGCCACTTGCCTGATGCAGTAGTGAGCTGGGCTGCTGTGGATCTGTTCCCTGGGAGAGAAGGAGCAGAGACACCAGGCAGCAGAGAGACAGAGTCCAGTTAAAGGGGCTGGAATGAGAACGATGGCCTGTAGAATGAAGTCATTGCTGCCTTTATTTATTTAGTTTTGACTGATCAGGCTGCGATTGTTTGCACAACTTCTGACGGGACCTGACCTTGGAAAGGTACGGAGAGTGTGTCTAACACAGAATGAGAGATTGATTTTAGAAATAGGAACGGCAAGTAGAAAGAAAAATTAAAAATAAAGACTTGCATTTATGTAGCGCCTTTCACGACCTCTGGACATCCCAAAGCGCTTTACAGCCACTGAAGTACTTTTTGAAATGTAGGAAACATGGCAGTCAATTTGTGCACAGCAAGCTCCCACAAACAGCAATGTGCTAATGACCAGATAATCTGTTTTAGTGATGTTGATTGAGGGATAAATATTGGCCAGGATACCGAGGATAATTTCCTTGCTCTTCTTCGAAATAGTGCCATGGGATCTTTTACGTCCACCTGCGAGAGCGGACGGGGCCTCAGTTTAACGTCTCATCTGAAAGACGGCACCTCCGACAGTGCAGCGCTCCCTCAGCACTGCACTGGGTGTGTCAGCCTAGATTTTTGCGCTCAAGTCTCTGGAGTGGGACTTGGAACCCATGACCTTCTGACTCCAAAGTGAGAGTGCTGCCCACTGAGCCACGGCTGACCTCAACTTTAACTGTGAAATCATCCCAAGTTGCTACAGAGAGGAAGAAAGGAGCAAATGGCATGCCTTTGTGGGAGAGGTGACCGAAACATTGAAGAGATTTGAGAAGGCGGAGGGAAGTGGAGGAGTTAAATTCCAGAGCGTGAGGCGGAGACGGCTGAAGGCCCAGTCACCATGGCCGGAGCAGAGGCAAGGGAATATGCTGAAGGCCCGAGTCAGAGCCAGAACACTGGAGGGTTTGGGAGGAGAAATAAGGAGGACAAAGGCTGGAGATGGTTGGGGTGAGGCCAGTGGAAGGATTTGTTGTTCAGATTGCGGATTGCAAGGTTGCTAGTTCTGGTCACATGTCTACCTGGATGTTTTATCACATGACCTCCTGCTTCCAGCTATCCCGCCCAGTCAAACAGACTTTTTTTCTCCCAACTCCAATTTTTTTTGTAAGTAATAAACAAAAGCATTCAAAGAAAAAAGGGGAACATTTTTTTTACCGCCCCTGTGGATTTTCTCCCGGATTGCCCAAAGTGCTGGCAGTCAGTGAGCGAGTGTCGGCCATCGAGAATGGGATTGGCGGGTAAGCAAAGATCGGAGATTCAGACATGTTGGCGTTTAGGGGTCAGAAAGGAGGGAGAAGACAAATCTGAGATGGGTCTATGACCCTGCCACCACAATCAGTGAGCCAGTGTTGGCAGTGTAGACACGAAGAGCTGGTGTATGAGGTTACCTGTCTAATGGACAGGGGGAGCAGTGATCACCTTTCTTTTCATATGTGTGATGTTCCCTGTTCCTGTGTAAAGGCGTGGCTGTGTTTCATTTGTGCCGGAGCTCACCTTCAAACCTCCCATCTTGCCCATCACCCTGTCCTTCCCATTTCCACCGTCACAATATCTCCTGCCTCTTCAAGCTGCTAAAACCATCGTCTCTGCCTTTGGCACCTCCTGGCTCTCCTCGTTGGCCTCCCAAGCTCCATGCACCCCACAAGCGCTAACTCTTCTGAAGCGCTGCTGCTCACATCTTATCCTGCACTAAATCCCACTCGCCCAACACTCCTGTATTCAATCACACCACCCACTCCCCCAACACTCCTGTATTCAATCACACCACCCACTCCCCCAACACTCCTGTCCTCAATCACACCACCCACTCGCCCAACACTCCTGTCCTCAATCACACCACCCACTCCCCCAACACTCCTGTCCTCAATCACACCACCCACTCGCCCAACACTCCTGTCCTCAATCACATCACCCACTCCCCCAACACTCCTGTCCTCCGTGACACCACCCACTCCCCCAACACTCCTGTCCTCAATCACACCACCCACTCCCCCAACACTCCTGTCCTCAATCACACCACCCACTCGCCCAACACTCCTGTCCTCAATCACACCACCCACTCCCCCAACACTCCTGTCCTCAATCACACCACCCACTCGCCCAACACTCCTGTCCTCAATGACATCACCCACTCCCCCAACACTCCTGTCCTCAATGACACCACCCACTCGCCCAACACTCCTGTCCTCAATGACATCACCCACTCGCCCAACACTCCTGTCCTCAATGACACCACCCACTCGCCCAACACTCCTGTCCTCAATCACATCACCCACTCCCCCAACACTCCTGTCCTCAATGACACCACCCACTCGCCCAACACTCCTGTCCTCAATGACATCACCCACTCGCCCAACACTCCTGTCCTCAATGACACCACCCACTCCCCCAACACTCCTGTCCTCAATCACACCACCCACTCCCCCAACACTCCTGTCCTCAATCACACCACCCACTCGCCCAACACTCCTGTCCTCAATGACATCACCCACTCCCCCAACACTCCTGTCCTCAATGACATCACCCACTCCCCCAACACTCCTGTCCTCAATCACATCACCCACTCCCCCAACACTCCTGTCCTCAATGACACCACCCACTCCCCCAACACTCCTGTCCTCAATGACATCACCCACTCCCCCAACACTCCTGTCCTCAATCACATCACCCACTCCCCCAACACTCCTGTCCTCAATGACACCACCCACTCCCCCAACACTCCTGTCCTCAATGACACCACCCACTCCCCCAACACTCCTGTCCTCAATGACACCACCCACTCGCCCAACACTCCTGTCCTCAATGACACCACCCACTCCCCCAACACTCCTGTCCTCAATGACATCACCCACTCGCCCAACACTCCTGTCCTCAATCACATCACCCACTCCCCCAACACTCCTGTCCTCAATGACACCACCCACTCCCCCAACACTCCTGTCCTCAATGACATCACCCACTCCCCCAACACTCCTGTCCTCAATCACATCACCCACTCCCCCAACACTCCTGTCCTCAATGACACCACCCACTCCCCCAACACTCCTGTCCTCAATGACACCACCCACTCCCCCAACACTCCTGTCCTCAATCACATCACCCACTCCCCCAACACTCCTGTCCTCAATGACACCACCCACTCCCCCAACACTCCTGTCCTCAATGACATCACCCACTCCCCCAACACTCCTGTCCTCAATCACATCACCCACTCCCCAACACTCCTGTCCTCAATGACACCACCCACTCCCCCAACACTCCTGTCCTCAATGACACCACCCACTCCCCCAACACTCCTGTCCTCAATGACACCACCCACTCGCCCAACACTCCTGTCCTCAATGACACCACCCACTCCCCCAACACTCCTGTCCTCAATGACATCACCCACTCGCCCAACACTCCTGTCCTCAATGACATCACCCACTCGCCCAACACTCCTGTCCTCAATGACATCACCCACTCCCCCAACACTCCTGTCCTCAATGACATCACCCACTCCCCCAACACTCCTGTCCTCAATGACACCACCCACTCCCCCAACACTCCTGTCCTCAATGACATCACCCACTCCCCCAACACTCCTGTCCTCAATCACACCACCCACTCCCCCAACACTCCTGTCCTCAATGACATCACCCACTCGCCCAACACTCCTGTCCTCAATGACATCACCCACTCCCCCAACACTCCTGTCCTCAATGACACCACCCACTCCCCCAACACTCCTGTCCTCAATCACACCACCCACTCGCCCAACACTCCTGTCCTCAATGACATCACCCACTCGCCCAACACTCCTGTCCTCAATGACATCACCCACTCGCCCAACACTCCTGTCCTCAATGACATCACCCACTCGCCCAACACTCCTGTCCTCAATGACATCACCCACTCGCCCAACACTCCTGTCCTCCGTGACACCACCCACTCGCCCAACACTCCTGTCCTCAATGACATCACCCACTCGCCCAACACTCCTGTCCTCAATGACACCACCCACTCGCCCAACACTCCTGTCCTCCGTGACACCACCCACTCCCCCAACACTCCTGTCCTCCGTGACACCACCCACTCCCCCAACACTCCTGTCCTCAATGACACCACCCACTCCCCCAACACTCCTGTCCTCAATGACATCACCCACTCGCCCAACACTCCTGTCCTCCGTGACACCACCCACTCCCCCAACACTCCTGTCCTCAATCACACCACCCACTCGCCCAACACTCCTGTCCTCAATGACATCACCCACTCCCCCAACACTCCTGTCCTCAATGACACCACCCACTCCCCCAACACTCCTGTCCTCAATGACATCACCCACTCCCCCAACACTCCTGTCCTCAATCACATCACCCACTCCCCCAACACTCCTGTCCTCAATGACACCACCCACTCCCCCAACACTCCTGTCCTCAATCACATCACCCACTCCCCCAACACTCCTGTCCTCAATCACATCACCCACTTGCCCAACACTCCTGTCCTCAATCACATCACCCACTCCCCCAACACTCCTGTCCTCAATCACACCACCCACTCGCCCAACACTCCTGTCCTCAATGACATCACCCACTCGCCCAACACTCCTGTCCTCAATCACACCACCCACTCCCCCAACACTCCTGTCCTCAATGACATCACCCACTCCCCCAACACTCCTGTCCTCAATCACACCACCCACTCCCCCAACACTCCTGTCCTCAATGACATCACCCACTCCCCCAACACTCCTGTCCTCAATCACATCACCCACTCGCCCAACACTCCTGTCCTCAATGACATCACCCACTCCCCCAACACTCCTGTCCTCAATGACATCACCCACTCGCCCAACACTCCTGTCCTCAATGACATCACCCACTCCCCCAACACTCCTGTCCTCAATGACACCACCCACTCCCCCAACACTCCTGTCCTCAATGACACGACCCACTCCCCCAACACTCCTGTCCTCAATCACACCACCCACTCGCCCAACACTCCTGTCCTCAATCACATCACCCACTCCCCCAACACTCCTGTCCTCAATCACACCACCCACTCGCCCAACACTCCTGTCCTCAATGACATCACCCACTCGCCCAACACTCCTGTCCTCCGTGACACCACCCACTCCCCCAACACTCCTGTCCTCAATCACACCACCCACTCCCCCAACACTCCTGTCCTCAATGACACGACCCACTCCCCCAACACTCCTGTCCTCAATCACACCACCCACTCGCCCAACACTCCTGTCCTCAATGACATCACCCACTCGCCCAACACTCCTGTCCTCAATGACATCACCCACTCCCCCAACACTCCTGTCCTCAATCACATCACCCACTCCCCCAACACTCCTGTCCTCAATGACATCACCCACTCGCCCAACACTCCTGTCCTCCGTGACACCACCCACTCCCCCAACACTCCTGTCCTCAATGACACCACCCACTCCCCCAACACTCCTGTCCTCAATGACATCACCCACTTGCCCAACACTCCTGTCCTCAATGACATCACCCACTCCCCCAACACTCCTGTCCTCAATGACACCACCCACTCGCCCAACACTCCTGTCCTCAATCACATCACCCACTCCCCCAACACTCCTGTCCTCAATCACATCACCCACTCCCCCAACACTCCTGTCCTCCGTGACACCACCCACTCCCCCAACACTCCTGTCCTCAATGACACCACCCACTCCCCCAACACTCCTGTCCTCAATGACACCACCCACTCGCCCAACACTCCTGTCCTCAATGACATCACCCACTCGCCCAACACTCCTGTCCTCCGTGACACCACCCACTCCCCCAACACTCCTGTCCTCAATCACACCACCCACTCCCCCAACACAATGACTTCAGTCATCACTTGCTGTCGACCCATGGGCTCGTCCCACCCTACCTCTCCAACCTCTTCCAGCCCTGTGCTCTCCTCTGACTCTTCCCCCTCCCCACGTATCCCAACAACTCCTATCGCTCTCCGGTTGCTGGCAGAGCCTTCAGCTCTCATGGCTCCATAATCTGAAGCTCCCTCCCTAAAACTGTCTGCCATGCTACCTAGGACAGACAGGATGTACGGGAGAGTTCCCCATGACTGGTGTCATAGTGCTGCATTTTCGACAACCTCCCCTTCCATGAGAATCCTGAAGCATCCTTCTGTGGGAGCCAGTCTGCCTTTGCTGCCCCTCGTTCCATCTCTTTGACCGTACCTCCCTTCCCCTAATTCTCCTGCTACTATACTGTTTTGTGCCATTCCCATTCTCCATCCTCTTTTTTTTTTCTCTCCTCTGTGAAATGCCTTTGCTGTTTACCATGTTAAAGGTGTCTTTGATGTTGACGTTGCGTTGGGGAGGGGGTTCCTTTCCTGGCCCAGCTCTGACATCCAGAACTCCTGGAGTTACAGGGTCAGATTCCACCAGTCCATGATCGACAGCAACTAGGGTCGCCAACTCTGGCTCGACGTATTCCTTGAGAGTTTAGCACATAACCTCCCGCCTTCAACCTCCCTGCCCAGCCAAACAGCCATTTCCCCCATCTCCACTATATTTATAAGGAAGAAATGATGGTGTTCAAAGAAAATGAAAATCATAGAGTAGAATCATAGAATGACACAGCTCAGAAGGAGGCCATTCGGCCCATCGTGCCTGTGTCGGCTCTTTGCTCGAGCTGTCCAATTAATCCCACTCCCCTGCTCTTGCCCCATAGGCCTGTATTTTTTTCCCTCAAGTATTTGTCCAATTTGCTTCTGAAAGTTACTCTTGAATCTGCTTCCACCGCCCTTTCAGGCAGCGCGTTCCAGATCACAACAACTCGCTGTGTAAAAGAATGTTTCCTCATGTCGCCTCTGGTTCTTTTGCCAACCACCTTAAATCTCTGTCCTCTGGTTAACGACCCTTCAGCCACTGGAAATCATTTCTCTTTGGTTTTAAAAAAGAATAAATAAATATTCATGATTTTGAGCACCTCTATCAAATCTCCTCTCAATCTTCTCTGCTCCAAGGAGAACAACCCCAGCTTCTCCAGTCTATCCACATACCTCATCCCCCTGGTACCACTTTAGTAAAACTCTTCTGCACCCTCAAACAAAAAGTACAGTTTTTGTTTTAACGCCCCTGTGGTTTATTTGTTTCTCCCGGTATTGCTCGCAGCAATTTCCAGGAGATTAATCTTTAATTCCTGGAGACGCCAAGGCAATCCTGGAGGATTGGCAACCTTAACAGCAAGTGGAGAGGTTGGACGTCTTAAGGGATTCTACTTAAAGACCGGCATTGCCTTTTAATTTTTTAAATAAAGCTCCGATCCTAATCTGCCGCTGTGCTGCTTTCTGTCATTTGGCTCTGTTTCTATTCTTGGCCTCTCCCGGTGTCCCTGATCTCTTGGCTGCTTTTACGTCCCATGAGAGCTGCGCCGGAGCCGCTGGTTTCCCGAGACTCTCGTTTCAGGCTAAGAGACTGAAGGTAAAACTGCCCGGCTCGCCAACATTGCCAGCCCGGTTAGCAGCTGGTTTGAATGGAGTTCGCTGGCTGGTTTTCGGGGATCCTGCCAGTTTTACCTTGGGTCGTCCGCCCCCTGCGGACGTGCCTCCGGGATCCAGAGGCCTTGGCTTAGATCTTGCGGAGGGTTGCCAGCCCTCCGGGATCGTCCTGGAGTCTCCCAAGATTAATCTCCAGGGAGAAAGATCACCGGCGCATTAAAACAAAATGTGCTTTTTTTTTCCCATTTCCTTCAAACACTTTCATTTGTTAGTTATAAAAATATTGGAGATGGGAAGGAAAGGCTGTTTTCACCGACGGACAAGATTAATCCGATTGGGTAACAGTGAGCCTGTTTCCGTTCCGATTGGCCGTGAGAAGGCTGGGGAATGGACCAATGGAGGGAGTGTGGGGGCTGGGCGGGAGGTCATGTGATGAAACCTCCAGGAATAAACCCAACCAGAGTTGGCGACCCTAATCTCACGCAGCGTAAAAGCAGCTGAAGTGTAGCCATGTCGGAAGCGCGTTCCTGAAGACTTCCTTTGCTCTGTATTTCTAGCAAAATAATAAACCGGTTGGCTTGAAAGAGCCGGCAGAGCAAACTCATACCAAACACTTACAGTGCCGATGCTCTTTATATCTTGTTGAACATCCTACTGGTGAACGCTGAGCCCTTTTCAGCTGTTGTATTTCACCACCCTTTTTATCAGCCTGTGCACTCACTTCCTTTCCATGTTTTATCGTTGCCTTAAGTTTCCTGTGACTGCAGTGCCCCTGTGTCCTTTGCTCAATATCTCCTTTCCCTGCTATTGTCCTCTCCCCTCCACCGTCCCCAAATGACTGTGGAAGCCTCACGGGAAGGTGTCTAGTTCGGAGTTGACGGGGATCCTACACTGGCTGGAGACGGTGGCCCCCGCTGGCCAGCACGCACTGCCTTTGGCAGCGATATTTAAAAAGATTAATTCTCGGGTTGCAGGCATCGCTAGCAAGGCCAGCATTTATTGCCCATCCCTCGTCACCCTAAGAAAGTGATGGTGGGCCGCCTTGAACCGCTGCAGTCCATGTGGTGAAGGTGCTCCCACAATGCTATAGTGATTTAAGAACATTAGGAGTAGGCCATACGGCCCCTCGAGCCTGCTGTGCCTTTTAAAGAGATCATGGCTGTTCGACCTCAACTCCACTTGCCCGCCCTATCCCCATATCCCTGGATTCCCTTAGTGCCCAAAAATCTATTGATCTCCGGCTTGAATATACTCAACGACTGAGCCTCCACAGCCCTCGGGTAGAGAATTCCAAAGATTCACCACCCTCCTGAGTGAAGAAATTTCTCCTCATCTCAGTCCTAAATGGCCGACCCCTTATCCTGAGACTGTGACCCCTGGTTCTAGACTCTCCAGCTGGGGGGGAAACAGCCTCTCAGCGTCTATTAGTACAACTGGGTTGTTTCATAGGCCATTTCAGGAGGCAGTTAAGAGTTAAACCACACTTGGGGTGGGACTGGAGTCACGTATAGGCCCAGACCGGGTAAGGACGGCAGGTTTCCTTCCTCAAAGGACGTTGATGAGCCCGTTGGGTTTTTATGACAATCTGACAGCTTCATGGTCGCCATTACTGATACCAGCTTTTTAGTTCCAGAATTTTAAAACTGAGTTTAAATTCTCAAACTGCCCTGATGGGATTTGAACTTGCATTCTCTAGATTGTTAGTCCAGTAGCATAACCACTACACGTCACTCTGCTAAAGGCAGTACCAGAGGGAGCAGGGCTGGAGAGTATGCGCCGTGCTCAATACCTTGCTGTGGGCACAGTCGAAAGAAGTCTGGAAATATTGTGCCAAAAATTGCTGGGAAATGATTGCGCTCGCCATTATTAGTTTGTAAAATACCCAGCAATTTGTGGTGAGGAAGAGATACACATGAGTTCTGATTCTCCACAAAGTCCTGGGCAATTTTCACTGTTCCACTGTTCAGCCCGCAAAAACAAAAAAAATTGCAACCTTGCTATGAGCCTCTCCACTGAAGTTAATTGTGGGTCAGGAAATTGCTGGCTTTACACCATAAATGCGAAGTGACCTCGCCAATGCTATTTAGGGCTTCTAATTCAGGTGGTAAGGACCCCGTTAATCGCGTGATACAGGGTCCTGAAATGACATTCAACCTTCGAGACCCAGAATGGGATCAATGAAGCTGTGGAGTCTCACTCCAGCAGGTAGTGAATCGTTCCGAGAGGGTTTTTTAAACTTTCTCTCTGTCTTGGCTGTATTTATGCGGCAGTTTTGCCATCCCCGCTCCGGTTAGTGTCGGAAGGCCATCATTTGCAGGATGCACAGCTGTTTCGACACTCGGAAATGCTAATTAGTTAGATTCGTTTCAGAAAATAATTTTGGGATGGAGTATATGAGTTATTTGAGTGTAGTGCGCTTGGGAGGAACAGGTGACTGTGGACCTCTGGTCCCCAAAGCTCTCCACCTCTGGGGGTTTCCTCGCCTCATGTCTGGGTCTGTTGTGGAATCATTGATAGAGATTGATCGCTGTGATTAGTCAACAACTCCATTATCGTTGTATCCTGTGACTGCCAGGATGGGAGAAGGTGAACGAGATGGACCAGGGGCTTTTTGTGGTCTAGCAATCCCTATGTTCCTATGAAAGCAGTGCAATGACGTACCCACTGGATGTTTCGCTGTTCCTGATCATGATGGATGGGGCTGCTGGTTCGATACTTCATGGGTCAAGAATGCTTGTACATATCGCACACCTACCCTGCCACTTACTCATTAACTTCTCAAGGGCCAATACAGCGATCCCCAAACACAACTGGATCACAATGTCCTCTTCTTCGGCTTGTTCTTTTTAATATTTTCTTCTTTTTCCTTTCTCTCTCTCTCTCTTAATCCACTCTCCTCCATTTCTTTCCGTCTTTAATTTGACTCTGATTCACCCTATTTCCTTCTCCGTCATTCACTCTGTTTCTTCCTCTGTCCTCTTCTTCCATTGGTTAAGGAGGAAGGCCATTGGCCCCGATGTTCATGAGGCCCCAGATGCGATGTTGACATTGTTGCGCCGTGATCGATTCCTAGTCGCATTTCCAGCAATATATTGCGATCTGGAGGGTGAGGACAAAAGTCCAAGTCACGCCACTCACTGCGAGACGTGCCGGTCCAGCGATTTCTGGCCTGTTGTGACTGTAATGCTGTTTTGCGGAGTTATAAATACAGCCAGTCAACCAGCTGTTATCAGCCCCAGTTAATCTGCTTTGATTCATAAGAAAGGACTTGCATTTATTCAGCAGCTTATCCCATCCTCCCTCACCCAACAAAAGCAGAATGTTTCCCCGCTCCGAGCCACCTTGTGCCCAGCTTGTTTCTACCACAGGGGAGGGGCGTCTGTTGCACTTTAATGTGCGTCTCTAATCCAAATGGCATGCAAGAATCCCATGCCAAATAATGCCCAGGTCTGTCAGAAGGTATTATGGTCTGCCTCCTATTGTTAGTGACCATTCTGGGGAATGCAGTGTTGTGAGCAAATTGCTGTTGTACTCCTGGAGGAGGCTAACAATAGAGCAGACCCTTTCTGTGCCCATATACAGACATGCGATCAGTGTGCCCTCAGGCTGTCTTATTGATCCTTTTTTCCCGGCTCGTTCCCATTTAAGGGATTTTTTTCTCTTCCTGTTCTTCGACGTGTGGATGCGATGAATTGATCTGCACTAGTAGAGTTCAGCTTTCACTAATTTTTATTTTAAAAGCCTTGGGCCTATGATGGTTTTGGCGTAACTGCTATTTTGCCAGCGCAGCATAGTTTTAAATGGGATTAGGTTGAGATGCTGTTTCTGGCTGTTAAAGTGAACTATCCCTTGTACTGAAGAGAAACGAAACCCTCCCATCAGGTCGGGATGTTGCTCTTTACGGATCTAAAGCTTTATCTCCGCTAGGTTTACGGGTAAGATGCGTTGAAGAGCAGAGTTTGGAACTGGCTGGTCTAGAAGTGCTCGCACGCTGACCTACATTGTCTCCCAAACCGGCAACTCCTCGATTTTAAAAATTCTCATTCTTGTCTTCAAATCCCCCATGGCCTCATCACTCCCCAACTCTGTGACCTTTTCCAGCCCTACAACTCTCCGAGATCTCTGCGCTCCTCCAATTCTGGCCTCTTGCGCATCCCCTATTTTAATCGCTCCACCATTGGCAGCCGTGCCTTCAGCTGGTCGGCCTTAAGCTCTGGAATCCCCTCCCTGAACCTCTCTGCCTCTTTCTCCTCCTTTAAGTCGCTCCTTGAAACATGGAAACATCGAAAAATAGGAGCAGGAGGGGGCCATTCGGCCCTTCGAGCCTGCTCTGCCATTCAATATGATCATGGCTGATCCTCTATCTCAATACCATATTCCCCCTCTCTCCCCATACCCCTTGACGCCTTTTGTGTCTAGAAATCTATCTATCTCCTTCTTAAATATATTCAGTGACTTGGCCTCCACAGCCTTCTGTGGCAGAGAATTCCACAGGTCCACTACCCTCTGAGTGAAGAAATTTCTCCTCGTCTCCGTCCTAAATGTCCTACCCCTGAGACTGTGATCCCTCGTTCTAAAACCTATCTCTTTGCCCAAGCTCTTAGTTACTTGTCCTAATATCTCTTAGTGGCTCCGTGTGCAGTTTTGTCTACTAACACTCCGTGAAGCACCTTGGGATGATTTACGGTGCTAAAGGCACTATATAAATGCAAGTTGTTGTAGCTCGCCACTTTGTGTCGTCCATATTAAAGATGATGTCCTCCTAACATCTGCTGCGTGGGTGCCTTTTGCACTGGGACTGGATTAGTTCAGATTGCAAGCGTGTGTGCTGATACTTCTATAGCCAGCTCTGCAGCCCCCCCCCCCCCCCCACCCCCCACCCCAGCATCGCACACTCATCTCAAAATGGGTCTGTGTATCTGCAATCAGATAAGGGAGCCGGATTGAGCAATGTAAAACTGGGGAGCCCGCGCACAAACACTGCTGTCCGACCATTCAAGCTCCACCAGCGGCCATGCCAAAGCCACTTCTGCTTGTTGGCCGGTTTGTTTGGTAGAGCAACTGCCTGGTAGGTTACAGACCAGATAAGTCCCTGGTTCAATACCCACCCTGTGCATTAGGGCAGTAGGGCTGATGTTACAGTTGGCTGCAGGATTCCTGGGCATCTGAACTGGGGCTGGGATGGGGAGACAGGAAAGAAAATCAGCCACGATTCCTGGTTCTGGTAAATCCTGCTGAAGGGCGTGTTGGGATGAGAACAGGATCAGGCTGTGCTTGAAGAATGGCCACTTGGATGAGGTACTGTACCCTAGCAGGAGCTGCTACCTTCAGGAGAGGAGGGGAGGGGAGGGGACAAGAGAAATGCCTCTGTCAGCTGTGGCTCAGTCGGTAGCGCTCTCGCCTTTGAGTCAGAGGGTCATGGGTTCAAGACCCACGCCAGAGACTTGAGCACGTAATCTAAGCTGACACTTCACTGTCTTTTGGATGAGACGTTAAACCGACACCCTGTCTGCCCTCTCAGGTGGACGTAAAAAAATCCCATGACACTATTTTGAAGAAGAGCAAGAGTTATCCCCAGTGTCCAATATTTATCCCTCAACCAACATCACTAAATACAGATTATCTGGTCATTATCACACTGCTGTTTGTGGGAGCTTGCTGTGCGCAAATTGGCTGCCGTGCTTCCTATATGACAACAGTGACTACACTTCAAAAGTATTTCATTGGCTGTAAAGTGCTTTGGGATGTCCTGAGGTTGTGAAAGATGCTATAGAAATGCAAATCTTTCTTATTTCCTTTTCTGAAGTCACATCAGCAAGTACAAGGTGAAGAAGGTCCTGGCAATATTTATCCCTCAACCAGCACCACCTAAACAGATTTACTGGCTATTCATCTCATTGGCTGACGTCTTTGTCTGCAAAATAGTGACTACATTTCAAAAATAATTCATTGACTGTGAAGCGCTTTGGAATATCTTGAAAGTGTGGAAGGGTGCTGTATAAATGTATGATCTTTAGTTCCCAAGTACTTAAATTAGGCAGTCTGGGAATGGGTTGACAGAGATCAAATTCATTTAAGACTCTTCCAGAACTCGTATAGAGGAGAATTTAAACTTTAAACCAATCTGGATGGATGGATTGGAACTTGTGACCAAGAGGGGAAAGGGCTAAGGTTACCAGGAATTAAATATATCTGCTGAGAGCAACCAGGAGAAAAATCATTGGGACATTAAATGGAAAAAAAAACACTCAATTTCTTTTATTAGTTATGATATTTTGGAAATGGGGAATGAAGGTTGTTTTGAGCGGGCGTGGTGGTTGGAAGTGGGAGGTCATGTGATGAAAGCTCCAGGAATAGGTCCAACCAGAGCTGGCACTCCTGGGAAGGGCACCATTGGAATTCACTGTCCCTCAGTTTCCCTCCTCCCAGCCCATTAAGTTGACCACACTTATCGGAAGTCGTCCATGAAGTTTTCTCCGGTTGACTTGTTTGAGAAAATGTGAATGTTGGTTTCTTTAAAACACTTGTGAACCTGCCTTAAAGTCAACATCACTGGGACCAAGACTGGTTTTTGTGACTGATTTAATTTGTAGATTCAAGCCAACAAAATACTGACCAGAACTCATCAACTTCGAGAAGTTGAGCAGTGGGGGACTCTCCGCAGGCATCTGTCCTTTCTTTGGAGGGTTTTGACCCTTAGTCTGGGTTGAAATCCCCTCACTTTACGCGTGGCCGTCACATTTGTACAGTGAATAAATTCCTTACTCTTGAGAGCGATTGTCTCTCTATTTTTAGACTGTGGATTCCAAGAAGTTCGGAAGAGCAAACTTCAGTTCTGACTTGCGATTTTACAAAATTGCTGATTTTCTGCCAACTCTTGGTTTCAGAATCTGTCAGCCACAGGATGGGCTTCATCGCAACTTTGTTTCCCACGGAGCGAGTCTTGATTGTGACACTGACAGAATGTGTACAATCAGTGTCCAAAAATATAGAGACTCTAGTTGCTTGAAGAGTTTTTTCCCTTTGCGGCCAAGCCTGAGGAATATGACTGGCCCTTCCCTCTTCTCTTGGCCACTTCTGACGGGGAAAATTGGATAAGAAGCTTTTGGAACTAGGTTCCTGTATACTTGCCATTGGGTCAGAAGGCCAGATCACTGAAGTTCAAAGAGTTGCACATGGTTCCTTGATCTATCAAAGGCACCAAAGGGGAATCTGCTATGTTAGTTTAAAGAAAAGACTTGCATTTCTACAGCACCTATTACGTCCTCAGGATGTCCCAGTGTACTTTCTAGTCAATGAAGTACTTTTGAAGTGCTGTCACTGTTGTAATGTAGGAAATGCGGCAGATAATTTGCGCACAGCAAGCTCCCACAAACAGCAATGAGATGCATGACCAGATAATCTGTTTTAGTGATGTTGGTTGAGGGCTAGATATTGGCTAAATACTCCCCTGCTCTTTTTCGAATAGTGCCTAGGGATGTTTTACGTCCACCTGAGAGCGCCTCAGTTTAACGTCTCATCCGAAAGACGGGACCTCCGACAGTGCAGCAGTCCCTCAGTACATTGGAGTGCCAGCCGAGATTTTGTACTCCAGTCTCTTAACCATTTTAACATTCATATTTCCACTTTCACATTCACAACTCCTCACATAATGAAGCAGTCCATGCCCGCATGCAACAAGACCTGGACGACGTTCAGGCTTAGGCTGATAAGTGGCAGGTAACATTCATGGCACAGAAGTGCCAGGCAATGACTATCTCCAATAAGCGAGAGTCTAGCCACCGCCCCTTGACATTCAACAACATTACCATCGCCGAATCCCCCACCATCAACATCCTGGGGATCACCATTGACCAGAAACTTAACTGGACCAGCCACATAAATACTGTGGCAACAAGAGCAGGTCAGAGGCTGGGTATTCTGTGGCGAGTGACTCACCTCCTGACTCTCCAAAGCCTTTCCAACATTTACAAGGCACAAGTAAGGAGTGTGATGGAATACTCTCCACTTGCCTGGATGAGTGCAGCTCCAACAACACTCAAGAAGCTCGACACCATCCAGGACAAAGCAGCCCGCTTGCTTGGCACCCCATCCACCACCTTAAACATTCACTCCCTCCACCACCGGCGTACCGTGGCTGAAGTGTGTACCATCTACAAGATGCACTGCAGCAACTCGCCAAGGCTTCTTCGGCAGCACCTCCCAAACCCGCGACCTCTACCACCTAGAAGGACAAGTGCAGCAGGCGCATGGGAACACCACCACCTCCAAGTTCCCCTCCAAGTTACACACCATCCTGACTTGGAAGTATATTGTCGATCCTTCATCGTTGCTGGGTCAAAATCCTGGAACTCCCTGCCTAACAGCACTGTGGGAGTAACATCACCACAGCGGTTCAAGAAGGTGGCGCACCACCACCTTCTCGAGGGCAATTAGGGATGGGCAATAAATTAAGGCCTTCCCAGCGACACCCATATCCCATAGACGAATTTTAAAAAATGTTATGCATTTATGTAAGTCATGAACTTGCAGAGCAGCTTCCTCAAGTCATTCCCAAAAGTTACGACTACAAGTTAAGTCTCACTGTTCAAGATGGTGGGACTTGTCCTGATCTATTGGTCCTGACCCAGATCTAGGACTTTGAGTGAGTGCTTTGAGAGGGTTCGTGAATGGAAAATCATGATCTGCATGCATACAAATTCTTGATTTGTGCTCCCGATGGGCAAGACCCTGTGTTGGGAGAATACAATTGAAAATTTACCCTCAATGTTCGTTCTCGTATTCTATAAATGAATATAGCACACCTTCGAAACATTTCAGCTGGACAACCTGTGGTTTATACAGTGGAGGTGCCGTCTGTTGATGCTGTTTGTGGGACCTCGCTGCAAGTTCTTTCCTTGCATCTCCTTGGTGTACATGAGGGTTCACGGGTAGATCATTTCAGGCATCAAGTGACTCCACCCGTGATTGGTTCAGTTTAGAATAAATACAGAACAGCACATTTAGTGTGTTGTCTGTACAATCACATTTCTGAGATTATGGGGGGAATTTTAACCCCCAAAAATGAGTGGGTCGGGTGGAAAGTTACAGAGGAAAAAAACTGAATCGCGACCCCAACCCGCCCACTTCCGGTTTTAACAAAGACGGAACGGGGGGAGGGTGGGCAGTCAACCCGCTCCCAGGAGGCGGGTTACTCATTTGAATATTATAATGAGGCTGGCATGCCTCCTGGTGATCCACCATTTCAAATTTAACTCTGGCTGGTCGTGTTTCCTGGGCCTCGGGAAACCCGCCAGCTAAAGGGAGGTGAGGACTGCAGGATCCAGGAGGTTAGTGCCTTTTACACTTACCTGCTGGATCCAGTGTCGCTGCCTCACCCACCCTCCGTGACCGGACACTCCCCGACCACCGCCCCTCCCGATGCTCCTCCGGCTCCGATCCCTCCCTCCCTCCTCTCTGTGGCCTAGTGCCGCAAGCCAGCCAGCCTCTCCATCTGGGAAACCGAGCTTTCAATTATTAATCAGGCCCGGCCGTTAAATTCGGCAGGGTCTTTGGGAAATCCGTTCTCCCGGGTTTCCCAACCGCTTTCTAGCCCCCCCCCCCCTCTGCTCCTGACCCACTTCCAGATTAAAATTCCGGCCTATGATGGCAGTTTAGATTTAACTGATTTACACAGGGAGGGTCTGGAACAGACACTCCAGAGAGGCAGATAGTGTGGGGAAAATCTAAGGGAGAATTGCATAGATATTTGAGGGAGTGGGTGACTGAGGGATTCATTTTTGGAACCGGCCAGATGGGTTTATAAGGTTCTTTGAATTGACACCAACTTGGTTGCAAATAATCTTTTATTGAGTTCAACCGAGTCTCGACACACTCAATGCCTTAAGCAATAGTCACACAGAGAAACAAACGACATTACCCGCTTTCGCTCTGGATAGAGAACGGAACCTTAGTCGACTCCTTTGTTCTTGTCTCTATCTCCACGAATTGTGAAGGAAAGCTTAAGATCTTTATAGGGCTCTAGTTATGCATAGCCATCCCTTAACAGGAGTTGTTTTTCAGTTTCCTAAATTATCTGTTGATCATTGTCTTTTTTTGTTTGTGACATAGACTACCCTCTTACCTGGGAGACTACTAACCCCTTATCCATCATTGCTTGCTAACAAAAGACCGCTCCTTGCTGACTAAGCCTTTTCTTGCTAGATGTCATCTATACCCTGAAGAATTCTGGGAATGAGCAACTTGACCATTTTATTATTTCCAGCTACAGTACAAATCTACAAGTCATTTATAAGTGAAAAGAAAGCAAAACCCTTAATAATATGAGATCAAACCAAATCCTAATCCTATGTATATAAGAATAGGGTATCTTACAGGTTGCAGACTCCTTTCTGCTCCATGTTCCTATGTGTCCACTTTATGTTCCATGTGTCATGGACTAGAATAACATTCCCCTGTGATACAGAGGAGAATGATATTCCACTGTATTAAATTTGAAAGTGATATATTTGCCTGCAATTTATGTTTATCATGTGATTGAATCATGGGAGTGGTCCATAGCTGTTACCATGGTACGCTGTTGGCATGAAAACAAATGCTAATATTGTAAAGATTGGTGCATGATACTGGTTCTCTCTGTTCTAACGCAGTCACAGGTCAGTGGATTCAGCTGGTGCTGAGAGACTGTTGGAGATTGCTGTTTACAATGTTCTCTCAACCCCTCAGTGTTGCTGGATTATGAAAGGGGAACTTTCTCTGATTTCAATATCCTGACACCTGCAGTACTTGCAGGGAGCACACGTATTGGGCGTGTAGCATCGTGTAGCCTGTTGTACAGCCCACTCAGTCTGTCCATGTTGGGAACTCAAAGTCGAAACATGACTCCCATAGCGTGCACCTGACTCACACCTCGCCAACAGCGTCTGCCTCATGATCTTCATGGAACGCCTCCGAATACCTTAAGGTCGAGACTCCCCCCGCCCCCCCGGCTATTTTATTAACCCCCCAAATTCCATTTTACCATTTCCAATAGTCTCCAAGTTGCTAAAAAAAGTTGTTTTTCTTAATGACAAAATATTTGGGTGTCTTTTTTTTATTTGTTCCTGGGATGTGGGCGTCGCTGGCAAGGCCAGCATTTATTGCCCATCCCGAACTGCCCTCGAGAAGGTGGTGGTTGGCCTTGATACAACTGAGTGGCTCGCTCAGCCTCCTCAGAGGGCAGTTAAGAGTCAACCGCATGGCTGTGCACGTCCATCATTCAGGTAGAGGACTCCCCAGACTGAGCCCCTGTCTGCAGCGCATTCTGGGACCACTGAGAACTGGTCCCGAGGCTCTTCAGCCAAAAGCAGGTGTTTCCTGTCTGTCTGGACAGCAGCGACTGCCTCCGCACCTTCCCCCACCCCAGGCTTCTCCTGGCCGCTTGTGCTCATTGCCTGACCTCCCCCTTACAAAGCACACCCAGGTGCGTGTCTGGGCTGGTGCGTGGAAGGGGGAGATGTGACGGCGGGATTGGTGAAGAGGAGCTCGGCGGTGCAGAAGCTGCGGAGAGCAGCTAGTTGCTGCTCCTCTGCTTGTCGGTGTGGTACCTCTTGGACGGCCGAACAAAATGAGCGGTTAGTATGGGCATCAAATCTGTGCAATGGTCACTGCACTTTCAGAACAAGTTCCGCACTGAAGCAGTGGCGACGTATTGCCTTTGGGCAGCAGTGATTGCAGAGACGTGAACTGCCTCCCTAACAGCACTGCTGGGGAGCACCTTCACCACACGGACTGCAGCGGTTCAAGAAGAAGACCCACCACCTTCTCGAGAGCAACGAGGGATGGGCAATAAATGCTGGCCTTGCCAGCGACACCCACATCCCGAGAATGTAGCAGGTTCCTAACTTGCCTGCAGCTGGCACCTCCCCTCCTACTTTTCCCACCTCTCACTGCTTCTCCGACCTGCCTGCCCGACAGTTCCGGGGAGATCTCCTTGTACAGGGCGAGAGGCTAGAGGCTGGGGACTTCACCTCAATAGTAGATTTTTGGTTGAGTGACATCTTCTCCTTTTTTGAGAAGAAAGTAGAGCGCATGGCGGCCCCTCTGCCTACCATCATTTGAAATGCAACCCAGGTGTGATGGTCATTCCTTGTTTTGGGGTGAGACCAGGTGCAGATAACCATTAAATGCAGATGTGCGTCTTTCACTGTTCCCCTATGTGTTGGGCCATGAGTGAAGGAATACTTGCAGGGTGAGGAAGGGGTGTGAAGAATGCCGTGGTGTCTCATGGACATTTCAGGGAAGTGGTCCATTGTGGGTAGAAATGTGAAGCGTGCTTCTAACATCAAGTCGAATGTAGAGGGGAAGTAGAAATAACCGATTAGAAAAGTAAAGTGAGAGGGTATGAAAAAAGACCAGCAGGAAAAATGGAGATATTGGGCCGAAAATTGATCCCGGGACGCGAGAGTACGCACTGTGTACTCTCGCGTATTCCCACTCCAATTGCCGGTTTTCTGCATGCCCTGCGCATGCGCTGAAAACCGGCAATTGCTCTTCCGAAAAGGGGGCGGGGCCTGAGTGCATCGCGTGCGCGCTACAGGCTGCGCGCACGCTGTGCACTTCATGCTTTGGACGCGCAGGTAAGTAGGGAAGATTTTGGAAATGTAAAAAGGAGGAGTAAGACCCGCTTTTAAGAAGGTAAGTAGTGAATTAAGTATTTTTTTGAATTTTTTTTTACAGGTATATCTTTTTTATAGACTTTAAAGACAGGTAAGTTTATTTTTATAACTTTTTAAAAGATTTTAAATTTTTTCAAAAATTATTTTTTTTATTTAAAATGGTTAATTTAATTAACTATACTTATTTTATTAATGTGATGGTTTTTTTTTTAAATTTAATTGAGGTTTAGCTGTTATTTTGGGGGGGTGTAAGATTCATAGATTTCACAGCCATGCTGTGAGACTTATGAATGGAAGATGGTGTGCTGCCATTGGCTCTAACTGAGTCACGTGATCCCACAGCTCGCACGAATTAACTGCGCCGCTGGGATACGCAAGCACTGCACAGCTGATGTCTGGAACATCAAGTTTGTGCGAGCTGGATCAGAAAAAGCACAAGCGAGGTGAGACATCGCGGGGAAGGCTTACCCCCGCGGGAACAGAGCGAGATCAATTTCTGGGCCAATTTATAAACAGAAAAAATGTAAAAGAAAAGAAAGCAAGATGTATATTTTTATAGCGCCTTTCACGACCTCCAGACGTCCCAAAGCACTTTTACAGCCAATGAAGTACTTTTGAAGTGTAGTCACTGTTGTAATGTAGAATGGTTGAAGGGCAGGTCCAATTATGGATGAAAAAGGAAATCTTATGGAGGATGAAGGAATGGCAGAGATAAATTAAGGACTTTATCTTGTTTTCACAGAAGAGTGTGGTATTGGGAGTTAAAGGGTGCAAGAGGAGGAGGTGGAGCAGTTCGAGAGGATAACTATTGATAAGGAAACCGTACTGAACAAATGAGCATAATCCTAAGTGGAAAAGGCTTTGGCCTCTGATGGCTGCATCCTAGAATGCGGGGGAAAGTAGCTGGGGCTCCGGCCAGAACCACTCGCACATTCTGGCATATGGAAATTGTGCCAGAAGACTGGAGGGTTACTGTTCAAAAATGCAGAAAGAGATAAACCAGGTAACGAGAGAGCAGTTTAGCCTAACATTGTTAGCGGGCAAGCTTTGAGTTCAGAATATGGGACAAAATTAATACTCGAGTAGACAGACATGGGTTAATTAAGGACAGCCGACACAGGGATTGTAAATGGCAAGTTGGCCTGACAAATTTAATAAAGTTCTTCGGAGGAGGTGGAAAGGGTTGTCACCGTGCAGGGGTTGCTGGTGGTAGCCTTCACTGTCAAGGCCAGATCCTTGAACTAGCAGGGCTCCGGGGAAAGGGCAGGGGAGTGGGACTAGCTGAAGTGCTCTTGCAGAGAGCCGGCACAGGCTCGACGGGCAGAATGGCCTCCTTCTGTGCTGTAACCATTCTGTGATTCTATAGGTCTGAACCATGCCCTTCATGGACCTCCTGTCCTTGGTGCCAATAGCTGGGCCCCTCTTTGCCAGATGTTAGCCAGGAACAATTCAACTAATTTTGGGGCTCAGACCCTGAGAAAACTGACGCTAAAGATGTCTCCCTCGGTCCTTTTTAAGAAGTTCCAGGCGACCCTCCCCACCACCCCCAAGAGAAGAATCCCAATAGAGGCTGTAAATAGAGCTAGGAGCCCACCCACATTGTTAAAACAAAGTTAACCGAGGGCAATACTGGCAGTGCCATCCCAATGGGGAACCTGCCACGGAAGATAATCGAGCCCTAAATCTCGCATTCCCTCCAAGTTTTGCTGCTTTGTAAACCCACCAATTGCTGCATGTCCCGGTAGATGGACCTCGGTGCCTGTATATAGGTGTTATACTTGTCGAACATGCTTCTTTTCGGAGCAAGGCCCATGGGATTTGAGTTCCCTGATTCTCAACAATAACAACAATTTGTATTTATATGGCATCTTTAACATAGTAAAACCACCCAAGGTGCTTCACGGTAGCGTTATCAAACAAAATTTGACACCGAGCCATGTAAAGAGATACAGGACAGGTGACCGACGGCTTAGTCAAAGAAGTAGGTTTTACCGAGCGTCTTAATGGAAGAGAGAGAGAGAGAGAGAGGTTTAGGGAGGGAATTCCAGAGCTTAGGGCTATATGAGTTTGATTGCTGAATAATTAATACAAGACTGTTCATGTGTCCTTTTTTCCTCTCCTTTCGATAGGTCTGACTCCAAAATTTGGTCACCTCTGTCTAACGAGGAAGGAAAACAACATCCGTATAGGATGAACTTGGCGTCTGATCAACAGGTAAAGGCCGGTGACCTCCCGCTGAAACTCCAGCCCCACAATCCCCTATGTGTTGAAGTGACAGCTTTTTAAGTTGAAAGGTCACCTAAACCTTGACGTTTCCTCAAAAAAAATACATAACTTGTGTGAAACAGGCTTCCACCTCTTCAAGCCTTTACCGAGCTTTACTTAAAAAAACCACACACACACACCCCTCGCTTTTTACATAAAGGAAGTTGAAACCTGTATACGTAGGGAGGTGCTTCCTACAAACGTTTCAAATCATTTCCAATCGGATTTCTGTAAGGCAGGGTGTGACTGAGATACACAAGAGCAGAAGGTCCCACGTTTGGCCCTCGGTCTGTGCGGAGTTTGCTGATTTCAGCCAGTTGGCAGTTGACCTTCACCCCCTGGGCCAAGGGAGGTCAAATGTCACCCCGAGCCTCCCGCTCTTGCTTGTTATATAGAGTGACCCCTGCTGGAGCGTGCGTGCCTGTGCACAACGGTTGAGAACAGGATTGGGGTTGGTTGTGATGCCCCTGGTAGTCGAACAGCCTGCCAATGCCCACTGTCTAGGCTCACACCTGGCACTTGAGGCCTGCTCTGCTCGGCGACCTCCTGTAAATCAGACGGAAGTGAGGGCAGGAGTGAAATCATTCTTAGTGGGATCTTGCTGTGTGCCTGGCTCAGCCATATATACTGGGTATAAAAAAGGGAAATATTCAGACCTGGTCCAAGAAATGACTCCTTAAAGGGAACTAAAGTACTTTTTGTTGCTAGGATTTCAATAGGTATTTCACTCGGTACTCCTCTCCACTTGAGTTGTGTGGAGATGGAAGAAGAGGATGAGAGTAGGAATGTCAGGGTGCTGTGGTTATCCTCGCCCCCCATTACCCACACAGCTTCTCTATGTACGCTGATGTCGCCCAGCTCTACCTTTCCACCACCGCTCTTGAACCCACAATCCCTCTGCGCGGTCGGACTGCCTGCCTGACATCAAGGAATGGAGGAATCAGAAGCTCCTCCAACTAGAAAACATTGTTTTCACCCACAAACTCCACTCCATCCCACACCCTTGTCACCTGTTCAGTCATAGAAACATAGAAGATAGGAGCAGGAGTAGGCCATTCGGCCCCTCGAGCCTGCTCCGCCATTTAATGAGATCATGGCTGATCATTCAAATTCAGTACCCTGTCCCTGCCTTCTCCCCATATCCCTTGATCCCCTTTAGCCTTAAGAAATATATTGAACTCCTTCTTGAATATATTTAGTGAATTGGCCTCAACTGCCTTCTGTGGTAGAGAATTCCACAGGTTCACCACTCTCTGGGTGAAGAAATTCCTCCTCATCTCAGTCCTAAATGGCTTACCCCTTATCTTTAGACTGTGACCCCTGGTTCTGACTCCTCCGCCATCGGGAACATCCTTCCTGCATCTAGTCTGTCTAGTCCTGTTAGAATTTTATAAGTTTCAATGAGATCCCCTCTCATTCTTCTAAACTCCAGCGAATACAGCCCAATCGTCCCAATCTCTCTTCATACGTCATTCCTGCCATCCTAAGTATCAATCTGGTGAATCTTCGCTGCACTCCCTCCCTGGCAAGAACATCCTGAACCAGATGTTGCAAAACTTTAGCGTCCTGTTCAACCCAGAGTTGAAATTCAAATCCCGCGTTCTGTCTACTATCAACCTCCTCCCCTACCTCAGTCCCTCCGTTACTGAAAGCCTTGCCTGCGCTGTTGTCATCTCTCGGCTTCATTTCTTGAATCCCCTTCTCGCTGGCCTCCCATCTTCCACCCTCTAACTGGTGCAAAGCACAATGCACGTCTCCAGTCCCATACTAAGTTCCCTCTCCCCATCCTTGCTAGACCTACATTGACTCCCAGGTTCCCCAACTCATATTAAAATATTTTGGTATATGTCATCGACTTGTGCCCAAGCTCTTGCTGTGGTGCCGCTGATAGCCCTAAAGTACTTCATCAAAGTCGCTATTCTTCATGCATGAGCTTAGACTGAGTATCAGGAGCCTATTTGATTGCGGGGAGATCACTGTTGAGCCTGGTGGGGTTTTCAGCCCTGCACTTACCATCAGGGGTCACTAGATAGCGATCAGGAGCAGGGACTTTGGCTGATTTCCTTTTTACCTCCCTGCCCCCTTCATCCAGCTTTGGCCCCACAAACCCGAAGGCACCTGTAGCCCCCACCCACCCCGACTGTTGTCTGGGTGTTTTTCCTTCTCAATAGGAATGCACAGTTACGTTCAATAATGTGTTATCACTCATTCTGTTTATGTATCCAAATTATCTTTCAGTGATTTGATCCATGACTAATTTTATTTTGTATCATCACTTCTAAACTTCTGGAGCCTGGAACTGTCTAGGATGCATCTCAAATAAGCCACTTCTATCATTTTCGATCTTTGTTGTTCCTCCGCCCTAAGACCCTTATTTAAAAAAGGGTAGTAGGCAGAAGGCTGGAAATTATAGACCAGCTAGCCTAACATCTGTGGTGGGTAAAATTTTGGAGTCTATTATTAAGGAGACAGTAACGGAACATTTAGATAAACATAATTTAATAGAACAAAGTCAGCATGGCTTTATGAAGGGGAAGTCATGTCTGACAAATTTGCTTGAGTTCTTTGAGGACATAACGTACAGGGTGGATAAAGGGGAACCAGTGGACGTAGTGTATTTAGACTTCCAGAAGGCATTCGACAAGGTGCCACATAAAAGATTATTGCTCAAGATAAAAAAATCACTGGATTGGGGGTAATATTCTGGCATGGGTGGAGGATTGGTTATCTAACAGGAAGCAGAGAGTTGGGATAAATGGTTCATTCTCGGACAGGCAACCAGTAGCCAGTGGTGTTCCACAGGGGTCGGTGCTGGGTCCCCAACTCTTTACAATCTATATTAACGATTTGGAGGAGGGGACCGAGTGTAACATATCAAAGTTTGCAGATGATACAAAGATGGGAGGGAAAGTAGAAAGTGAGGAGGACATAAAAAACCTACAAGGGGATATAGACAGGCTGGGTGAGTGGGTGGAGATTTGGCAGATGCAATACAATATTGGAAAATGTGAGGTTATGCACTTTGGCAGGAAAAATCAGAGAGCAAGTTATTATCTTAATGGCGAGAAACTGGAAAGTACTGCAGTACAAAGGGATCTGGGGGTCTTGGAGCAAGAAATTCAAAAAGTTAGTATGCAGGTGCAGCAGGTGATCAAGAAGGCCAACGGAATGTTGGCTTTTATTGCTAGGGGGATAGATTATAAAAACAGGGAGGTATTTCTGCAGTTATATAAGGTATTGGTGAGACCGCACCTGGAATACTGCATACAGTTTTGGTGTCCATACTTAAGAAAAGACATACTTGCTCTCGAGGCAGTACAAAGAAGGTTCAACTCGGTTAATCCCGGGGATGAGGGGGTGGACATATGAGGAGAGGTTGAGTAGATTGGGACTCTACTCATTGGAGTTCAGAAGAATGAGAGGCGATCTTATTGAAACATATAAGATTGTGAAGGGGCTTGATCGGGTGGATGCGGTAAGGATGTTCCCAAGGATGGGTGAAACTAGAACTAGGGGGCATAATCTTAGAATAAGGGGCTGCTCTTTCAAAACTGAGATGAGGAGAAACTTCTTCTCTCAGAGGATAGTAGGTCTGTGGAATTTGCTGCCCCAGGAAGCTGTGGAAGCTACATCATTAAATAAATTTAAAACAGAAATAGACAGTTTCCTAGAAGTAAAGGGAATTAGGGGTTACGGGGAGCGGGCAGGAAATTGGACATGAGGCTGAGTTCGGATCGGTCAGGGCCCTGTGGGTGGCGGAGCGGGCCCAGGGGCTGAGTGGCCGGGTCCTGCTCCTACTTCTTGTGTTCTTTAGATTTGAGGTTAGGATCAGATCAGCCATGATCTTATTGAATGGCAGAGCAGGCTCGAGGGGCCGATTGGCCTACTCCTGCTCCTATTTCTTATGTTCTTATGTTAAGACACCATTCTGTGATTGTTCCACCCAGACATACAGGGCAGGATTTTAGCTTGGAGACGGGTAGGAAGTGGGTGGGGGGGATTGTGGGGGAGGGGGCTCTGTTACGGTTGGGAAACCTGGGAGAATGGGTTTCCCTCCGGCTCTGCCAAATATAACGGCAGGGCCTGATTAACATTTTTTTCCCTTTGTTTCCCAGCCGCAGCCAGCCAGATTGAGAGGCTGGCTGGCTGTTGGGCGGGTAGGCCTGTGGCAGCAGGCCACAGCTGTGGAGGGATCGGAGGCCGGAGGGGGTGGTAGGGGGGCCGAGGATCGGAGGCTGGGGGGTGGGAGGAGGGGGAGTCGGAAGGCCGGAGATCGGAGGGGTCGGAAATCGGAAGGCCGGGATCGGAGACTAGCGGCCTCGGGGGAGGGGCGGGGGGAGGTTGGAGGCTTCGTGGAGGAGGTTGCCGGAGGGGGGGGGGAATGATCGGAAAGGTCGGGGGGTGGGCGAGGCAGGTACGCTGGATCTGGCGGGTAAGTGGAAAGGCACTTTCCTCCTGGATCCAGAAGTCCTCGCCTTCCTTTAACTGCCAGGTTTCCCGAGGCCTGGGAAACCCGGCTGCCCAGAGTTAAGTTTAAAATGGTGCTCCCAAATGAGGCACGCAGCCTCATTATAATATTTAAAGTGCCAACCCACCTCCTGCGAGCGGGTTGGCTGCCCGTTTCCCATATCGCCTCCGTTAAAACCGGAAGTGGGCGGGTTGGGGCCGGGATTCAGATTTTTAACACTTTAACACTTTAACCTCATACCCGACCCAAACCCGCCTGTTTTTTGTGATTAAAAGTCCCCCCGCAGTCTGAGACATAAACTTGTCCAATTTCTTTGACCCTGATAGCAGTCTTGGAGCTCTCCAATATTCTGGCCATATTAAAACTGGTCCTGTCTGTATTTATGCTTTAACCCAAACCAACCACTTACTTCATCAATTCTGTCAGTTAGCTTGTGGAAATCATTCAAACTATCAGTACTAACATTGGTGAATCTCGGGTTGTATACAGAATGGCCTCTTAGTTTGACATCTATGCTCATGTAATCTAGTTAGATATTTATAATTGCATCCAATGTCGCATTAAAGGGTATCGGAGGGTGATTGCTGCCTTGTTTTACTCCTGTTGTATATCAGTTGGATAAATTGCCATTTACATGGGCATATTCTTGGAAAGATTGTCCCCGTTCCTTTGTGAGTTTATTTTAGATCACCAAACGGTGATAGAGGAAGAGATATGAGCGCGAAATGCAGAAGTGACGATGGGTGACTTTAATTTTCTCAGGATAAACAGGGGCAAAAGTAATGTAGATGGCAAAGGGGATTCTACAATGTGTCCAGGTCGACTTTATACATCAGCCATTTTTAGTCCAAGGAAGGAGGTGGTGTTGGATTTAGTTCCAGGAAATGAAGTTGGTAATGGAAGGGTTGGGGAACAGCTAGAAAACAAGTCGCTGTAACGTCATTAGGTTTGCTTTGCAAATTGAGGAGAGGGAGCAGTCAAAAAATAAAGCAAATGTCAGCAAGATAAGGGAACTAATCTAAGTAAATTGGAAAGAAAATTTGGCAAATATGACAGTGTACAGACAATGGGAAACTTTCAAACCGGAGATGATTAGAGGACAGACTCCACGTATTTTGACAAGAAGTAAAGGGCAGGCAGCAAAAGCTGGATTTTGTTGGTTGAGTACAGAATTTAAAATGAGACAAAAACAGGCACATCATAAATCTAGGGCAAATAATACACAAGGAAATCCAACTGAATAGAGAAAATAAAGAGTGGTGGCAAAAAAGAGATGGGAAAGGCTCGGGGGTGTGTGACTGGTAGAGGATGTAACAGGCAATTATTAAAGATGTAAAATAAGAATTGTTAAAGGAGGTGTAGGGCTGATTAGAGAGGACAAAGGAAGTCTTTGCATGGTCGATGAAAGAATGGCAGAGATACTAAATAAATACTTTGTCCTATTTTTCACAGAAGAGTGTGGCAGTGGGAATGAAAAGGTACAAGAGGGGAAGGTGGAGCGGGTAGATGGGATAACTGTGGAGAAGGAAGTAAAAATAATTGGTGGAACTCAAATTGGAAAAGGCACGGGGCTCTGCTGATGTGTATCTCGGAATACTGAGGGAAGTCAAAGAATCCACGGCATAGGTCTGACCACAATCTTTCAAACAGCCTTTGATACGGACATTGTGCCAGGGACTGGAGGGTTGATGGTGCAACATCTCTGCTCAAGAAGAAAGGAATAAACCAGTTGATTACAGACCAGTCAACCTGATATCGGGTGAGCTTCTAGAGGCCGTAATAGTAGATAATAATAATCAGCTAGAAAGACATGGGTTCCTTCAGGCCTGCCAGCTTAGATTTATTAAAGGCAAGTCATGCCTGATGAATTTTAATAGGCTTCTTTGAATCATAGAATCATAGAAAGTTACAGCACGGAAGGAGGCCATTTCGGCCCATCGTGTCCGCGCCGGCCAACAAAGAGCTTTCCAGCCTAATCCCACTTCCCAGCTCTTGGTCCGTAGCCCTGCAGGTTACAGCATCCCAAGTGCACATCCAAGTACTTTTTAAATGTGGTTAGGGTTCCTGCCTCTACCACCCTTTCAGGCAGTGAGTTCCAGACCCCCACAACCCTCTGGGTGAAGAACTTTCCCCTCAAATCCCCTCTAAACCTTCCACCAATTACTTTAAATCTGTGCCCCCTGGTTTTTGACCCCTCTGCTAAGGGAAATAGGTCCTTTCTATCCACTTTATCTATGCCCCTCATAATTTTATACACCTCAATAAGGTCTCCCCTCAGCCTCCTCTGTTCCAAGGAAAACAGACCCAGCCTATCCAGTCTTTCCTCATAGCTAAGATTCTCTACTCCCGGCAACATCCTTGTAAATCTCCTCTGTACCCTCTCTAGTGCAATCACATCTTTCCTGTAATGTGGTGACCAGAACTGCACGCAGTACTCTAGAGTTTTATATAGTTGAAGCATAACCCCCATGCTCTTGTATTCTATGGCACGGCTAATAAAGGCAAGCATTCCGTATGCCTTCTTAAGAGAAGATAATGGAGTGTATTGATGATAAAGGAAATGCAGTGGATGTTGTGTATATGGATTTTCGAATGGTGTTTCTGTAGGTGGTTTGTTAAAGCAATGAAAGCGGTGATAAAGGAAGTGCCAGAGGAGTGTAGTGGCTAATGGGTGTTTTTCGGACTGAAGTGATGTAAATGGCAGTGTCCAATTCTTCTATTTAGGGAGCACAATATCAAAAGTTTGAGAAGATTCAAAAATAGGGAGCGTGCGTAGCCGTGAAGAGCATCATCAGCAACTTCAGGAGGACATAAACAAGTCGGTAGATTGAGCAGAGGGATGTCGGGTGAAATTTAATGTAGAGAAATCTGAGGTAATAATTGTTTTCAAGGAAGAATGAGAGGAAATATACACTGCCTGGTAAAACTGTAAAAGGAGTAGAGGAGCAGAGAGTCTGAGGGGGTCAGATACACAAATCTTTAATAGTGGGAGGACAAGTTGATCAAGTGGTTTAAAAAAAAATAGTGCAGTGGATCCTAGGGTTTATCAGTAGGGGTAAAGAGGTAATGCTGAGCCGATACATATCATTGATTAGGCTGCAGTTACTTTAGGAAGGATGTCAAGGCCTCTCGAAGGGTACAGAAGGAATGTACTCGGGTGATGCCAGAGTTAAGGGGCTTTCATTATGAGGGAAGACTAGAGAGGCTGGGGCTCTTTTTACGAGGAGGAGATCTGTAGATTGGGGTTTGCTTAGCTAAATAGGGAAGAACTGTTACTAATGGTAACTAAAAAAGGCAAAAACTTAAGATCACACAAGAATAAAGGGAGAGATAAGGAGAGTTTATTTTTTGCATGGAATGCCCTGCCAAATACAGTGGTGGAAGCTGAGTCACAACAGCTTTTAAAGGGGAATTTGATAAATATCTGAAAAAGAAAATTGGCGATGGGACAGGAGAATGGGACTAAATGGAAAGCGCTTTCAGAGAGCCAGCACAGGGGTGATGGGATGAATAGCCGCCTTCTGTGCTATACAAGATTATATCAGACAAGCAATCGGAGGTGGAGAGGGAGAGCTGGGGTTACAGGGATTTTTACATTAAAATTACATAGAATTTACAGCACAGAAACAGGCCATTCGGCCAACTGGTCCACGCTGGCATTTCTGCTCCACACCAGCCTCCTCCCACCCTACTTCATCTCACCCCATCAACATGTCATTCTATTCCTTTCTCCCTCAAATGTTGATCCAGCATTCCTTTAATTGCATCTGTGCTATTCGCCTCAAGTACTCCCTGTGGTAGCGAGTTCCACATTCTCGCCACTCTCTGGGTAAAGAAGTTTCTCCTGATATATTGAGTAGCTGCTTCTCATGGAGAGATTCTTGTAGAAAGTGGTTTGCTCTGTATTGTTTGCCTTAATGGAATCACGGCCAGAATTGGATTGTCTTGAAGGGTCTTGTCTTGGAAACACGATGACTGTGTTACACTGCGGAGAGAGCCCTTGGACAAGTATGAACTGATCAGAGAGAGTCAGCATGGATTTGTGAAGGGTAGGTCATATCTGACTAATCTAGTTGAATTTTTTGATCATGAATATGGTGGATAAGGGATTGTCCATGGATGTTATCTATATGGATTTCCAGAAGGCATTTGATAAGGTTCCGTACAAGAGCTTATTAGCAAAAATTAAAGCGCACAGAATGTGAGGTACCCCTGTGATATAGGTTGGAAATTGGTTGGGAGGTAGGAGACAGAGAGTGGGGATAAAGGGAATGCACTCTGATTAACGGGATGACAAGTGATGTTCCCCAAGGATCAGTTTTGAGGCCTCAGTTTTTCATCATATTTATTAATGACTTGGATGAAGGAATAGAGCATTGTATATCAAAATGCTTGCAGATGACAGTACTTTAGGAGGCACAGTGAGTTATGTAGATAGGATTAGGAAGTTACAAAGTGTCATAGACAGACTAAGTGAGTGGGCCAACCTGAGGCAGATGGAGTTCAGTGTGAGGTCATCCACTTATGAGCCAAGAAAGACAAATCGGAATATTTTCTTAATAGCGGGAGACTGTGGAGGAGCAAAGAGATTTGGGTGTCCAGGAACACATCACTAAAAGCTAGTGCACAAAATAGTGATCAAAAAGGTTAATGGAATGTTGGGTCAAGAGGGCTGGAATACAAAAGTGAGGAAGTGATGCTTCAGTTGTACAGAGCTCTGGTCAGACCCCATCTGGACACTGCGTTCAGTTCTGGGCACCGCACCTCAGGAAGGATATCTCGGCCTTGGAGGGGGAGCAGCGCAGATTCACTGGTGATTTGATAGGGTAGATGCAGAGAAGCTATTTACACTGGTAGGACAATCCTGAAAAAGGGGGCACAATCTTAAAATTAGAGCTAGGCCATTCAGGAGTGAAATCAGAAAGCATGTTTTCACATAAAGGGTAGTGCAAATCTAGAACTGTGGTTGGGTCAATTTTCAAGACTGAGACAGATAGATTTTTGACAGGTAAGGGGATCAAGGGATAGGGGTCAAAGGCGGGTAAATGGAGTTGAGGTACAGATCAGCCATGATCTGATTGAATTGCAAAACAGGCTCGAGGGGCTGAATGGCCTCCTCCCTGTTCCTATGTTTCTCTACTATGTTCAGTGGAGGCCAAGTCCACTGAACATCACCAGATTTTGGAGTGGGGGTGATCCACACCAGATTATTCCATGATTCATCCAAGTCTGGCCATTCACTGGTCTACGCCGTGACTTGCTGTTGATAAGATGTTACTACCCCCTGCCACTGTTAGAGAATGAAAAGTCATTATTAGACTCTGACTGCCCTTTGAAGGTAGCAGTGATTTTTTTTTAAGAAAAGCAATAACTTTTGAACTCTGAGATGACAGGAAAGATGATCTAATGATGGGCAAGGGCTTGTAATATATAATAATAGAAGTAAAGAGAAAAGAACTTGCATTTATATAGCGCCTTACCACATCCTCAGGAAGTCCCAAAGCCCGTTACAACCAGCTGAGCGTCCCTTAGATCAGATACTGTCAAGGAGCAGCCATGCTGCGTATAACCTCCTTTTATGTGAATTTGAAGTGTGGTCACTGTTGTAATGTAGGAAATGCAGCAGACCATTTGCACACAGCAAGATCCCACAAACAGCAATGAGATAATGACCAGATACTCTGTTTTGATGGTGTTGGTTGAGGGATAAATACTGGCCAGAACACCAAAAGATCTCCCCTGCTCTTCTTCGAATAGTGTCTTGTATGTCCACCTGAACATGTAGACAGGGCCTCTATTTAACACCCCCTCTGTAGGCTGGTATCTCCGCCAGTGCAGCATTCCCTCAGTATTGCACTGAAGTCTCCACCCGCCTCAGGCCCTGTACTTTGCCACTCCAAATTGCCAGATAATCGGAAACCAAGCAGGTGAATCCGTGCTGAGATATTTCTGGCACCGGGGCCAAGATCCGAGATATCCTGGGGTTTGAGTTGCTCTTGGAACTAAAGATGGGAGTGGAGGTTGGTGAGGGCGACAGTATAACATGTGGCTTGTTTGCACTGTTCCTGTATTTATCGATTGTCAGCCCGTGTGTATAGTTACATCAGCTTTCTGCTTCATCCCTCACTTCACTCAACCGCCCACTACCTGGCCCCACATTGCATTTCCTGTCCCGCTGCTCTGCTCCCCTCCCCCCTCCCCCAGCCCGTGTCCCAGACTGCCCGTGAGAACCACCATGGACGATCAGCTGGTTGTGTTTGTAAATGTTTAAAATCCTCTTTTATCTGTGCTGCCGGTGTTTAAGGTTGAGAATCATCTGGAAACATTGCTCAGCTTCATCTCACTGCGGTTGCTTGTTTGGTTGTGTTTGGAAACATGATAGGATTGTACATGGGTGTGACCAGGGTTCGTCAGTTTAAAGGCACATGAGGCATCAACTCTCAGATTGTCAATTTTTAAGAAATGGGGATGTTCGCTGATGACATTCACAACTCCTCAGATAATGAAGCAGTCCATGCCCGCATGCAACAAGACCTGGACGACATTCAGGCTTGGGCTGATAAGTGGCAGGTAACATTCGCGCCACACAAGTGCCAGGCAATGCCTATCTCCAACAAGCGAGAGTCTAACCGCTGCCCCTTGACATTCAACAACATTACCAACACCAAATCCCCCACCATCAACATCCTGGGGGTCACCATTGACCAAAAACTTAACTGGACCAGTCATATAAATACTGTGGCAACAAGAGCAGGTCAGAGGCTGGGTATTCTGCGGCGAGTGTCTCACCTCCTGACTCCCCAAAGCCTTTCCAACATCTACAAGGCACAAGTCAGGAGTGTGATGGAATACTCTCCACTTGCCTGGATGAGTGCAGCTCCAACAACACTCAAGAAGCTCGACACCATCCAAGACAAAGCAGCCCAGTTGATTGGCACCCCATCCACCATCTTAAACATTCACTCCCTCCACCACCGGCGTACCGTGGCTGCAGTGAGTACCATCTACAAGATGCACTGCAGCAACTCGCCAAGGCTTCTTTGGCAGCACCTCCCAAACCCGGGACCTCTTCCACCTAGAAGGACAAGGGCAGCAGGCGCGTGGGAACACCACCACCTTCAAGTTCCCCTCCAAGTCACACACCATCCTGACTTGGAAATATATTGCTGTTCCTTCATCATCGCTGGGTCAAAATCCTGGAACTCCCTCCCTAACAGCACTGTGGGAGCACCTTCACCACACGGACTGCAGCAGTTCAAGAAGGTGGCTCACCAATATCTTCTCGAGGGCAATTAGGGATGGGCAATAAATGCTGGCCTTGCCAACGTCGTCCACATCCCAGGAACGAATAATTTTTAAAAGTTCAGTCCGGGCTTGATAGCCACAGCTGCCCAGCTGCAGCAGGTGACCCACCAGTCCGCGGGCACTTTGCTCCCAACGCTTTTTGATCTGTTTCCAAGACCCTCCCTGAGCTCACCGACTTTGTAAAATAACCCTTTCTATTGCGTCGGCAGAGATCTGGGAATCAGCCCAGCCTCCCTCCTTTCTCTGAAAATTGCAAGCAGTGCCTTTGCTTCCCGAGAGTGTGGATCGCTCTCCCTGTGGGAACAAACGAAGGCTGAGGCCGTGATCCGTTCCCAGTAGACACGGGGTGGAAAGCAGGAGGGGAGAGGCGCACCTGAGCCCCTAGGTGGTGCTGTAACAGGAGGCTGCTTTTGAACCTGGGCTTAATTAGAACGAGACAGTGTCGCCCTCAATTATCAGACAGAAAACAAAGTCAAAGTTGAGCCTTAGTTGGAAAGAATTTGGAACAACCTTGGCATTCTCTTTGTTCCTCTGCCTGTCTAGTTTTGTTCAAACTGTGAGGGCTAATTGGGGAAACTGAGTTAAAGGGGGTGCCAGAACCCAACAGTGTGAGGGAAATGAATGACGTGCTGATATCAAATGCACTTCCAAGAGGGTTGCCAACTCTCTAGGATTGCCCTGGAGTCTCCAGGAATTAAAGATTATTCCCCTGGGCACTGCTGCGAGCAACCAGGGAGAAAAATCGCAGGCATTTAAAAAAAACTTGTTTATTTAGTTATATAAATATTGGAGATGAGGTAAAAGGCTATTTAACTGGGCGAGGCAGGAGATCATGTGATGGAAGCTCCAGGAATACGTCCGGCCAGATTTGGCAACCCTACCCAGCGCTGTGCATAGATTCAAATCCCTCGCACCCGATGGGCCAGTAACTAAGGTTACCACCATTTAGCCAAGTCCGATATCTGACGGGGCTGGGCCTGAGGGTGGGATTCATGGCCTGAGTTCTGAGATTTGATCTACTGCTGATAAACCCCTTAATAACCTCAATTAAAACAACATCCGCAGCAGTACAGGGAACAAATCGAGGGTTATTGTAAACGCCAGACTTTTGGTGGCTCTGAAATTTCCAGCCAGTCCACTCAAAAAAAAAAACTGGGCCGTCAGATCCAAAACTGACGGTGGCAATCCAATTTGACTTTTTCAAACCAGGGCCTCGAGTACACTCTGGCCAATCACACACACAAAATATAGCTATCAACACTCATTTGTTTTTTATTCGTTCATGGGATGTGGGCGTCGCTGTCAAGGCCGGCATTTATTGCCCATCCCTAATTGCTCCTTGAGAAAGTGGTGGTGAGCCGCCTTGAACCACAGAGGGCAGTTAAGAGTCAACCACTAATTATTAAATTATAATGATTTAAATGAGGTTATAACTATTTGGAAAGATTGAACAGGCTGGGGCTCTTTTCTCTAGAAAAGAGAAGGCTGAGGGGTGACCTGATACAGGTCTTTAAGATTATGAAATGGTTTGATAGGGTAGATGTAGAGAAGCTGTTTCCACTGGGGGGCGGGGGGTCCAAAACTAGCGGCCATAAATATAAGATAGTCACTAATCCAATAGGGAATTCAGGAGAAACTTCTTTAACCAGAGAGTGGTGAGAATGTGGAACTCGCTACCACAGGGAGTGGTTGAGGCGAATAGGATAGATGCTTTTAAGGGGAAGCTGGATAAACACATGAGGGAGAAAGGAATAGAAGCGATGGGGTGAGATGAAGAGGGGTGGGAGGAGGCTCGTGTGAGCATAAACACCGGCACGGAGCAGTTGGGCCGAATGGCCTGTTTCTGTGCTGTACACTCGATGTAAATTGGGTCGATGTTCCCCCCCCACCCTCCACCCCTCGCTTGCCACAAGCGAGAATCGGAAAACTGTGGGCAGCGCCCCTGTGATCTTCAGAAGCCCACTGACTGTGGACAAGCTACCTCCCCACAAGGTACGGACTCTACCCCAATAAGTCAGATTTAATTTTTATCGTGTAGGATCCTCGGGCTTTTACCAATCTTCTGCCCAGTTTTCCTGTGTGAACCGTATATGAGTGTAATTCTGTATCATCAGAATGACCTCGTAAATGGGTTCAGTTCTAAAAGTTCAGTTCACTTGTGTGGTGCTGAGCTTGGGAGTCCCATCCCTGGCCTCTGCTCCATCAGCTGATCACATTGCGCTTGTTCAGCTTTCCCAGGTTAGGGAAGGTGACGGGACTGGATTCCTGCTCCTGGGCGCCACCTAGTGACCCCTGTTGAGAAGTGCAGACAGGATCAGGCTTGCCAGTGAGGCCCTTCCCAATCAAATAGTCCATTTTTGTTTCAATTTCCATTGTTACATTTTTTTTTTTAAAACGGAAGCCTAACTTTGTGATGGCTGTTTTTAAAACTTTTATAATCCACAATGATTCATTTTGGCTCCACCAATAGAGAGTCCTCGGCTCGCCGTTGTCGAGTCGATGCTTCTATATTTTTCAGTCTCCCATTTTCATGCACCGCCTGGAAGGAATCGGCTGCTTCACAAATCGTTTCTTTTAATCGATGCTTAGATACGGAGAGGCTGTTTCCCCGGCTGGAGAGTCTAGAACCTAGGGGTCACAGTCTCAGAATAAGGGGTCGGCCATTTAGGACTGAGATGAGGAGAAATTTCTTCACCCAGAGGGTGGTGAATCTTTGGAATTCTCTACCCCAGAGAGCTGTGGAGGCTCAGTCGTTGAGTATATTCAAGACTGAGATAGACAGATTTTTGGACTGATAGGGCGGGAACGATCTTCATCTCAGCTCCCTTTGCCCTCTCTCCACTGATTTCACTGCCCTCCTGTCCTCCCCTAAACCTCTCCCTCAATATATACTCTCCTACCCATATCCACGGTCACCCCAAGGACCTTGCCATCTCCTGTGGCCTCTCTACTTCCACGGTCTTGATCGCTGACGAGTGCCATTTCCACCCACTTCCTTGTATCCCTCACCACCCACATCCCCCAACTCTCTCCCAACCCCTTCCTTCTGCATCCGGCCCTGGAAAAAACTCTTCCCCCAAGTCACTTACAATTTCACTTTCAAACACCCAACTGCTTGACTTTAGCCTTCCATTCACCACAATACTTCTGCAGTTGTTACTCCTTTACCTTTACCTTTGATGCCCTTGTCCCAGCAAAATCTCTAATCTCTCCCATCCTGGTTGATCCCCCAGTATAGCCCCTGTCTTCACACCCTCAAATCTGAAAGATGCCAACTTGAACATATCTAGCACAAAAGTGGTATAGCGATTGATCACCAGGTCTGGCTTGACCACATCGAGCCCTATTGGGCCTCACGCTCCTCTGCCGAAACTACTCACCAATCCAGGATTATCCTGGAGAGCAAAGATAACCCACCCCCGGCTTCGTTCCTCTTCAACCAAACGTCTCCTTAAACCCATCTCCCCATCCCCCTCCATCCTCACCTCCAACAAGATGTGCGTGGAGCTCATGGACTTCTTTGTCACTAAGGTTGAGGCCATCCGTTCAACTGCCTTTGCTGAAAACCTCCTCCCCTTTCACAGCAAGCCAAACCACCCCACTTCCCTAATACAAAAGCAAAATACTGCGGATGCTGGAAACCTGAAATAACAACAGAAAATACGTTAACTCTGTTTCTCGCTCCACGGATGCTGCCTGACCTGCTGAGTGTTTCCAGCATTTTCTGTTGTTATTCCCCACTTCCCTAGCCTTGAACCCACGTCTTTCTCTCCCATCTCACCTTGTGCCGTCTCCGAGCTCACCTTGCCCATTCGACCCAACTCCTGCTCTCAACACCATCTCACTAAATTGCTGACCACCCAATTTCCCTTTCTGGCCCACATGCTAGCTGTCATTCTAAATGGTTCTGTCTCCTCGGGTACTGTTCCCCTCCCTTTCAAACCCGCCGTCATCACCCCAATCCTCAAAAAAGCCAACACTGACCTGCCAACATTGACCCCTCTGTCCTTGCAACTACCATCCCATTGCCAATCTCTTTTTCTGCTTTAAAGTCCTTGAACGTGTTGTTACCTCCCAAATCTGTGCCCATGTTTCCGCAACTCTGCTTGAACCTCTCCAGTCAGACTTCTGCCCCTGCCGCAGCATTGAAACGGCTCCAACCAACGTCACAAATGACATCCTTCTCGTCTTCCTTGACCTTTCTGCAGCCTTTGACAGGGTCAACCACGCCCTCTTCCTCCAACGCCTCTCTTCTGTTGCCTCGCTCAGTGCCGCTTGCTTGGTTCAACACTTAGCTGTCCGATTGTAGCCAGAGCATCTCCAGCAATGGCTTCTCTTCCCGTCCATGCACTGTCGCCTTCAGACCCTTGCCCTGCTCCTCTTCCTCATCTACATGCTGGCTCTTGGGGACATCATCTGCAGACATGTCCGCTTCGACACGCACGCTGACGACGTTCAACTCTACCTATCCACCACTTCTCTCAACCCCTCCACTGCCTTTGTCAGCCTGTCAGTCTTGGATGAGCCGCAGTTTCCTCCAGCTAAACCTTGGTAAGACCGAAGCCATCGCCTTTGGCCCCCACCATAGCTTTTGATTCCATCTCCCTCCCCGGCCATGGTCTCGGGCTGAACCAGACTGTTCGCAACCTTGGCATTCAATTGACCCTGAGCCAAGTTTCCCACCCCATAATCCTCTCCTGCACAAAGACCGCCTACTTCCACCTCCGTAACATCGCCCGTCTCCGCTCCTGCCTCAGCCCATCTGCTGCTGAAACCTTCATCCGTGCCTTTGTTACCTTGATTATTCCAACGCTCTCCTGATTCGCCTCCGATGCTCCGCCCTCGGTAAACTTCAGCTCATCGGAATCTCTGCTGCCCGTATCCTAACCCACACCAAGAGCCGCTCACCCATCACCCCATACCTTGCTGACCTCCATGAGCTCCCGGCCCTCCAACATTTTATTTTTATAATTCCCATCCTCGTGTTTAAATTCTGTCATGGTCTTGCCCCTCCCTAACTCTAACCCCACAACCGGCACGGACTCGATGGGCCGAATGGCCTCCTTCTGTGCCGTTATGACAACGTTCTGGAATCTCTACCTCTCTCTCCTACTTTAAGACTCCCTTTAAGACCCACTCCTTTGGCCAAGCTTTTGGTTAGGTTACCCCTCCTAATATCTCCTTCTTTGTCTCAGCTTTCATTTTAACCTTGCGCCTTTGTGAAGTGCCTCGGGGTGTTTATTCTACATTAAAGGCACTGTATAAATGGGAGTTATTGTACCCAGTATATTGATGCGGCCTCGCTTTCTCCGGTCTGTTTTTTGCAGCGTGCAGTGAGCTCCAGTTTACTGTTGGTTCACTGATCACCGATCTGCTTTTGCACACAGCTGGAATGGAGGATAGTGAGCGAGCGTCTGTATTAGGGATGTGCAATCGCTGTTGGCGCCCAGTCAACACTAATAGTGAAGTAGGATTCTGTTTCTCCCCCTCCCCCCCCCCCCCCCGCCGGTTGACCTTGTGGGTTCAGCCGCTGACTGGTGTACACGAGAAGGCCCTGGGCTTGTTTCCCCGCGTACACGGAGTTAGCTGATCGTTGGGGGCAATTTTAACCTAACCTGCGCATCGGGAAATTGGCGGGGTTGGGTGCAACGCTGGTTTCGCACCCCGCCTGGTTTTACTCAGAGGCCGGTGGAGAGGAATATTGGGCGGAATGTAAAACCGGCGATTCCCCCGACCTCGTGGGTTAGTTTAGGTTTAAAATGACCCCCTTACAGCACAGAAGGAGGCCATTGGGCCCATCGTGCCAGTGCTGGCTCTTTGAAAGACCTATCCAATTAGACCCACTCCCCTTTCCTGTTCATCCCTGGTTCTCCAAATAAGTTGCAATCTATTTCTTCTGATTTAGAGGCAGAAATGAAATCTTCGTTCTTGTGAAGATTTCAATATTAAAAGCCGGTTGATTGGTCGGCAGCGGTTGCACGTCCCTAATGGTGTGGATTTTGCGTTGCATGTTACTTGGCTGTCACCTCACGCATGCATGTAGCCATCTACCTTTGTCCTTTTGACCTTGCACGCAGGACGCTAAACACATAGGAAGTGCCCACAACCGGAGCGCTAAGCCATTCTCAGCCGCTTCCAGCTCATCTCCCAAAGTCATTACCTCACAGTACAACAGCCCAGCCGGCCTGTACTCAGCCGCCAATGTGGAGGAAGTCAACAGTGCCCTCGAGTCCCGAGTAGCTGCCAGCAACCCTGAGCCAAGCAAAACGTAAGTACCGTGTACGCTGGCGTTTGCCTGTTCGAGTCTACGCCAACGACCGATCGATATACTGCACAGCTTTGCGCTAAACGCCCTTTGATTTACGTGCTCGCACTGGCCATGTATTTGTGTGTTACTGAAGTGCTTAATTAGTTCAGGTGTTTTACTGGGGCACGTGCCATGAGGAAAAAAAACCAAGAGCCGATCTGAATTTGGACAACGTGACTCTCAAACCCATGGTTTGGGCCCAAGTTGATCCGAAACATTAGTGGGAGGGGGTGGGGCGGTGGGAAAAGGCGGGTTTGGGATCAAACCTTCACCAGAGGACCTGGGAGTTAATTTTGGCATAATACACGATGCTGTACGTTCTCATCCTTCAGACTGGCTCATGGTCAGCCTAGTGGCCTGTTCCATTGCTGTAACATTCGAGGTATTTCTAACTTGGCCTGTGTCTGATCCACTCACTGCTCAATAATGAAAAAAAAACGCTTGATCTCTTAAGATTTCTCCTTGCAGGTTCTTTTTGGGAACAGGTTGACTCCAGAGCCCCGTCTTGCGGCCGAAGTTGGATTTTGTTTGACTTTAATTGGTGTGTCAACTTGATGAAGGATGACCCAACAATAACGCCCTGTCTGTATTTGCTGTTCCTTTTTTTTTTCCAGAGACCAACTCATTTTCAGCGCGCATTCAGTCTAGTAAATCCGCCCATTAGACGATCGCCCAGTGTAAGCAGGTGCCTGAAACGTTGCTTTACCTCGGCTCAGTGAATACAGTGTGACGGTCACAGTCCGCATCCTTACCATCAACCACGTTTTCGGGGCAAGTTTGAAGTCTGCATTGCCAGTGTGGAGCCTCGCTCACTGATGGGGCACATCGGGATCCGGGGCCGCAATACCCAGGCATGTCTGAATGTCCGCTATGGACTGACTCCATCCAGGCAGTGCAGACGCTCAAACTGTAATTTCCTCACACAAACTTTAGATCCATCTTTTCCAAAATACTTCAGTCTATAAAAATCTATAATCTCACTATATCATGTAATTAAAAAAAATATGTAAATTTAATATTAGATGACTGTGCATGATTAGAAACCAGTCATATTAAACTCTCATAACTTCATAATTGAACTCACTAAAAGTTTCTTTAACTATCTTTGCATGAATCAGGCTGTGCTATCTTACAGTTAACTCCTTAATATGCAGTGTTGTCACTAGGATTTCAGTAAAGTACAAGAGCGAGTGTGTGAAGTTACTGTGTCCACTTGTACTCTGAACAACACTCACTGATGGTTACAGTCACTGTATAACACTGGGGTACAGTACTGGTGGGTTCAGGTCTGTCACTAACACTGGGGTAGAGTAGTGGTGGGTACAGGTCTGTTACTGTATAACGGGTACAGTACTGGGGGGTACAGGTCTGTCACTGTATAACGGGTACAGTACTAGGGGGTACAGGTCTGTCACTAACACGGGTACAGTACTGGTGGGTACAGGTCTGTCACTATAACGAGTACAGTACTGGTGGGTACAGGTCTGTCACTGTATAACCCTGGGGTACAGTACTGGTGGGTACAGGTCTGTCACTGTATAACACTGGGGTACAGTACTGGTGGGTACAGGTCTGTCACTAACACGGGTACAGTACTGGGGGGTACAGGTCTGTCACTGTAACACTGGGTACAGTACTGGGGGGTACAGGTCTGTCTCTAACATGGGTACAGTACTGGGGGGTACAGGTCTGTCACTGTATAACGGGTACAGTACTAGGGGGTACAGGTCTGTCACTGTAACACTGGGTACAGTACTGGGGGGTATAAGTTTCTTACTGATGGTGGGAGCAATTTAAGGGGTTGGTTTAAGCGAATCGATTACCCGAGTTCCTGCTTCTTGGTGCGTCCCTTGTGCGATGCCCTTGCACTAACCATTCATTAATCAGCGGCTGGTCCTGGGGTACAGGCCTGGCAGCCGTCGGACAAGGGTTGGAAAATTAACCCCAAGTTGTGTACTGCACCAAAATATGATGAATAATGAGGGGGATTTTCTGTCCACTAAACAATAAGCCTGGTGACAACACTGTGACATTGGCATTGTTTTTTGAAATGTGTGAAATAAGTTTTGCAGCCAAATTAATACTCACTAAAGTCTCTGACGGTGAATCTCTCTTTTTCCATCATCATGCCATTACTTGCTTTTTTGAAATCATTCATCTGTTTTCTTCTTAATCCATCAATTAAAAAAAACTGATGCTCTAGCTCCCTGTCTCCTACTGGGATCTTTAGAGCTCCCATTGCTTCGGTCTATGCTCCTTCTTCTTCTTCTTGCTCTCCATCAGCTTTACACAGGAGGCACAGTACCTCCTCCATCCCCACCCGGCTCAGGGTCGGACCCGAGGAGCTGAAGCAAGTGGCCCGGTACTGCCCAGCAGGCCCCGTGGAGGTGGATGTGCCGGGGCTGCGCGTGCTCCACACTCAGTTTAACTCTCCTCTGCAACTTTATTCTCAACAAAACATTATGGACAGTTTGCAGGGACAGATCTCCACACTAAGCCCTTGTGGTATCAGGTAACAAGCCCTCCGTTCCTCACGCTCTGTTTGTGTGTGTGTGTGTGTTGCTACACACTTGCACGTCACTTTGGCCTGAGCTCTTGCACGCTTTTTGGTTTGATTTTTGGGCTTGCACCGACCGGATAGACTCAGCATGTCACGGGTGGAGAGGAAGGATTGAATGGCACTTTTACATGGATACCGTATTATACCGAAATCCCCACCCACCCCTTACATAGTATGTACAGCAGAGAGACAGGCCATTTGGCCCAACTGGTCCATGTCGGTGTTTATGCTCCACACAAGCCTCCTCCCACCCTACTTCATCTCACCCTATCGCCATATCCTTCGATTCCTTTCTCCCTCATGTGCTTATCTAGCTTCCCCTTAAATGCACCTATCCTATTCATCTCAACCAGTCCCCGTGGTAGCGAGTTCCACATTCCCACCACCCTCTGTGCCTGAGCTCTGACCCTGCCTGGGGCCCAAGAGTGGTTATTGAAGTGCCAGAAATCACCAGCCTCCCTCGCCCAGACCCGCCAACATCCCTCTTGGAGATTGGCAGCACGGCGATAAATGAAAAGTGGCGAGGGTGGGATTTCCAAGCCCGTGCAGCTCTTCCTGCACTTTTCTGTACCGATGTAAAAGTGCTTTCAGAGAATCTGAGGGCTCACAGACAGCGGAAGTATTGGCAGAGAGCTTGTTTCACAAACAAAATGTTTATGTGCTAAACCACCTACCTCGGCGTCCCTGTTTGAACATGGAGGTGGGCCAGTCTGACTTAAGACGGTAATGTAACGGGTGCGAAATTGGCCGCCCGTTAAACACCACTGAAATATGGGAAGGAAAATGGGGAAGAGGTATTTTACCGGGCAGTCAAGCCAATATTGCACGCTTATGACCCCCAGGGTGCTGCCAATGAGTGTTGCGGCAGGTTTGAGCATATCTGAAACCTATCAAAAGTCTTGCGTGTAGAACACACTTCCTGCAAATGTCACCATTTCCCCCCTCGCACTTTGCTGATGAGATCACCTCGATTGTTCTGAAACCGCGGATCCTGCGAATCACCAAGAGCTGCTTCGGGGGGGGGGGGGATCGTGTGATTTATCGGCCTGATTTTCCAGGGATGTATTTATTTTATCGCCGTATTATAGAATGATCAATGTACCACTGGTTTTAAAAAGAAGCTGCAGGAAAGTGCTGACGACTTCACGAACCATTCATTGATTGATTGATGGATAAATGCAGAGCCTGTTGTAAGACTGGCCGTTCACCCGCTCCCTTCTGTGTTGAGCTGGCATGGCCTCGGCGATGACTGCGGTCAGTGCTGCTTGACTATGGAGTGGACAAACTTACCGCTGCCTGGTGACATCTGCCAACCGCTTGGCTAATATTACTGATGCTCAGGTGAGTGTGGGATCGGACTGGGCTGTGAGGTCTTCCATGGTGGAATAGCCGTGGCTACTCATCGTCTAGATGACCCGCGAGGAACTCACTGGAGGGAAACGCACCCCGGGGAGCTTCGCTGAGTTTTCTTAAAGTCCATGTTGGGTGTAAATCAACTTTATCGAAGTGCAGGCATCCCCACAGCCTGACGCATCACTGGCTTTAGCGTAAAGGATATATTTGATTTGTTCCGTGGTTTTATTGTTGGCCTTTTGCCATTCAGGACTTTGGGGGGAGAGAGAGAGAGAGCCACAGTTCTGAAGCCTGTGCTTCGAGCTGTACATCAGCTGGTCCGAAAATGACCAAACGTTCTGAAAGTTCAAAGACATTCATCCTCTTCAAACTTGATCATATTGAAGCCATGATCATATTGAATGGCGGAGCAGGCTCGAAGGGCCGAATGGCCAACTCCTGCTCCTAGTTTTCTATGTTCAAACTTCTGAAGCAGCAATGAGCAGAGAGCGGTTCCTGTAGAAAGGGAGAGATCGCTTCTCGGATTCTCTCTCTCTCTCTCTCTCTGTGTTTTGATGCAGTTATTCCCTTGTAACTGGCGGTGAAAGGAGGAGATTGACTGACTGGTTTACTGCCTCCCTTTAATGATCTTTTTTCATTTTGTGAGGCTGTCTTCCCAGTTATTTTCCACAATCTGCTCCTGCAGTGGCTGGTACTGGCTCTGGGTGCCTTGCCCAAATGACCATTGTGTGAGTTGAGTCAATCTGAAGCAGTTGTCCGTTTGGTTGTTGGGGGGGGGGGGGGGGGGGGCGTCATAATGGAGTCCGATCTTGTCCTCACCTGATCTCCTCACGCACTGACTTTCCAGTTGGTATCACTGGACGGTAATCAGCAACAGAAACCTGGCTCATTTGCCCCCTTCTCTCTACTCCAGGTCCACTGAGGCCAGTTTGTAGTGTCTGTCCTCGGCTGAGGCTGCCTCACTCAGCACGGTCCGTAAATCGAGCTCCCGGTCCGTATTGCTCAGCTTCACCGTGGGCTCACCACCGCGCAAAACTCTCCGTAATTTAGCGGCGTCACTCGGGGTGGTCACAGCACAGCTGGGGTGGGAAGTACGGAAATGCGGCACTGGGGTGCTCTCCTGAGGCACCTTGTTGGGACAGTGTAGAGGGAGATCCACTCAGCATCTAACTTTGCTTTGCCCGACGAGGGAGTGCTTAAAGGTGACACTGGGGCCGGGATCTTACCTGAAGAGGCGCGTTGGGGGCGGGACTGCTGCCTTTCGGGATCTAGTCCTGCCCCCAGCGACGTCCGACACAGATGCTATTTTGCGTCAATTGGCCTTGTTAAGCCCCGCCCTGCGGGCTTGCCGGCCAATTAAGAGAAAGTCGGTGTCGGATGCCATCAGTTGATGACACATCATCTGCCGGTTTTCTTAAAGGGACCACCACCATTTCTTTTTGACAGATGATTTTTTTCAGTGTTTGACAGCATTGAGGTGCTGCAAACACTGACAATCACTGTACAAAGGTGAGCCCTTGCATCCAGGCTCTCCAGTGACTCTCTCCTTAGGCTAAAACAGATGGCAGCTGCAGGTGAGGTTAGAGAAGTGATCTGTCACTGGTGAGAGAGGTTCTCCCAATGAGGTGGGACTACACAAACACTTCAAAGCTTGTCATGTACAGAAAATTCTAAACACATTGGCCCAGAAATTGGACCTCGATGGTTGCCGCGGGGGTAAGGATCCCCCGCGATATCGCACTCCGCGCCTACCTTTATGGTTTTGGCCCACATGAACTTCAGTTCCCGGGCCTCTCCCTGGTGCCGGCGCGCAGTGTGTGCGTGTCCCAGAGGTGCAGTTAGTTTGATGCTACCTCTGGGATCACGTGGGCCAGTTAGAGCCAATGGCAGCACACCATCTTTCATTCATAGTTTTGACAGGAAGAGCTGTCAAAACTATGAATACAACAAGCCCCCAAAAGAACAGCTACACCTCAATTAAATTTAAAAAAAAAAAGCCATCACATTAATAAAATAACTATAGTTAAATAAATTAACCACTTTAAACAAAAATTTTAATTTTTGAAAAAATTTAAATTCTTTTTAAAAGTTATAAAAATAAACTTACCTTTCTTTAAAGTCTCTAAAAAAGATAAACCTGTTGAAAAAAATTTAAAATAATACTTAATTAACTACTTACCTTGTTAAAAGGGGGTCTTACGCCTGCTTTCTTTGTGTAAAACCTTCAACACTTACCTGCGCGTTCAAAGCTGAAAAAAAAACTAAGTGCGCTGCGTGCGCACAGCCTGTAGTGCGCACGCGGTTCACTTAGGAACCACCCCCTTCGCAATAACCGAAGTGCCGGTTTCCCGTGCATGCAGGAAACCGGCAATTCGGGACCTAATACGCGAGAGTACACAGTGCGTACTCTCCCGTATTAGGTCTAATTTTCAGGCCATTAAAAATGACTTTCCCAACATTTTCTTACCTCTGCAAATTCACCAGTTTCCCATTGGATCCTTCACACCATTTCTGCAGCTGTCATCTGTACACAAACATTACAACAGACCCACAGCACGCCACACTTACCCTGGCGGGGTTTCCCAACGTCGGGAAGCCTGCAGTAGAAGTATCAAAATTGGAAAAAGCCTCTTAACTGCTTGTTAACAAGCAGTTAAGTGGCTATAATCCTCTTCCCGCCACTAGGACTCGGGTCCCTGTGCAAATCAGGGACCCGACTCCCGGGAAGATTGATTGGAGGCGGGTTGGGAGCGGGTTCGGGACCCGCTGCCAATCTTTTTGATTTTGCCAACAGTCCCGCCTCCAAAATCGCCCCCTGGGTGTCCGAAAAGGAAGTTATTACTTTCTCCAGCACGAACATCCCTCGCCTTTTTTTATTCGTTCCTGGGATGTGGGCGACGCTGGCAAGGCCAGGATTTATTGCCCATCCCTAGTTGCCCTTGAGAAGGTGGTGGTGAGCTGCCTTCTTGAACCGCTGCAGTCCGTGTGGTGAAGGTACTCCCACAGTGCTGTTAGGGAGGGAGTTCCAGGATTTTGACCCAGCGATGATGAAGGATCGACGATATATTTCCAAGTCAGGATGGTGTGTAACTTGGAGGGGAACTTGGAGGTGGTGGTGTTCCCATGCGCCTGCTGCCCTTGTCCTTCTCGTTGGAAGAGGTCGCAGGTTTGGGAGGTGCTGCCGAAGAAGCCTTGGCGAGTTGCTGCAGTGCATCTTGTAGATGGTACACACTGCAGCCACGGTACGCCGGTGGTGGAGGGAGTGAATGTTTAAGGTGGTGGATGGGGTGCCAATCAAGCGGGCTGCTTTGTCTTGGATGGTGTCGAGCTTCTTGAGTGTTGTTGGAGCTGCACTCATCCAGGCAAGTGGAAAGTATTCCATCACACTCCTTACTTGTGCCTTGTAGATGGTGGAAAGGCTTTGGGGAGTCAGGAGGTGAGACACTCGCCGCAGAATTCCCAGCCTCTGACCTGCTCTTGTTGCCACAGTATTTATGTGGCTGGTCCAGTTAAGTTCCTGGTCAATGGTGACCCCCAGGATGTTGATAGTGGGGGATTCGGCGATGGTAATACCGTTGAATGTCCAGGGGCGGTGGTTAGATGCTCGCTTGTTGGAGATAGTCATTGCCTGGCACTTGTGTGGCACGAATGTTACCTGCCACTTATCAGCCCAAGTCTGAACGTCGTCCAGGTCTTGCTGCATGAGGGCATGGACTGCTTCATTATCTGTGGAGTTGCGAATGGCGCTGAACACTGTGCAATCATCAGCGAACATCCCCATTTCTGACCTTATGATGGAGAGAATGTCATTGATGAAGCAGCTGAAGATGGTTGGGCCTAGGACACTGCCCTGAGGAACTCCTGCAGTGATGTTCTGGGGCTGTGATGATTGACCTCCAACCACCACAGCCATCTTCCTTTGTGCTAGGTGTGACTCCAGCCAGTGGAGAGTTTTCCCCCCCGATTCCCATTGACTTCAGTTTTACTCGGGCTCCTTGATGCCACACTCGGTCAAATGCTGCCTTGTTGTCAAGGGCAGTCACTCTCTCCTCACCTCTGGAATTCAGCTCCTTTGTCCATGTTTGAACCAAGGCTGTAATGAGGTCGGGAGCTGAGTGGTCTTGGCGGGACCCAAACTGGGCATCAGTGAGCAGGTTATTGGTGAGTAAGTGCTGCTTGATAGCACTGTCGACGACACCTTCCATCACTTTTCTGATGATTGAGAGTAGACTGATGGGGCGGTAATTGGCTGGGTTGGATTTGTCCTGCTTTTTGTGGACAGGACATACCTGGGCAGTTTTCCACATTGTTGGATAGATGCCAGTGTTATAGCTGTACTGGAACAGCTTGGCTAGAGGCACGGCTAGTTCTGGAGCACAAGTCTTCAGCACGATAGCTGGGATGTTGTCGGGGCCCATAGCCTTTGCTGTATCCAGTGCGCTCAGCCATTTCTTGATATCACGTGGAGTGAATCGAATTGGCTGAAGACTGGCTTCTGTGGTGGTGGGGACCTCAGGAGTAGGCCGATATGGATCATCCACTCGGCACTTCTGGCTGAAGATTGTTGCAAACGCTTCAGCCTTGTCTTTGGCACTCACGCGCTGGGCTCTACCATCATTGAGGATGGGGATATTCATGGAGCCTCCTCCTCCCGTTAGTTGTTTAATGGTCCACCACCATTCACGACTGGATGTGGCAGGACTGCAGAGCTTTGATCTGATCCGTTGGTAGTGGGATCGCTTAGCTCTGTCTATAGCATGCTGCTTCTGCTTTTTAGCATGCATGTAGTCCTGTGTTGCAGCTTCCCCAGGTTGGTAGTGCATTTTTAGGTATGCCTAGTGCTGTTCTTGGCATGCTCTTCTACACTCGTTATTGAACCAGGGTTGGTCCCCTGGCTTGATGGTAATGATAGTGAGGGATATGCCGGGCCATGAGGTTACAGATTGTGGTGGAATACAATTCTGCTGCTGCTGATGGCCCACAGCGCCTCATGGATGCCCAATTTTGAGCTGATAGATCTGTTCTGAATCTATCCCATTTAGCACGGTGATAGTGCCACACAACACAATGGAGGGTGTCCTCAGTGTGATGAGCATGAAACCGGAATCAATTTAAAAAAAAAAAACGTCAGTGCTATAAATATAGAAATGGGACTGATGAGCTGGGATAACGAAATGATTCCTTCACTGCAGAACCCTGCACCATTCCCCAGGATCCCGCTGCATCCAGATTGGATTTGCAAAACCTCCAATGATTGTATCCAATATCTTGTGAATAAGAAAACCCTTACAGGTTCACTGGTTCTAGAAACATGGTCAGGGCTCTGAGGGACTCTGAGATTGGAGGAGCAAGCCATCCTCGATCCCTGGTCTCAGCTCAGGAAGGGAGAAAAAAAAAGAGATGAGCTGGGGTTCCCGCTACTGATTCCTGCTCCTGCTGGAAATTGCTTGTGTGTGCACTGCACGGTCAAATAGCCTGCTCGCTATGCTCACTGATGAAGGGTGGCCATTTGGGTGAGATACTGGCAGGTTGTCATCAGCCATGGAGTTTGCACTGCAGCACAGTGAGGGGCAAGGGGGTGGAAACTGGGAGGAGGGAAACAGTAAACGAACAGCCTGTCGAGCTGTCTTTGTTTAATTGAATTACATCAGCTTTTTATCGCACAGAAACAGGCCATTCTGCTCCGTGCCGGTGTTTCTGCTCCACACGAGCCTCCCCCCACCCTACTTCATCTCACCCCATCAGCATACCCCCTCTGTTCCTTTCTCCCTCATGTGTTTATCTAGCTTCCCCTTAAATGGATCCAAGCTGTGCCCCGTTGCCAAACTTTCATTTGCTTACCACCCAGGTTGTGTTGAAAGGCATCGGCACTTGGGGGGGGGAAAAAAACGCACGCTCTCCCTGTCCAGATTTAAAAAAATACATTTATAGAGTTTGTCAAACAATTTTTCAGAACGACCAGCCCCAAACTCATTCCAGCTGGGATCCTTACGGCCAACAGGCGAAGGAGACATTTCATCCCACTTGTCCGGGCTGGATGTGAATGCGTATGTCAGGAGTGAAAGGCTGGTGTCTAACTCGCTGTCCCCTTCTCCTGAAGAAGTATTTTCTCCCATTACTTATCTCGGTCATAACTTTTCAGTAGAATTATGGAAACATACAGCACAAAAGGAGGCCATTCGGCCCATCGTGCCTGTGCCGGCTTCAGACTCCTGAGACTCAAGGCATCGAGGCGCTAAGTGTAAGAGCACTTTCTAAGTGAGGTCACGAATTCAAGGCAGTCTCTTCCTGTGGGCCCATAAGTGCTAAAGGGGGTGGCTTGAGACTATCGGAACTCCTCTCACGCAAGCTGCAACGACTGAACAGGTGACAATCATCCCTGCATTCTGGGCCGGGTTTTAACCCAAGTCCCGAAATGATGGGCTGGTGTGTAACTGCCCTACGCCCCGCCCCCCCCCCCCCCCCAAAAAAAAAATGTTTCTATCAGTTTGGACGAGGGAGCCAGTTGCAATAACGATTTCCCCTGTAATATGGTGATTTGGTTCTAGAATTTCAGCAGTCTTTGTTTTAAATGGGTCTGCGAAGCAGGTACTTTAGTGAAGGAAACATAATAAATCCCCAGGCCCAGACGAGATGTATCCCAGGCTGCTGTGTGAGGCAAGGGAGGAGATTGCAGGGGCTCTGACACAAATTTTCAGAATCTCTCTGGCCACAGGGGAGGTCAAAATTGAGAGGTCGCACAACACCAGGTTATAGTCCAACAGTTTTATTTGAAATCACAAGCTTTCGGAGCTATCGATTGCTCCTTCCTCAGGTGAAGTAAATAGATACAGAATCGCCAAAGCATATATAGATAGACAACAAAGCATGTGTACCTTACAATTGCAGACAACTAAATTAAATCATCCTGACTATCTGCCGAGGTGTGATAAAGTTAATCAGGTCAGCCAGGAAGGTACCACATCAAAGACATAGCAAGATACAACTGAGACAATGAGGTGTAGTCGCAGGGGTTCTAACGTGTCAAAAGCTGCCGTCTGTATGTAAAACGAAAAGCTTTAAAATTTTTACTTTTTTACTGGGAAAATTTTTACTTTTTTACTGGGAATCACATCTGTGAATAAGCCAACGACGACTCGAGTCCGGATCACGTCATGTATCGTGACATAAACCCAAGATCCCGGTTGAGACCGTCTTCATGAGTGCGGAACTTGGCTATCAGTTTCTGCTCGATGATTTTGCGTTGTCGTGTGTTTCTAAGGTTGCCTTGGAGAACGCTTACCCGCAGATCCGAGGCTGAATGTCCTTGACTGCTGAAGTGTTCCCCGACTGGGAGGTAACAATCCTGCCTGGCGATTGTTGCGCGGTGCTCGTTCATACGTTGTCTCAGTGTCTGCATGGTCTCGCCGATGTACCATGCCGCAGTGCATTCTTTCCTGCAACGTATGAGGTAGACAACGTTGGCCGAGTCACATGAGTATGTACCATGTACCTGGTGGGTAGTGTCCTCACGTGTGATGGTGGTATCTGTGTTGATGATCTGGCATGTCTTGCAGAGTTTGCCGTGGCAGGGTTGTGTGGTGTCGTGGTCGCTGTTATCCTGAAAGCTGGGTAATTTGCTGCGAACGATGGTACTTCTGAGGTTAGGCGGCTGTTTGAAGGCAAGTAGTGGAGGCGTGGGGATGGCCTTAGCGAGGTGTTTGTCGTCATCGATGACATGTTGAAGGCTGCGAAGAACATGGCGTAGTTTCTCCGCTCCGGGGAAGTGCTGGACGACGTAGGGTACCCTGTTGGTTGTGTCCCGTGTTTGCCTTCTGAGGAGGTCTATGCGATTTTTCGCTGTGGCCCGTCGGAACTGTCGATCGATGAGTCGATGAGGGGAGGTGCCAGAGGACTGGAGGACAGCTAACGGAGTACCATTATTCAAGAAGGGTAGTAGGGATAAACCAGGGAATTACAGGCCAGTGAGCCTAACATCAGTGGTAGGGAAATTATTGGAAAAAATTCTGAGGGACAGAATTAGTCTCCACTTGGAGATGCAGGGATTAATCAAGGATAGTCAGCATGGCTTTGTCAGGGGGAGATCATGTCTGACCAATTTGATTGAATTTTTCGAGGGGGTGACTAGGTGTGTGGATGAGGGTAGTGCAGTTGATGTAGTCTACATGGACTTCAGTAAGGCTTTTGACAAAGTCCCGCATGGGAGACTGGTCAAGAAGCTAAGAGCCCATGGGATCCAGGGCAATTTGGCACATTGGATCCAAAATTGGCTTAGTGGCAGGAGGCAGAGGGTGATGGTCGAAGGTTGTTTTTGTGACTGGAAGCCTGTGTCCAGTGGTGTACCGCAGGGATCGGTGCTGGGTCCTTTGCTGTTTGTAGTGTACATTAATGATTTAGATATGAATGTAGGAGGTATGATAAGTAAGTTCGCAGATGACACAAAAATTGGTGGAGTGGTAAATAGCGAGGAGGGAAGCCTCAGGCTACAGGACGATATTGACGGGTTGGTTAGATGGGCAGAACAGTGGCAAATGGAATTTAACCCTGAAAAGTGTGAGGTGATGCAATTTGGGAGGACTAACAAGGCAAGGGAATACACAATGAATGGTAGGACCCTAGGAAGGACAGAGGATCAGAGGGACCTTGGTGTGCATGTACATAGATCCCTGAAGGCAGCAGTACAGGTAGATAAGGTGATTAAAAAGGCATATGGGATACTTGCCTTCATTAGCCGAGGCATAGAATATAAGAGCAGGGAGGTTATGATGGAGCTGTACAAAATGCTAGTTAGGCCACAGCTGGAATACTGTGTGCAGTTCTGGTCGCCACACTATAGGAAGGATGTGATTGCATTGGAGAGGGTGCAGAGGAGATTCACCAGGATGTTACCTGGGCTGGAGCGCTTCAGCTATGAAGAGAGACTGGACAGGCTGGGGTTGTTTTCCTTAGAGCAGAGAAGGCTGAGGGGGGACCTGATTGAGGTGTATAAAATTATATGGGGCATAGATAGGGTAGATAGAAAGGAACTTTTCCCCTTAGTAGAGGGGTCAATAACCAGGGGGCATAGTTTCAAGATAAGGGGCAGGAGGTTTAGAGGGGATTTGAGGAAAAACTTTTTCACCTAGAGGGTGTTTGGAATCTGGAACTCACTGCCTGAAAGGGTGGTAGAGGCAGGAACCCTCACAACATTCAAGAAGCATTTAGATGAGCACTTGAAACGCCATAGCATACAAGGCTACGGACCAAGTGCTGGAAAATGGGATTAGAATAGACAGGGCTTGATGGCCGGTGCGGACACGATGGGCCGAAGGGCCTCTTTCTGTGCTGTATGACTCTATGACTATAAATTTCTAATTTGAAAAGAAAAAAGATGAACTGGATCAGAGGTGGATTTAGTTCCATAACAGCTGTAAGACTGACAAATCCCAGCTAGAGATGCAAACAGGAGCACCTACCCTGCATACAATCACCTCACGCTCCATCAACCAACAAACAAAATTCAGAGTGTCTATTGACACCACTCTGTCAGCCAATGGGTTGGAGGCGGGGCGGGACTTACAGCAGGAATCACAGCAAGCGGCGTCTAGTTACTCAGCAAGCAGAGTCTAGTTACTCGGCAAGCAGAGTCTATTTTAAACAGCACATTACTGCAAACAGTCTACAGAGTCTACTTAAAAAGAGCCTCTATGAACCACAGCAAACAGAACTCGCGACTGAAACTACAGCAACTTCTCCTGATCAAAGCAGGGTGATTTCTCCAGTGAAATGCAGTGAGTGGACATAATACAGATTTTGTGCGTAAAATCAATCCCAGTCACTTCCAGCAGAGCGGCCTCCAGGCGTGATTGATGGGGGCCATTACCCAATCATCTCCATTCTGCCGGGACCTGTGGTGTCACTATATATGTGGCCGACAACATTTGGCCAATTTGAGCGCAGGTTTGCGAACACCCTTCACTGTTGTGCTCTGCATTGCGTGATTTCGTGCTGAGGACGTGGGGGAAAGACTTGCACCATTCTGCGCTTTTCCTAGTGCCGGTGGTCATTAAATTTAGCCAGATCCTCTGAGTGTCTTATTTGTTTCTATTCCGCATTCAGTTTAGAACCAGCGAAGCCACCGTGCAAACCGGTAGTGGACACGGAGTCTGACGTTTACAAAATGCTGCAAGATAACCAGGAACCAGAGGAGCTGCCCAGACAGTCGGCCTCGTTCCGTGTGCTGCAGGAGATCCTGGAATGTGAGGGCAATGGTAGGATCACGGCACAAGCAGTGAGATGGGGTGTACCGTCGGACCACACGCCTTTTTAACTTTGTTGCATAAACTTGCCTTGTATTCCCTGGAGTATAGCAGATTGAGGGGAGATCCGATCGAGGTGATTAAAACGTTAAAAGGATTCACTAGGGTAGATACGGAGAAACTATTGGCTCTCCTGGGAGAATCAAGAACGAGGGGACATAATCTTCAAATGAAAGCTAGGCCATTCAAAAGGGAAATCAGGAAGCACTTTTTCCACACACATTGGGTTGCCAACCCTCCGGGATTGGCCTGGAGTCTCCAGGAATTGAAGAGTAATCTCCGGGACACTGCTGGGAGCAAACCCGGGAGAGAAATCACAGGGGCTTTAAAAAAACAATTGTGTGTCTTGTTCATTTTATTTGAACACTTTTTTGTTTATTCGTTGTGAAAATTTTGGAGATGGAGAAAAAAAAAGTGGGTTGGAGGTGGGAGATCATGTGATGAAACCTCTAGGAGTGCGTCCAATCAGAGTTGGTGACCCCCGACCCTACACACACGGGGGTGAAAAACTGGAATTCTCGCCCCCAATAGGCTGTGGATCAGTTGGGGATTTCAAGGCTGAGATGGATGGATTTTTGTTGGGTAAGGGTACCAAGGGATATGGAGCTAAGGTGGGTAAATGGAGTTGAGGGACAGATCAGCCCTGATCTGATGGCGGAGGAGGTTCGAGGGGCTGAATGGCCTCTTCCTGTCCCTATGTCACTCAAACTAGGCAACTAGTGAAATGTACTGTATGATACTGAAGGGTCCAGTGATGCACACACTGGGTGGGATTTAATTTTTTAATCCATTTAAGCTTGCACTCTTTTTCATTAAAGTGGAGGCAAGTTTGTAGGGAAGAAATGTAGAATGGGAGCTCGCTGGACGGTAACTGAACAATTAGGACCACGAGTTCACAGGTCTAAGACCCAGTCTGTCCTGAGCCAGGAATTGGGGCATCACAATTGGCCTCAGTGCCCCTCCACCCCCCTGGGTTAGGGAGGGGAATTTCAACCAGGCTACCCGCTCCTGATCACTGTCCAGTAACCCCGACTACATAAGAAATAGGAGCAGGAGTCGGCCATTCGGCCCCTCGAGCCTGCTCCACCATTCAGTAAGATCATGGCTGATCTGATCTTGGCCTCAACACCACTTTCCTGCCCGCTCCCCATAACCCTTGATTCCCCTGTTTTTCAAAAATCTGTCTATCTCCGCCTTGAATATATTCACTGACTCCACCTCCACAGCTCTCTGGGGTAGAGAATTCCAAAGATTCACGACCCTCTGAGAGAAGAAATTCCTCCTCATCTCCGTCTTAAATGGGCGACCCCTTATCCTGAATCTATGCCCCCTAGTTCTAGATTCTAGATTGTGTGGAGATGTTGGGTGAGAGCACCATTGGTCTTGACTGTGATGCTTCTCAAGGTTGAACAACCCCGCTGACATTCTTTAGGCTGGGCTGAGACATGAAGAAGACATTGAGGGTGATCAGCACCCTGGGAACTCTACCCAACAACGGTCACTACCCTCAGCTGAAGAGGAAGAAAACAGGCAAAATAATCCCACACATATTGAACAGGTCTCTCTTAGCTAGTCGTAGATCCGGGAAATAGATTCAAGCCTGGCACTGGGTAACGCCAGTATCACCGGACAGAAACCAGTACCACAAGTCCCCCCTACAGAAGAACATAAGAAATAGGAGCAGGAATAGGCCACTTTGCCCCTCGAGCCTGCTCCGCCATTCAATAAGATCATGGCTGATCTAGGGCTCAAAGCCACTTCCCTGCCCGCTTCCCATAACACTTCACTCCCTTATCTTGCAAAAATTTGTCTATTTCCACCTTAAATGTATTTAATGACCCAGCCTCCACAGCTCTCTGGGGCAGAGAATTCCACAGATTTACGACCCTCTGAGAGAAGAAATTCCTCCTTATCTCAGTTCTAAAAGGGCGACCCTTTATTCTGAAACTATGCCCCCGAGTTCTAGATTTCCCCATGAGGGGAAACATCCTCTGCATCTACCTTGTCGAGCCCCCTCAGTATCTTATATGTTTCGATAAGATCACCTCTCATTCTTCTAAATTCCAATGAGTATAGGCCCAGCCTGATCAACCTTTCCTCATAAGTCAACCCCCTCATCTCTGGAATTAACCTAGTGAATCGTCTCTGAACTGCCTCCAATGCAAGTATATCCTTCCTTAAATAAGGAGACCAAAACTGCACGCAGTACTCAAGGTGTGGTCTCACCAATACCCTGTACAGTTGTAGCAGGACTTCCCTGCTTTTATACTCCAACCCCTTTGAAATAAAGGCCAACATTCCCTTTGCCTTTTTGATTACTTGCTGTACCTGCATGCTAACTTTTTGTGTTCCATGCACAAGGACCCCCAGGTCCCTCTGAACTGTAGCATTTTGTAATCTCTCTCCATTTAAATAATAATTTGCTTTTTTATTTTTCCTGCCAAAGTGTATAACCTCGCACTTTCCCACTTTATACTCCATCTGCCAAATGTTTGCCCACTCAGTTAGCCTGTCTATATCCCTTTGCAGGTTCTTTGAGTCCTCTGCACAACTTGCTTTCCCTCAATCTGAAGAGGGCACCTCCTGAAAATAATCGAACCCGAGGTCCCCTCAAACTGAAAGAAGCTTAAAGTAAAACTAAATCAGGATCTCGTTATGGTCAATTATTCACTTAACATTCTGCAGTCCGATTGGGATTTAAGAACCACCTGGATTTATTTAACACCTTGTCGTGTCAGGATATCCCAGTGCTTCACAACCAATTAATTACTTTTTGAAGTACAGTGTCTGTGAGCCAACATAGCAATCAAAGGAACACGATGTAGGCATTGTCTCGAATAATTAGCCAAACCTCATCCAAGCCAGACATGGGGACATGTGTATATTTTTCTTTTGCCTGTCCAATTATTGGATGGTCTGGACAAGCTTGGTTTACAGCCTCAGCTACGGTCTTTCGAAACTGTATTGCAATTTAGCACCTTGTCTTTCCCTGGCTTGTTGGAGAGTGCGGAGTCGGGAGGGGTTGCTGGGAGGCTTGCACAGACCTTGCCTTATCACATTCTCGGGACACTCCAAAAGTGCTTCACAACCAATGAGTTACTTTCAAAGTGCAGTCAGTGCTTTGCCGGCAAATGCGGCAGCTAATTTACGCACAGCAAGATCCCACAAACAACAAATGAGCTGAATGAGCAGTTAATCTGTTTTTGGTGGTGGTTGTGAGAGAAATGGTGGCCAGGACACTGGGAGAGCTCCCTGTTCAACTTCAAACAATGCCATGTTACATCCACCCGAGCAGGCGAAAGGGGCCTTGGTTTAACGTCTCATCCGAAAGACGGCACCAACGACAGTGCGGCACTCTCTCAGTACCGCACTGAAGGGTCGGCCTAATCCTGGAGTAGGATTTGATACCACAACCTCCTGACTTGGGCAAGAATTTGACCAACAGAACTGACACAAGTTCTGATCACCAACCTAACAGCACCTGGAAAATACCAGAGCGTGGGACTGGGAGCAATGCAACAGCAGCGGTGTGTCTGTTGGCGAATACTGGGGCAGGGGTGCTGGGTTGCAGAAGCTTCCATTTGTTAGGAGCAACCTGATTTCTGCAAATACGACAGACACTGAGTAAACCCGACCTATCGGAACACTCAGACCACAAGACGACTGCACTTAAGAATCTTGTTTTTTTTAATTCATTCTCATAAGAACATAAGAATTAGGAGCAGGAGTCGGCCATACGGCCCTTCAAGCCTGTTCCGCCATTCAATAAGATCATGGCCGATCTTCTACTTCATCTCCACTTTCCTGCCCGATCTCCATATCCCTTAATTCCCCTAGAGTCCAAAAGTCGATCGATCTCAGCCTTGAATATACTCAAAGACTCAGCATCCACAGCCCTCTGGGGTAGAGAATTCCAAAGATTCACCACCCTCTGAGTGAAGAAATTCCTCCTCATCTCAGTCCTAAATGGCTGACCCCTTATTCTGAGACTGTGACCCCTGGTTCTAGACTCCCCAGCCAGGGGAAACAACCTCTCAGCATCTACCCTGTCAATCCCCTTCAGAATCTTATATGTTTCAATGAGATCACCTCTCATTCTTCTAAACTCCAGAGAGTATAGGTCCAATCTGCTCTCGGGATGTGGGCGTCGCTGGCAAGGTCGGCATTTATTGCCCATCCCTAATTGCCCTTGAGAAGGTGGTGGTGAGCCACCGCCTTGAACCGCAGCAGTCCGTGTGGTGAAGGTGCTCCCACAGTGCTGTTAGGGAGGGAGTTCCAGAATTTTGACCCAGCGACGATGAAGGATCGGCGATATACTTCCAAGTCAGGATGGTGTGTGACTTGGAGGGGAACTTGGAGGTGGTGGTGTTCCCATGCATCTGCTGCCCTCCTCCTTCTAGGTGGAAGAGGTCGTGGGTTTGGGAGGTGCTGCTGAAGAAGCCTTGGCGAGTTGCTGCAGTGCATCTTGTAGATGGTACACACTGCAGCCACGGTATGTCGGGGGTAGAGGAAGCTAATATTAAAAATAATTGGTAACGGTTTAAAGATGGAATTCCCGGTTTGTGACACTGTCCTTGTCCTGATGTTCCCAGACCAGCCAGAAAAACCGTCTGGATTCCGGAAAGTGAAAGCCCCGGCTTTGAAGATCGGCTCTTCGGTTGGGAGTGTGCAGAAGCTGCCCGTGTGTGAAACGTGCGGCTCCGGGATAGTGTAAGTGTGAAATGTCCTTTGTATAATTGCACTGCACAGTGATGGCTCGGCAACAGGGGGCGCTGCAATCGGCCTCGGCGACCGTAGGCCGGGATCCTGCTCCTGACCGTTGCCGAGTGACGACAGCTGTTCCCCAGCACGGGTCATCGCCAGGGGTGGGGAGATGGGGAAACATTGTAAACCCGCCTGTTTAAAAAAAAAAAATAATAATTGCTTAAAGCCAAATTTGGAGACATTTAAACTTCCCAATGTCCATAAATAAATATTGGCCAGGACACCGGGGAGAACTCCCCTGCTCTTCTTCGAATCATGCCATGGGATCCTTTATGTCCACCTGCGAGAGCAGACGGGTCCTCGGTTTAACGTCTCATCCGAAAGACGGCACCTCCGACAGTGCAGCACTCCCTCAGCACTGCACTGGAGTGTTGGCTTGGCTTTTGTGCTCAAGTCTCTGGAGTGGGACTTGAACCCACGATCGTCTGAATTGGGCGAGAGAGCGACCCACTAAGCCGCGGCTAACACTTTATATTGAATGCTTAGTCGGGGGGGAGAGAGAAAGAAAAATAAAGCAAGAAATACGCAGTAGTTAATTCAATCCCACCGAAAAGCAAACTATGTTAGACAGCCTTTGGCTGACGTTTGGTTTTGCCCAAGTCTTGGCATCTAACTGGACTAATTGTGGTCGGTCCTTTGTGTTGTGCTGCTCGATGTGGTCAGTCCAGAACATAAACGAGCGAATGTCTGACGCTGCTCAGCTTTGAGAAGAGCCCCCCCCGGTGGCTCACTTTATAGGGCAGTGTGTCCCTGAGCCACACACAGCAGAAGGTGCCTGGGTTTCGTTCCCAGTCTGTGCTGAACTCTGCCAGGCTAGGGAGAGGAAAATCCTCCCGGGCTCCTCTTCCTGATCGCTGACCATTGACCCCTGCTGGAGAGCGCACCCGCGCGGACATCAGGGGAAGGACAGGATCGGGCTGAATATCCTGCCTGCTCTCACTTTCTAGACTCGCGTGTGACCAGCGGCAACTTGGGCGAGGGATTGGAGGACGCCTGGATCCCATACTGCAGCAGCAGGGGGCGCTGCAATAGGCCTCCGCACCTTTAGGCCGAGATCCTGCTCCTGATCGCTGCCCAGTAACTCCGTGCAACTGTACCCAGCTCGGGTCACCACCAGCAAGGGGGAAACATCTTAAACACCAGAAGAGGAGGGGGAGGAGCCTATATCCTGTGGTCTGAGGGAGACAAAATTTTACATCGGATATACGGCACAGAAACAGGCCATTCGGCCCAACCAGTCCATGCTGGCGTTTATGCTCCACTCGAGCCTCCTCCCGTCTTTCCTCATCTAAATCTATCAGCGTAACCCTCTACTCCCTTCTCCCTCATATGCTTGTCCAGCCTTCCCTTAAATGCATCTATACTATTCGCTTCAACCACTCCCTGTGGTAGCAAGTTCCACATTCTCACCACTCTCTGGGCAAAGAAGTTTCTTCTGAATTCCCTATTGGATTTCTTGGTGACTATCTTATATTGATGGCCTCTAGTTATGCTCTTCCCCACAAGTGGGAACACTCTCTCTGTATCCACTCTATCAAAACCTTTCATAATTTTAAAGACCTCTATTATGTCACCCCTCAGCCTTTTTTCAAGAGAAAAGAGACCCAGCCTGTTCATCCTTTCCTGATGGGTCTACCCTCGCGTTTCTGGTATCATCCTTTTGCCAAAATGTAAACGACATGAAATGACTCGGGAAGAAGCTAGATGTTGCTGGCTGTCTCGAATAAATAAATGATAACGGCCGCCTTATTGTCGATTCTTTTTTCAAATGTTGCAGGGGAGTGATTGTGAAAGTGCGCGACCAGTTCCGTCACCCTGAATGCTACGTCTGCACCGAGTGTGGAACAAACCTGAAGCAGAAAGGACATTTCTTTGTGGGGGACGAAATCTACTGCGAACAGCACGCCAGGGAACGGAGCACACCACCTGAAGGCTACGATGTCGTCACTGTCTTCCCCAAGTCATAAGCTGCTCGCTGAAGCAACGCTTCCCGAACCCTGTGAAATAAGCGACTGAGCTTGCATGCCTACCTATGTACAGGAGTTAACATTAACTACCTTTGACACACTTTTTAAAAAAAAAGTAACCAATCTCTGTTATCACTCAGTACAAATGCCTCTCTAATGTAATGAGACACCATTAAACTACAATTCTTTAGCTCTTCGCTTTTTAAGTCCTTTTTTTGTATCCGTCTGTCTTGCAAGGTATTGACCCTTGCTGGGGTACAGTTCCATGAGACTCCGCTCTACCTACCCCCCTCGCTGACCCTTGCTGGGGTACAGTTCCATGGGACTCCGCTCTCCCTACCCCCTCGCTGACCCTTGCTGGGGTACAGTTCCATGGGACTCCGCTCTCCCTACCCCCCTTGCTGACCCTTGCTGGGGTACAGTTCCATGGGACTCCGCTCTCCCTACCCCCTGTCGCTGACCCTTGCTGGGGTACAGTTCCATGGGACTCCGCTCTCCCTACCCCCTGTCGTTGACCCTTGCTGGGGTACAGTTCCATGGGACTCCGCTCTCCCTACCCCCTCGCTGACCCTTGCTGGGGTACAGTTCCATGGGACTCCGCTCTCCCTACCCCCCTTGCTGACCCTTGCTGGGGTACAGTTCCATGGGACTCCGCTCTCCCTACCCCCCTCGCTGACCCTTGCTGGGGTACAGTTCCATGAGACTCCGCTCTCCCTGCCCCCCTCGCTGACCCTTGCTGGGGTACAGTTCCATGAGACTCCGCTCTACCTACCCCCCTCGCTGACCCTTGCTGGGGTACAGTTCCATGGGACTCCGTTCTCCCTACCCCCTGTCGCTGACCCTTGCTGGGGTACAGTTCCATGGGACTCCGCTCTCCCTACCCCCCTCGCTGACCCTTGCTGGGGTACAGTTCCATGAGACTCCGCTCTCCCTGCCCCCCTCGCTGACCCTTGCTGGGGTACAGTTCCATGGGACTCCGCTCTCCCTACCCCCTGTCGCTGACCCTTGCTGGGGTACAGTTCCATGGGACTCCGCTCTCCCTACCCCCCCTCGCTGATCCTTGCTGGGGTACAGTTCCATGGGACTCCGCTCTCCCTACCCCCCGTCGCTGACCCTTGCTGGGGTACAGTTCCATGGGACTCCGCTCTCCCTACCCCCCGTCGCTGACCCTTGCTGGGGTACAGTTCCATGGGACTCCGCTCTCCCTACCCCCTGTCGCTGACCCTTGCTGGGGTACAGTTCCATGGGACTCCGCTCTCCCTACCCCCTGTCGCTGACCCTTGCTGGGGTACAGTTCCATGGGACTCCGCTCTCCCTACCCCCTGTCGCTGACCCTTGCTGGGGTACAGTTCCATGGGACTCCGCTCTCCCTACCCCCTGTCGCTGACCCTTGCTGGGGTACAGTTCCATGGGACTCCGTTCTCCCTACCCCCCCTCGCTGACCCTTGCTGGGGTACAGTTCCATGGGACTCCGTTCTCCCTACCCCCTGTCGCTGACCCTTGCTGGGGTACAGTGCCATGGGACTCCGCTCTCCCTACCCCCCTCGCTGACCCTTGCTGGGGTACAGTTCCATGGGACTCCGCTCTCCCTACCCCCTGTCGCTGACCCTTGCTGGGGTACAGTTCCATGGGACTCCGCTCTCCCTACCCCCTGTCGCTGACCCTTGCTGGGGTACAGTTCCATGGGACTCCGCTCTCCCTACCCCCCTCGCTGACCCTTGCTGGGGTACAGTTCCATGAGACTCCGCTCTCCCTGCCCCCTGTCGCTGACCCTTGCTGGGGTACAGTGCCATGGGACTCCGCTCTCCCTACCCCCTGTCGCTGACCCTTGCTGGGGTACAGTGCCATGGGACTCCGCTCTCCCTACCCCCTGTCGCTGACCCTTGCTGGGGTACAGTGCCACAGCTTCACTCGAGCCTCCATTCTTCATGTGCGAGCCTGGAGAGTGAGTATTGAATGGCTATTGACCTGCAGAGGGCATCACAGCTGAGCCAGTTCCAGTCCTCACGCAACGTGTGCACGCGCACTTTCCAGCAGGGCTCAGGAGAGCAGTCAGCAGGACCCTCGGACACTAGGCCTTTCCTAGCCTAAGGGCAACTTACGCCCTGGCTGAGAGCAGTGAACTCGGCACAGGTCAGGCATTGAACCTGGGACCTTCAGGGTTCTGCGTGGCTCAATTACCCACTTAACCAGTAGAGTCACTGGGAACAACCACAACTTGCATTTATATAGCGCCTTTAACGTAGTAAAACATCCCAAGTTGCTTCACAGGAGTGTCATCAAACAAAATTTGACACCGAGCCACATAAGGCGATATTAGGACAGGTGACCAAAAGCTTGGTCAAAGTGGTAGGTTTAAAGGAACGTCTTAGAGGAGGAAAGAGAGGCGAGAGGCGGAGAGGTTTAGGGAGGGAATTCCAGAGCTTGGGGCCCAGGCAGCTGAAGGCACGGCCGCCAATGATGGAGCGATTAAAGTTGGGGAATTATAGAATGATATAGCACAGAAGGAGACCATTCGGCCCATCATGCCTGTGTTGGCTCTTTGAAAGAGCTCTCCAATTAGTCCCTTTTGAAAGTTATTGAATCTGCTTCCACCACCCTTTCAGGCAGAGCATTCCAGATCATAACTCTCTGTGTAAAACAATTTCTCCTCATCTCACCTCTGGTCCTTTTGCCAATTACCTCAAATCTGTGTGCTCTGGTTACCGACCGTTCTGCCTCTGAAAAACTGTTTCTCCTTACTCTATCAAAACCGTTCATAATTTTGAACACCTCTATCAAATCTGTTAACCTTCTCTGCTCTAAGGAGAAGAACCCCTGTTTCTCCAGTCTCTCCACATAACTGAAGGCCAGCTTGAAAGACTTGTGTACAGACACCCCCAGGTCTCGCTATTCCTGCACCCCCTTTTAAAATTGTACCATTTAGTTTATGTTGCCTCTCCTCATTCTTCCTAGAATCATAGAATCATAGAAAGTTACAGCACGGAAGGAGTCCATTTCGGCCCATCGTGTCCGCGCCGGCCAACAAAGAGCAATCCAGCCTAATCCCACTTCCCAGCTCTTGGTCCGTAGCCCTGCAGGTTACAGTATCCCAAGTGCACATCCAAGTACTTTTTAAATGTGGTTAGGGTTCCTGCCTCTACCACCCTTTCAGGCAGTGAGTTCCAGACCCCCACAACCCTCTGGGTGAAGAAATTTCCCCTCAAATCCCCTCCAAACCTTCCACCAATTACTTTAAATCTGTACCCCCTGGTTTTTGACCCCTCTGCTAAGGGATATAGGTCCTTTCTATCCACTTTATCTATGCCCCTCATAATTTTATACACTTCAATAAGGTCTCCCCTCAGCCTCCTCTGTTCCAAGGAAAACAGACCCAGCCTATCCAGTCTTTCCTCATAGCTAAGATTCTCTACTCCCGGCAACATCCTTGTAAATCTCCTCTGTACCCTCTCTAGTGCAATCACATCTTTCCTGTTAAAAATGAGTTCTCAGGTGACTGATGAGTCCAATGCGGGACCTACAGTCTCTGTCACAGGTGGGGCAGACGGTGCTTGAAGGGGCGGGTGGGTGGGGTGCTTGGGTTGACTTGCGCTGTTTGCGCTTGGCTTCCGCTTGCTCCCGGCGAAGAGACTCGAGGTGTTCGGCGCCTTCCCGGATGCTTCTCCTCCACTTTGTGCGGTCTTGGGCCAGGGATTCCCAGGTCAATCTTTCCTGTAATGTGGTGACCAGGACTGTACACAGTACTCTAGCTAAGGCCTAACTAATGTTTTATACAGTTGAAGCATAACCCCCCTGCTCTTGTATTCTATGCCACGGCTAATAAAGGCAAGCATTCCGTATGCCTTCTTAACCACCTTATCTACCTGGCCTGCTACCTTCAGGGATCTGTGGACATGCACTCCAAGGTCCCTTTGTTCCTCTACGCTATTCGGTGTCCTACCATTTAATGTGTATTCCCTTTCCTTGTTAGCCCTCTCCAAATGCATTACCTCACACTTTTCCGGATTGAATTCCATTTGCCACTGTTCTGCCCACCTGACCAATTTATTGATATCTTCCTGCAGTCTACAGCTTCCTTCTTCAGTATCAACCACACAGCCGATTTTAGTATCATCTGCAAACTTCTTAATCATACCCCCCATATTCAAGTCTAGATCATTGATATATACCACTAAAAGCAAGGGACCTAGTACTGAGCCCTGCGGAACCCCACTGGAAACAGCCTTCCAGTCACAAAAACACCCATCAACCATTACCCTCTGCTTCCTGTCTCCGAGCCAGTTTTGAGTCCAACTTGACACTTTGCCCTGGATCCCATGGGCTTTTAACTTCGTGACCAGTCTGCCATGTGGAACCTTATCAAAAGCCTTGCTAAAGCCCATATACACTACATCAAACGCACTACCCTCATCTACCCTCCTTGTTACCTCCTCAAAAAATACAATCAAGTTTGCCAGACACGACCTTCCCTTAACAAATCCGTGCTGACTATCGTCGATTAATCCGTGTCTTTCTAAATGAAGATTTATCCTGTCCTTCAGAATTCTTTCCAATAATTTTCCCACCACCGAGGTTAGGCTGACTGGCCTGTAATTACTCGGTCTATCCTTTTCTCCCTTTTTAAACAAGGGTAACACATTAGCAGTCCTCCAGTCCTCCGGAAGTCACCTGAAGCCAGAGAGGATTGGAAAATGATGGTCAGGGCCTCTGCTATTTCCTCTTTTGCTTCGCTTAACAGCCTGGGATACATTTCATCCGGGCCTGGGGATTTATCCACTTTTAAAGCTGCTAAACCCCCTAATACTTCCTACCAAAATTAATCACTTCACACTTCTCTGTGTTAAATTTCATCTGCCACATGTCTGCCCATTTTACCAGTCTGTCTGTGCCCTCCTGAAGACTGTTACTATCCCCCTCATTGTTTATTTCAGTTCTGAGTTTCGTATCATCTGCAAACTTTGAAATTATGCCTTTTATACCCAAGTCCAGGTCATTAATATGTTTCAAAAAGAGTAGTGGTCCTAAACCTGACCCCTGGGGGACACCACTGTGTACTTCCCTCCAGTCTGAAAACAACCGTTCACCACCACTCTCTGCTTTCTGTCTATGAGCCAATGTTGTATCCACACTGCCACTGTCCCTTTAATCCCATGGGCTTCAATTTTGCTTCCAAGTCTATCATGTGGCACTTTATCAAACGCCTTTTGAAAGTCCATATACACACCATCAACCGCACTACCCTCATCAACCCTCTCCGTTACACAGATGCGCAAGAGGCCAGAATTGGAAGAACGCAGAGATCTCGGAGGGTTGTAGGGCTGGAGGAGGTTACAGAGATAGGGAGGAGTTAGGCCATGGAAGGATTTGTACACAGAATGAGGGGGGGAAATTCAGCATCGCCCCATTTGGGGCGCTAAATTTTGAAAGCTGGAAAAATTAGCGGCAGGTGCTAATCATTCTCAGCTTTCGGTAATTTCAGTGTTAGCGCTCCAGGAGGGAAGTGGAGCGCTAGACCAAACGCTACCAATTCCCATCTGGAGTGCTAAATCAAGCAGGGGGGTCGGGGGGAGGGGGGGTGTGGTAGAGGTGCAGCACTGCAGAATGTCCCGTGCAGCGCTGCCGGAATCCGAGGCTCCTTCCCTCCCTTAAAGGGACAGACCATCGCTGCAGGCTCTGCATTTGAACAATCGCCCTGGTCACCCATGGCAGCCGGTATCCGTGGCGATCAGCCCCAAGCACTCTAACAGAGCGCAGGGCTGATCCATCGTGACAGTTAAACATTTTCAAAATGCACCCCAAAGGAAGGAAACACATTTCTCCTGAAGACCAGCAACCTTACCTTTAATTAGCGCTCCCGAAGCGTCCGGCCTCCCGAGCAACGCCTCCTGCCGCTGTCGGTGTCGTCGCTCAGCGATGCTGCAGGGGGCGCAACCGAATTTCGAGTCCAGGGTGCTGCGCAGCCGGATGACGTCATGATCTCTGGGCACAGGAGATCGTGGCGCTAGGGGTTACCGCCGCCGCAAACCGCCAGGTGAATTTCGCGGGTGGCGGTAACATCGCCGCGCCCGCACGGTAAGTCGTTGGCGCCCCGTTATCACCCGCCCCCCGGAGGCGTTAACGGGAGGCGCTAACCAACCGAATTCTCCCCCTGAGAATTTTAAATTTGAGGCATTGCCGGACCGGGAGCCAAAGTAAGCACAGGGGCGATGGGTGAACGGGACTCGGGACAGGGGCGATGGGTGAACGGGACTCGGGACAGGGGCGATGGGTGAACGGGACTCGGGACAGCGAGCACAGGGGCGATGGGTGAACGGGACTCGGGACAGGGGCGATGGGTGAACGGGACTCGGGACAGGGGCGATGGGTGAACGGGACTCGGGACAGGGGCGATGGGTGAACGGGACTCGGGACAGGGGCGATGGGTGAACGGGACTCGGACAGGGGCGATGGGTGAACGGGACTCGGGACAGGGGCGATGGGTGAACGGGACTCGGGACAGGGGCGATGGGTGAACGGGACTCGGGACAGGGGCGATGGGTGAACGGGACTCGGGACAGGGGCGATGGGTGAACGGGACTCGGGACAGGGGCGATGGGTGAACGGGACTCGGGACAGCGAGCACAGGGGCGATGGGTGAACGGGACTCGGGACAGGGGCGATGGGTGAACGGGACTCGGGACAGGGGCGATGGGTGAACGGGACTCGGGACAGGGGCGATGGGTGAACGGGACTCGGGACAGGGGCGATGGGTGAACGGGACTCGGGACAGGGGCGATGGGTGAACGGGACTCGGGACAGGGGCGATGGGTGAACGGGACTCGGGACAGGGGCGATGGGTGAACGGGACTCGGGACAGGGGCGATGGGTGAACGGGACTCGGGACAGGGGCGATGGGTGAACGGGACTCGGGACAGAGGCGATGGGTGAACGGGACTCGGGACAGGGGCGATGGGTGAACGGGACTCGGGACAGGGGCGATGGGTGAACGGGACTCGGGACAGGGGCGATGGGTGAACGGGACTCGGTGCAGGGGCGATGGGTGAACGGGACTCGGTGCAGGGGCGATGGGTGAACGGGACTCGGGACAGGGGCGATGGGTGAACGGGACTCGGGACAGGGGCGATGGGTGAACGGGACTCGGCAGCCTCTGCGCTGTTTGCTTTGACCAGTGAACCGTGTCCTACAGCTGGGTGGGGGGTGGGGGGAGACAGACGCTGGTTTTAAACTGGGACCAGTCTTCTACTAGTCGAAATTTATCATTGCGCTGTTCGCGTTTTTCAACAAAGTACTCTCAATCTTTGAATGAAGTTGGACATTCACATATAAATGGGATACAGCAATCAACGGAAGAGAGGAAACATACTTGGGGATGCTGTCCCTTTAAGATATTTGCACTGTTTGCTGTATTTGTGTTTTCACTCTCTTATAAGATATAATTTCTTGAATGTTTTGTCACCTTCCAGGTCTGTGTCCACCTCTTTCACAATTCCCTGTTTAAATTCCTGCAGTAGCTTCCACTCCCCCTACACACCGGAATGGCCTGAACAAAAGTCCTGAACAACATTCTCTGTGTCTGCGATGTCTTATCCTTTTTTAAAATTTGTTCCCGGGATCTGGGCGTCGCTGGCAAGGCCAGCATTTATTGCCCATCCCTAATTGCCCTTGAGAAGGTGGTAGTGAGCCGCCTTCTTGAACCGCTGCAGTCCGTGTGGTGAAGGTGCTCCCACAGTGCTGTTAGGGAGGGAGTTCCAGGATTTTGACCCAGCGACAATGAAGGAACGGCGATATATTTCTAAGTCAGGATGGTGTGTGACTTGGAGAGGAACGTGGAGGTGGTGGTGTTCCCATGTGCCTGCTGCCCTTGTCCTTCTAGGTGGAAGAGATCGCGGGTTTGGGAGGTGCTGCCAAAGAAGCCTTGGCGAGTTGCTGCAGTGCATCTTGTAGATGGTACATACTGCAGCCACGGTACGCCGGTGGTGGAGGGAGTGAATGTTTAAGGTGGTGGATGGGGTGCCAATCAAGCGGGCTGCTTTGTTCTCCCAACATCCCCACTGGATGCAGTTCCCCCTCACAGACTATCCCTTCCCTGCTTTCACAGTAACTTGTCCCCTGATTGCATTTCCCATCCGCAACAACCCCTCACCACCCATCCCCCCACCCCACCCACCACGGACTGTACCCTCCTCGATGGCTGGCTGATTCATCCTTCAATCCCCGCTGATCTGGACACCCCTTTCCTCAGCACTCTCTTCTCTCTCCCCCTTCCTTACCTGCCTCCCTTCCCCTCTTCCCCTCCCCTCCTTCCCCCTCTCCCCCTCTCACTCTCCCCCTCTTGTTTACCTTCTCCTCTTTCCCGCCCACTCTCTGCTCCCCCACACTGATTCCATTAGCCCCACCGTCTAACCATACGTGACCCGAAAAATTCAAGTTGGTCCTGACCACGCCACAGGAGATCGACTAGAATATTAAAAATAATGGGCTAGAAATTCATGGCCTTAGCGGCACTCCGTAGCGCCATTAAATGCCACTCTTTCGCCAGCTGCAGGTGGGTCCCGCGGCGGCGGCCATTTTTGTCCTTACCTTTGGGCTGCCGGTAACTGGCAGCGCCATCCCCAACAAAATGGCGGTGTTCTGACATAAATCGGTGCAATGCCGATTTTATATCACAAGCGCGAACTTCGACCCTAGCGTCAGGTCCTAATTGGGCCAGGTTAACCCAGCGTGCAAGCAGGTGGACAGTGGCGATACCTGCACTTCTTAAAGGGACACACTCATCTTTCAGGTAAGTTTGAATTTAAGGTTTTGGACTGGGTTTTTTGATTTTATTGAAGTGGTGGCTTGCTGCAATAGATGTGAAAAGTTTTTTAAGTGTCTAGCGATTGCTGCTGGATGCTTGCAAGGGCTCGGATTGTAAATGAAGGCCTTTGAGAGGACAGAACATGCTGCAAATACTCAGCATAAGAACATAAGGAATAGGAGCAGGAGTAGGCCATTCAGCCCTTCGAGCCTGCTCCGCCATTCAATGAGATCAAGGCTGATCTTCTGCCTCAACTCCATTCACCGGCCCTATCGCCATATCCCTTGATGCCCTTACTAGTCAGAAATCTATCGACTTCTGTTTTGAATATACCCAATGACTGAGCCGCCACAGCCCTCTGGGGTAGAGAATTCCAAAGATTCACCACCCTCTGTGTGAAGAAATTTCTTCTCATCTCAGTCCTGAATGGCCTACCCTTTATCCTGAGGCTGTGGCTCCTGGTTCTAGATTCCCCAGCCAAGGGAAACATTCTCCCAGCATCCACCCTATCAAGCCCTGTAATAATTTTGTATGCTTCAATGAGATTCCCTCTCATTCTTCTGAATTCAAGAGAATACAGGCCTAGTTTACTCAACCTCTTCTCATACTACAGTCCCGCCATCCCAGGAATCAATCTCGTGAACCTTCATTGCACTCCCTCTATGGCAAGTATATCCTTCCTTAGGTAAGGAGACCAAAATTGTACACAGTACTCCAGGTGTGGTCTCACCAAGGCCCTATATAATTGGAGTAAGACTTCTTTACTCCTGTACTCAAATCCTCTTGTAATGAAGGCCAGCATACCATTTGCCTTCCTAATGGCTTGTTGCACCTGCACATTCACTTTCAGTGACTCATGTACAAGGACACCCAGGTCCCTTTGAGCATCTGCATTCCCCAATCTTTCACCATTTAGGAAATACTCTGCCTTTCTGTTTTTTCTACCAAAGTGGATAACTTCACATTTATCCACATTATATTCCATCTGCCATGTTCTCGCCCACTCACTGAGCCTGTCGCGATCCCCTTGAAGCCTCTTCACATCCTCTTCACAACTGACACTGCCACCTAGCTTTGTGTCATCAGCAAATTTGGAAATGTTACATTTAGTCCCCTCATCCAAATCATTGCTATAGATTGTGAATAGCTGGGGCCCAAGCACCGATCCTTGCGGTACCCCACTAGTCACAGCCTACCATCCTGAAAAAGACCCGTTTATCCCGACTCTTTGTTTTCTGTCTGTTAACCAATTCTTAATCCATGCTAGTATATTAGCCCTGATTCCATGTGCCCTAATTTTGTTCACCAACCTCTTGTGTGGGACCTTATCGAAGGCCTTCTGAAAATCCAGATACATCACATCTACTGGTTCCCCTTTGTCTACTCCACTAGTTACATCCTCAAAGAACTCCAATAGGTTTGTCAAACAGGATTTCCCTTTCATAAATCCATGTTGACTCTGCCCAATCTTACTATTAGTTTCTAAGTGCCCAGTTATTGCATCCTTTATAATAGATTTCTGCATTTTCCCAACTACTGATGTGAGGCTAACAGGTCTGTAGTTCCCCGTTTTCTCTCTCCCTCCTTTCTTAAATAGCGGGGTTACATTTCCTATCCTCCAATCTGCAGGAACTGTTCCAGAATCTATAGAATTTTGGAAGATGACAACCAATGCGTCCACTATCCCAATGGCCACCTCTTTCAAAACCCTAGGATGTAGGTCACCCAGTCCTTGGGATTTATCGACTTTTAGTCCCATTAATTTTGCTAGTACTGTTTTTTTACTAATAATAATTTCTTTAAGTTCCTCATTCTCGCCACACCCTTGGTTTTCTCGTATTTCTGGGAGGTTTTTTGTGTCTTCCTCTGTGAAGACAGAAACAAAGTATTTATTTAATTTCTCCCAGCCATTTCCTCATTCCCCATTATAAATTCTCCCGTCTCTGACTGTAAAGGACCTACATTTACCTTCGCCAGTCTTTTCCTTTTCACATACCTATAGAAGCTTTTACAATCCATTTTTATATTTTTCGCTAGTTTGTGCTCATATTCCATTTTCCCTTTCTTTATCAATTTCTTGGTCCCCCTTTGCTGATTTCTAAAAAGATCACAATCCTCAGGCTGACTGCTTTTTCTGGCAACTTTATAAGCTTCCTCCTTTGACTTAATACTAGCTTTAATTTCTTTTGTTAGCCATGGTTGGATCGCTTTTCCTTTTGGGTTTTTATGCCCGAGAGGAATATATGTTTGTTGTAAATTATGCATTATTTCCTTGAATGTTAGCCATTGTATGTCCACCTTCATACCTTTTAGTGTAGTCTCCCAATCTACCATGGCCAACTTGTCCCTCATACCCTTGTAGTTCCCTCTGTTTAGATTGAAGACCTTAGTTTCAGATTGGACTACATCACTCTCAAACTTAATGTAAAATTCAATCATATTATGGTCACTTGTCCCTAAAGGCCCCTTTACCACAAGATTATTGATTAGCCCTTTCTCATTACACAGCACCAGATCCAGAATGGCCTGTTCCCTGGTTGGTTCCTCCACATACTGATCCAGGAAACCATCTCGCATGCATTCCAAGAATTCGTCCTCCACACCATTAGTGGTAATTTGATTTGCCCAGTCAATATGTAGATTAAAGTCCCCCATGATTACCGTATTGCCCTTGTTACATGCACTTCTAATTTCTTGATTGATACTGTGCCCTACATTACCACTACTGTTTGGTGGCCTATACACAACTCCGACCAATGTTTTCTGCCCTTTGCTGTTTCTTAGCTCCACCCAAACTGATTCCAGTTCTACATCACGATCTGCCGAGCCAAGATCTTTTATCTCTACCGTACCGATCTCATCTCTTATTAACAGCGCTACGCCACCTCCTTTTCCTTTTTGTCTGTCCTTCCTAAATGTTCATGATGCGGAGATGCCGGTGTTGGACTGGGGTGGACAAAAGTGAGAAGTCGCACAACACCAGGTTATAGTCCAACAGGTTTATTTGAAATCACAAGCTTTCGGAGCGGCTGCTCCTTCGTCAGGTGAAGTGAAGAAATACAAATCGGCAACATCCTAAATGTTGAGTACCCTGGAACATTCAGTTCCCTGCTTTGGTTACCCTGCAGCCATGTCTCTGTAATGGCAATTACATCATACCCATTTACTTCTATTTGTGCCAGGTCAGGTATATTCAAAACAGAAGTCGATAGATTTCTGACTAGTAAGGGCATCAAGGGATATGGCGATAGGGCCGATGAATGGAGTTGAGGCAGAAGATCAGCCATGATCTCATTGAATGGCGGAGCAGGCTCGAAGGGCCGAATGGCCGACTCCTGCTCCTATTTCTTAAGGTCAGGCAACATCCATGGAGAGAAAAACAGAGTTCACGTCTCAGGTCACGATGCTGCCTGACCAGCTGAGTATTTCCAGCATTTTATGCTGTCATTTCAGATTTACAGCATCCACTCGCAGAGGGAAGAGGAAGACACAGAAGAGGAGGAATCAGACGGAAGGATGCACCCCAGACAGCCCTTTGTGGCCAGGATATCCGGGATGGAATCAATCACCTGCGGTACCAGTGACCATAACCCCAATTCCCCTTTCAACTTTAGTCCCACACCTTACCTTCCCTCTGTTACTGACCATCGCAACATCTTCTTGGCCACGATGCTGAAATAAAAGCCACAAAGCAAACTTTCCAATCCACCTGTATACATAGAAACATAGAAACATAGAAAATAGGTACAGGAGTAGACCATTCGGTCCTTCGAGCCTGCACCGCCATTCAATGCGTTCATGGCTGAACATGCTACCTCAGTACCCCATTCCTGCTTTCTCGCCATACCCCTTGATCCCCTTAGTTGTGAGTGTTATATCTAACTCCCTTTTGAATATATTTAGCGAACTGGCCTCAACAACCTTCTGCGGAAGAGAATTCCATAGATTCACCACTCTCTGGGTGAAGAAGTTCCTCCTCAGCTCAGTCCTAAATGGCTTCCCCTTAATCCTTAGACTGTGACCCCTGGTTCTAGTTTTCCCTACCATTGGGAACATTCTGCCCGCATCTAATTTGTCTAAACCAGTCAGGATTTTAAATGTCTCTATAAGATCCCCCCTCATTCTTCTGAACTCCAGAGGATACAAGTTCAGTTGACCCAATCTTTCTTGATATGTCAGACCGGCCATCCCAGGAATCAATCTAGTGAACCTTCGCTGCACTCCCTCAATAGCAAGAATGTCCTTCCTTAAGTTAGGAGACCAAAACTGCGCACAATACTCCAGGTGTGGCCTCACCAAGGCCCTGTACAACTGTAGCATCACCTCCCTACTCCTGTACTCAAATCCCCTTGCTATGAAGGCCATCATTCCGTTTGCTTTCTTGACTGCCTGCTGCACTTGCATTCCCACCTTCAGTGACTGATGTACCATGACGCCCAGGTCTCGTTGCACGTCCCCTTTCCCTAATCTGCCACCATTCAGGTAATAGTCCGCCTCTCTATTTTTACCACCAAAGTGGATAACCTCACATTTATCCACATTGTACTTCATCTGCCATACATTTGCCCATTCACCCAACCTGTCCAAGTCACTCTGTAGCCTCCTAGCATCCTCCTCATTGTTCACACTGCCTCCCAATTTAGTGTCATCCGCAAATTTGGAGATATTACATTTAATCCCTTCGTCCAAATCATTAATATATAATGTAAACAGCTGGGGTCCCAGCACCGAACCCTGCGGTACCCCGCTGGTCACTGCCTGCCTGCCTGAAAAGTACCCATTTACTCCTACTCTTTGTTTCCTGTGTGCCAACCAGTTCTCAATCCATGTCAACACATTACCCCCAATCCCATGTGCTTTAACTTTGCTCACCAATCTCTTGTGTGGGACCTTGTCGAAGGCCTTCTGAAAGTCCAAATACACCACATCTACTGGTTCCCCCCTGTCCACCCTATTGGAAACATCCTCAAAAAATTCCAGAAGATTTGTCAAGCATGATTTCCCTTTCACAAATCCATGCTGACTTGGACCTATCATGTCGCCACTTTCCAAATGGTCTGTTATGACATCTTTAATAATTGCTTCCATCATTTTACCCACGACCGATGTCAGGCTGACCGGTCTATAATTCCCTGCTTTCTCCCTCCCTCCTTTTTTAAAAAGAGGGGTTACATTGGCCACCCTCCACTCCATCGGAACTGATCCAGAGTCTAAGGAATGTTGGAAAATGATCGTCAATGCATCCACTATTTCCAAGGCCACCTCCTTAAGTACTCTGGGATGCAGACCATCAGGCCCCGGGGATTTTTCAGCCTTCAGTCCCATCAATTTCCCCAATACCTTTTCCCGACTAATAAGGATTTCCCTCAGCTCCTCCCTCTTACCAGATCCTCTGACCCCTTTTATTTCCGGCAGGTTGTGTGTGTCCTCCACAGTAAACACCGAACCAAAGTACTTGTTCAATTGATCTGCCAGTTCCTTGTTCCCCATTACGACTTCCCCTGTTTCCGACTGCAGGGGACCTACGTTTGTTTTTACTAACCTCTTTCTTTTTACATATTTATAGAAGCTTTTGCAGTCCATTTTAATGTTCTCTGCAAGCTTCCTTTCATATTTTATTTTCCCTGCCCTAATCAAACCCTTCGTCCTCCTCTGCTGAGTTTTGAAGTTCTCCCAGTCCCCGGGTTTGCTGCTACTTCTGGCCAATTTGTATGCAACTTCCTTGGTTTTAATACTATCCCTGATTTCCCTTGTTAGCCATGGTTGAGCCACCTTCCCTTTTTTATTTTTACGCCAGACCGGGATGTACAATTGTTGTAGTTCATCCATGCGATTTCTAAATGTCTGCCATTGCCCTTCCACTGATAGCCCCTTAAATATCGCTTGCCAATTTAACCTCGCCAATTCACGCCTCATACCCTCAAAGTTGCCCTTATTTAAGTTCTGGACCATGGTCTCTGACTTAACTGTTTCCTTCTCCATCCTAATGTAGAACTCCACCATACTATGGTCACTCTTCCCCAGGGGGCCTCGTACCACAAGATTGCTGATTAGTCCCTCCTCATTACACAACACCCAGTCCAGGATGGCCTCCCCTCGAGTTGGTTCCTCAACATATTGGTTTAGGAAACCATCCCTTAAACACTCCAGGAAATCCTCCTCCACCGTATTGCTTCCAGTTTGAGTAGCCCAATCTATATGCATATTAAAGTCACCCATGATAACTGCCGTGCCTTTTTTGCACGCACCTCTGATTTCCTGTTTCATACCCTCCCCCACCTCACTACTGCTGTTTGGAGGTCTGTACACAACTCCCACTAACGTTTTCTGCCCTTTGGTGTTCTGCAGCTCAACCCATATTGATTCCACATCCTCCAAGCTGATGTCCTTCCTAGCTATTGCATTAATCTCCTCTTTAACCAGCAATGCTACCCCACCCCCTTTTCCTTTTATTCTATCCTTTCTGAATGTTGAATACCCCTGGATGTTCAGTTCCCAGCCTTGATTGTTCTGGAGCCACGTCTCTGTAATCCCAATCACATCGTATCCGTTAACATCTATTTGCACAGTCAATTCATCCACCTTATTACGGATACTCCTTGCATTAAGACACAGAGCCTTTAGGCTTGTTTCATTAACATCCTTTGTCCTTTTAGACTTATGATTTAGTATGGCCCTTTGTGTTTCTTGCCTTTGTTTACTCGGCCTTCCCCTATTGTTTCTCACCCTTCTAACATTTGTTTCTGACTGCATATTACTTCCCCCTGTTTCGCTACATAGGTTCCCATTCCCCTGCCATATTAGTTTAAATCCTCCCGAACTGCTTTAGCAAATATTACCCCGAGGACATCGGTTCCAGTCCTGCCCAAGTGCAGACCATCCCTTTTGTACAGGTCCCACTTCCCCCAGAACTGGTTCCAATGCCTCAGGAATTTGAATCCCTCCCTCCTGCACCACTGCTCAAGCCACGTATTCAATCTCACTATCCTGTTCTCTCTATTCTGATTAGCACGTGGCCCTGGTAGCAATCCAGAGATTACTACCTTAGAGGTCCTACTTTTTAATTTAGCTCCCTAAATTCTGCTTGTAGGACCTCTTCCCGCTTTTTACCTATATCGTTGGTACCTACATGCACCACGACAGCTGGCTGTTCACCCTCCCTCTTCAGAATGTTCTGCAGCCGCTCCGAGACATCCTTGACCCTTGCACCAGGGAGGCAACATACCATCCTGGAATCTCGGTTGCGGCCACAGAAACTCCTGTCTATTCCCCTTACAATTGAGTCCCCTATCACTATAGCCCTACCACTCTTTTTCCCACCCTGCTGTGCAGCAGAGCCAGCCATGGTGCCATGAACCTGGCTGCTAGTGCCTTCCCCTGGTAGGCCATCTCCCCTAACAGTATCCAAAGCGGCATACCTGTTTTGGAGGGAGATGACCACAGGGGACTCCTGCACTACCTTCCTGATATTGCCCTGCTTCTTGGTCACCCATTCACTGTCTGTCCTAGCCTTTACCTGCGGTGTGGACAACTCACTAAATGAGCGATTCACCGAGTTCTCGGCATCGTGCATGCTCCAGAGTGAGTCCACCCGCAGCTCCAGCACCGCCATGCGGGCTGTCAGGAGCTGCAGCTGGACACACTTCCCGCACACGTAGTTGTCAGGGACACTGGAAGTGTCCCTGGTTTCCCACATGGCACAGGAGGAGCATGAAACGGGTCCGAGACTTCCTGTCATGACTTAACCCTTATGTTACTTTATTACTAAAATTTAAACTTATTTAACTTAGGTCCAGGAGTTAAGTCCCTGAAAACAAAATATAAAATCGAACCTACCTTTTAAATTCCCTCTACCCCTAAAGGTTAGAGGAGGTGGGAGGGTGGGAGTCACTACTAGTGTAGTGTCTCGGGTTTAGCAACCGCTCCACCTATATACGGGTACCAATGAATTGGCCCCGCCCCCTGCCTTTGAAAAAGCCTGCGAAGCTCTTTCCCCGCTGGGGAAAAAGGCCACGTAGGTGAGTTTAATGACTCACCTCAGGCCTCTGCCGCTCCAACCAGGTCCGCCCCTCCTTCCCCGCTGCCGACCGCTCTGTGGGAGAGAGAAAGAAAGAAAGGCTCCTCTTCCCCCGCTGTCGACGCTGGTCTGAGGCCTACCTGAGCCTCGGGCCTCCCTTTAATGACTCACCTCAGGCCTCTGCCGCTCCAACCAGGTCCGCCCCTCCTTCCCCGCTGCCGACCGCTCTGTGGGAGAGAGAAAGAAAGAAAGGCTCCTCTTCCCCCGCTGTCGACGCTGGTCTGAGGCCTACCTGAGCCTCGGGCCTCCCTTTAATGACTCACCTCAGGCCTCTGCCGCTCCAACCAGGTCCGCCCCTCCTTCCCCGCTGCCGACCGCTCTGTGGGAGAGAGAAAGAAAGAAAGGCTCCTCTTCCCCCGCTGTCGACGCTGGTCTGAGGCCTACCTGAGCCTCGGGCCTCCCTTTAATGACTCACCTCAGGCCTCTGCCGCTCCAACCAGGTCCGCCCCTCCTTCCCCGCTGCCGACCGCTCTGTGGGAGAGAGAAAGAAAGAAAGGCTCCTCCTCCCCCGCTGTCGACGCTGGTCTGAGGCCTACCTGAGCCTCGGGCCTCCCTTTAATGACTCACCTCAGGCCTCTATCCATCCAATGTGACATCAGGAAATCAACTCATCACTCGTAAGTATTCTCTTAGTGACTGTCTTGTGTGTGCCTTTGCCTATCCTAGTGCTGCCATGCAGTGCTACCCCAGTGGCTGCAGCATGGCTGGTGGAAGGCTGCTGACTTTCAGTGGGGGACACTGCAAATGGCCTTGCTGCTCGACCTTGAGGAGCTGGTGGCCGGGAGTGTCAAATCAATCTTCTTCTTGTTCTTCTTCACTCTCTCTCCCTCTTCTTGGCCAACCATTTGCTGGGCAGGCTGCATTTCTCGGGTGTGTGGAGTGAGGAAGGCACAAGGGTGGAGTTGTGGTGAGGGGAGGGCGGGATGTGGTCCCACATTGTTCTTTCTGGAGGGCCTCCTGGCCCCTGTGGGTAGAGGGCCAGTCTTGCAGTGTTGACCCTCTACACAAAGCTGGAGTGCTGCGTGCGAGACCCTGGGTGCCCCTTCCCTGGCTTGCTGAGCCACTTGTGTTAGTGCTGAGGCATTTTTCCCATTTTTTGAGGTTAGGAAGGGAATTCAGCATTTCGAGCTGAATATTCACACTTGGGACTTCTTTTCAATGTTAAATATATTTTTAAGAGGCAGAAGGGGCTGAAAACCTCATTTTAATTTGTATTGCTTCAGTGTGCATGGTCCCTTTAATTCTCAGACCTCTTCATTGTCCACAATTCCTTGCGAGCTCGATTCCAGAGGCTGTGGGAAGCTCCAACGCC